>OV656867.1:96875950-97475950 GCA_927399465.1 Sarcophaga caerulescens
ACGTTCCACGGGTGTGAATATGCACGTTCCACGGGTGTGAATTTGCACGTTCCATGGGTGTGAATTTGCACGTTCCATGGGTGTGAATTTGCACGTTCCACGGGTGTGAATTCGCACGTTCCACGGGTGTGAATTTGCACGTTCCATGGGTGTGAATATGCACGTTCCACGGGTGTGAATTTGCACGTTCCATGGGTGTGAATTTGCACGTTCCATGGGTGTGAATTTGCACGTTCCACGGGTGTGAATTTGCACGTTCCACGAGTGTGAATTCGCACGTTCCACGGGTGTGAATTTGCACGTTCCGTGGGTGTGAATTTGCACGTTCCATGGGTGTGAATTTGCACGTTCCATGGGTGTGAATTTGCACGTTCCACGGGTGTGAATTTGCACGTTCCACGGGTGTGAATTTGCACGTTCCACGGGTGTGAATTCGCACGTTCCACGGGTGTGAATTCGCACGTTCCACGGGTGTGAATTTGCACGTTCTACGGGTGTGAATTTGCACGTTCTACGGGTGTGAATTTGCACGTTCCACGGGTGTGAATTTGCACGTTCCACGGGTGTGAATTTGCACGTTCCATGGGTGTGAATTTGCACGTTCCACGGGTGTGAATTTGCACGTTCCATGGGTGTGAATTTGCACGTTCCACGGGTGTGAATTTGCACGTTCCACGGGTGTGAATTCGCACGTTCCACGGGTGTGAATTCGCACGTTCCACGGGTGTGAATTTGCACGTTCTACAGGTGTGAATTTGCACGTTCTACGGGTGTGAATTTGCACGTTCCATGGGTGTGAATTTGCACGTTCCATGGGTTTGAATTTGCACGTTCCATGGGTGTGAATTTGCACGTTCCACGGGTGTGAATTCGCACGTTCCATGGGTGTGAATTTGCACGTTCCACGGGTGTGAATTCGCACGTTCCACGGGTGTGAATTTGCACGTTCCATGGGTGTGAATTTGCACGTTCCATGGGTGTGAATTTGCACGTTCCATGGGTGTGAATTTGCACGTTCCACGGGTGTGAATTTGCACGTTCCACGGGTGTGAATTTGCACGTTCCACGGGTGTGAATTCGCACGTTCCACGGGTGTGAATTTGCACGTTCCATGGGTGTGAATTTGCACGTTCCATGGGTTTGAATTTGCACGTTCCATGGGTGTGAATTTGCACGTTCCACGGGTGTGAATTCGCACGTTCCATGGGTGTGAATTTGCACGTTCCACGGGTGTGAATTCGCACGTTCCACGGGTGTGAATTTGCACGTTCCATGGGTGTGAATTTGCACGTTCCATGGGTGTGAATTTGCACGTTCCATGGGTGTGAATTTGCACGTTCCACGGGTGTGAATTCGCACGTTCCATGGGTGTGAATTTGCACGTTCCACGGGTGTGAATTCGCACGTTCCACGGGTGTGAATTTGCACGTTCCATGGGTGTGAATTTGCACGTTCCATGGGTGTGAATTTGCACGTTCCACGGGTGTGAATTTGCACGTTCCACGGGTGTGAATTCGCACGTTCCATGGGTGTGAATTTGCACGTTCCACGGGTGTGAATTCGCACGTTCCACGGGTGTGAATTTGCACGTTCCACGGGTGTGAATTCGCACGTTCCATGGGTGTGAATTTGCACGTTCCACGGGTGTGAATTCGCACGTTCCATGGGTGTGAATTTGCACGTTCCATGGGTGTGAATTTGCACGTTCCACGGGTGTGAATTTGCACGTTCCACGGGTGTGAATTCGCACGTTCCACGGGTGTGAATTCGCACGTTCCACGGGTGTGAATTTGCACGTTCCACGGGTGTGAATTTGCACGTTCCACGGGTGTGAATTTGCACGTTCCACGGGTGTGAATTCGCACGTTCCACGGGTGTGAATTCGCACGTTCCACGGGTGTGAATTCGCACGTTCCATGGGTGTGAATTTGCACGTTCCACGGGTGTGAATTCGCACGTTCCACGGGTGTGAATTTGCACGTTCCACGGGTGTGAATTTGCACGTTCCATGGGTGTGAATTTGCACGTTCCATGGGTGTGAATTTGCACGTTCCACGGGTGTGAATTTGCACGTTCCACAGGTGTGAATTCGCACGTTCCATGGGTGTGAATTTGCACGTTCCACGGGTGTGAATTCGCACGTTCCACGGGTGTGAATTTGCACGTTCCACGGGTGTGAATTCGCACGTTCCACGGGTGTGAATTTGCACGTTCCATGGGTGTGAATTTGCACGTTCCACGGGTGTGAATTCGCACGTTCCACGGGTGTGAATTTGCACGTTCCACGGGTGTGAATTTGCACGTTCCATGGGTGTGAATTTGCACGTTCCATGGGTGTGAATTTGCACGTTCCACGGGTGTGAATTTGCACGTTCCACAGGTGTGAATTCGCACGTTCCATGGGTGTGAATTTGCACGTTCCACGGGTGTGAATTCGCACGTTCCACGGGTGTGAATTTGCACGTTCCACGGGTGTGAATTTGCACGTTCCACGGGTGTGAATTCGCACGTTCCACGGGTGTGAATTTGCACGTTCCATGGGTGTGAATTCGCACGTTCCATGGGTGTGAATTTGCACGTTCCACGGGTGTGAATTTGCACGTTCCACGGGTGTGAATTCGCACGTTCCACGGGTGTGAATTCGCACGTTCCACGGGTGTGAATTTGCACGTTCCACGGGTGTGAATTTGCACGTTCCACGGGTGTGAATTCGCACGTTCCACGGGTGTGAATTTGCACGTTCCACGGGTGTGAATTCGCACGTTCCATGGGTGTGAATTTGCACGTTCCACGGGTGTGAATTCGCACGTTCCACGGGTGTGAATTTGCACGTTCCATGGGTGTGAATTTGCACGTTCCACGGGTGTGAATTTGCACGTTCCATGGGTGTGAATTTGCACGTTCCACGGGTGTGAATTTGCACGTTCCACGGGTGTGAATTCGCACGTTGCACGGGTGTGAATTTGCACGTTCCATGGGTGTGAATTTGCACGTTCCATGGGTGTGAATTTGCACGTTCCATGGGTGTGAATTTGCACGTTCCACGGGTGTGAATTTGCACGTTCCACGGGTGTGAATTCGCACGTTCCACGGGTGTGAATTTGCACGTTCCATGGGTGTGAATTTGCACGTTCCATGGGTGTGAATTTGCACGTTCAACGGGTGTGAATTTGCACGTTCCACGGGTGTGAATTTGCACGTTCCACGGGTGTGAATTTGCACGTTCCACGGGTGTGAATTCGCACGTTCCATGGGTGTGAATTTGCACGTTCCACGGGTGTGAATTCGCACGTTCCACGGGTGTGAATTTGCACGTTCCATGGGTGCGAATTTGCACGTTCCATGGGTGTGAATTTGCACGTTCCACGGGTGTGAATTTGCACGTTCCACGGGTGTGAATTTGCACGTTCCACGGGTGTGAATTCGCACGTTCCATGGGTGTGAATTCGCACGTTCCACGGGTGTGAATTCGCACGTTCCACGGGTGTGAATTCGCACGTTCCACGGGTGTGAATTCGCACGTTCCATGGGTGTGAATTTGCACGTTCCATGGGTGTGAATTTGCACGTTCCATGGGTGTGAATTTGCACGTTCCACGGGTGTGAATTTGCACGTTCCACGGGTGTGAATTTGCACGTTCCACGGGTGTGAATTCGCACGTTCCACGGGTGTGAATTTGCACGTTCCATGGGTGTGAATTTGCACGTTCCATGGGTTTGAATTTGCACGTTCCATGGGTGTGAATTTGCACGTTCCACGGGTGTGAATTCGCACGTTCCACGGGTGTGAATTCGCACGTTCCACGGGTGTGAATTTGCACGTTCCACGGGTGTGAATTCGCACGTTCCACGGGTGTGAATTCGCACGTTCCACGGGTGTGAATTTGCACGTTCCGTGGGTGTGAATTTGCACGTTCCATGGGTGTGAATTTGCACGTTCCATGGGTGTGAATTTGCACGTTCCACGGGTGTGAATTTGCACGTTCCACGGGTGTGAATTTGCACGTTCCACGGGTGTGAATTCGCACGTTCCACGGGTGTGAATTTGCACGTTCTACGGGTGTGAATTTGCACGTTCTACGGGTGTGAATTTGCACGTTCTACGGGTGTGAATTTGCACGTTCCACGGGTGTGAATTTGCACGTTCCACGGGTGTGAATTCGCACGTTCCAGGGGTGTGAATTTGCACGTTCCAGGGGTGTGAATTTGCACGTTCCACGGGTGTGAATTCGCACGTTCCACGGGTGTGAATTCGCACGTTCCACGGGTGTGAATTCGCACGTTCCACGGGTGTGAATTTGCACGTTCCACGGGTGTGAATTTGCACGTTCCACGGGTGTGAATTTGCACGTTCCACGGGTGTGAATTCGCACGTTCCACGGGTGTGAATTTGCACGTTCCATGGGTGTGAATTTGCACGTTCCACGGGTGTGAATTTGCACGTTCCACGGGTGTGAATTTGCACGTTCCACGGGTGTGAATTTGCACGTTCCACGGGTGTGAATTTGCACGTTCCATGGGTGTGAATTTGCACGTTCCATGGGTGTGAATTTGCACGTTCCACGGGTGTGAATTTGCACGTTCCACAGATGTGAATTCGCACGTTCCATGGGTGTGAATTTGCACGTTCCACGGGTGTGAATTCGCACGTTCCACGGGTGTGAATTTGCACGTTCCACGGGTGTGAATTCGCACGTTCCACGGGTGTGAATTTGCACGTTCCACGGGTGTGAATTTGCACGTTCCACGGGTGGGAATTTGCACGTTCCACGGGTGTGAATTTGCACGTTCCACGGGTGTGAATTCGCACGTTCCACGGGTGTGAATTTGCACGTTCCACGGGTGTGAATTTGCACGTTCCACGGGTGTGAATTTGCACGTTCCACGGGTGTGAATTCGCACGTTCCACGGGTGTGAATTCGCACGTTCCACGGGTGTGAATTTGCACGTTCCATGGGTGTGAATTTGCACGTTCCATGGGTGTGAATTTGCACGTTCCACGGGTGTGAATTTGCACGTTCCATGGGTGTGAATTCGCACGTTCCACGGGTGTGAATTTGCACGTTCCACGGGTGTGAATTCGCACGTTCCATGGGTGTGAATTTGCACGTTCCACGGGTGTGAATTTGCACGTTCCACGGGTGTGAATTCGCACGTTCCACGGGTGTGAATTTGCACGTTCCACGGGTGTGAATTCGCACGTTCCACGGGTGTGAATTTGCACGTTCCACGGGTGTGAATTTGCACGTTCCATGGGTGCGAATTTGCACGTTCCACGGGTGTGAATTTGCACGTTCCACGGGTGTGAATTCGCACGTTCCACGGGTGTGAATTTGCACGTTCCACGGGTGTGAATTTGCACGTTCCACGGGTGTGAATTCGCACGTTCCACGGGTGTGAATTCGCACGTTCCACGGGTGTGAATTTGCACGTTCCACGGGTGTGAATTTGCACGTTCCACGGGTGTGAATTCGCACGTTCCATGGGTGTGAATTTGCACGTTCCACGGGTGTGAATTCGCACGTTCCATGGGTGTGAATTTGCACGTTCCACGGGTGTGAATTTGCACGTTCCACGGGTGTGAATTCGCACGTTCCATGGGTGTGAATTTGCACGTTCCACGGGTGTGAATTCGCACGTTCCATGGGTGTGAATTTGCACGTTCCACGGGTGTGAATTCGCACGTTCCATGGGTGTGAATTTGCACGTTCCACGGGTGTGAATTTGCACGTTCCACGGGTGTGAATTAGCACGTTCCATGGGTGTGAATTTGCACGTTCCACGGGTGTGAATTTGCACGTTCCACGGGTGTGAATTTGCACGTTCCACGGGTGTGAATTCGCACGTTCCACGGGTGTGAATTCGCACGTTCCACGGGTGTGAATTTGCACGTTCCATGGGTGTGAATTTGCACGTTCCACGGGTGTGAATTCGCACGTTCCACGGGTGTGAATTTGCACGTTCCACGGGTGTGAATTTGCACGTTCCACGGGTGTGAATTTGCACGTTCCACGGGTGTGAATTTGCACGTTCCACGGGTGTGAATTTGCACGTTCCACGGGTGTGAATTTGCACGTTCCACGGGTGTGAATTCGCACGTTCCATGGGTGTGAATTTGCACGTTCCACGGGTGTGAATTTGCACGTTCCACGGGTGTGAATTTGCACGTTCCACGGGTGTGAATTTGCACGTTCCACGGGTGTGAATTTGCACGTTCCACGGGTGTGAATTTGCACGTTCCACGGGTGTGAATTTGCACGTTCCATGGGTGTGATTTCGCACGTTCAACGGGTGTGAATTCGCACGTTCCATGGGTGTGAATTTGCACGTTCCACGGGTGTGAATTCGCACGTTCCATGGGTGTGAATTTGCACGTTCCACGGGTGTGAATTTGCACGTTCCACGGGTGTGAATTTGCACGTTCCACCGGTGTGAATTCGCACGTTCCACGGGTGTGAATTTGCACGTTCCACGGGTGTGAATTCGCACGTTCCCAGGGTGTGAATTTGCACGTTCCACGGGTGTGAATTCGCACGTTCCACGGGTGTGAATTTGCACGTTCCATGGGTGTGAATTTGCACGTTCCACGGGTGTGAATTTGCACGTTCCACGGGTGTGAATTCGCACGTTCCACGGGTGTGAATTTGCACGTTCCACGGGTGTGAATTTGCACGTTCCACGGGTGTGAATTTGCACGTTCCACGGGTGTGAATTCGCACGTTCCACGGGTGTGAATTCGCACGTTCCACGGGTGTGAATTTGCACGTTCCATGGGTGTGAATTTGCACGTTCCACGGGTGTGAATTTGCACGTTCCACGGGTGTGAATTCGCACGTTCCACGGGTGTGAATTTGCACGTTCCATGGGTGTGAATTCGCACGTTCCATGGGTGTGAATTTGCACGTTCCACGGGTGTGAATTTGCACGTTCCACGGGTGTGAATTTGCACGTTCCACGGGTGTGAATTCGCACGTTCCAAGGGTGTGAATTTGCACGTTCCACGGGTGTGAATTTGCACGTTCCACGGGTGTGAATTTGCACGTTCCACGGGTGTGAATTCGCACGTTCCATGGGTGTGAATTTGCACGTTCCACGGGTGTGAATTTGCACGTTCCACGGGTGTGAATTTGCACGTTCCATGGGTGTGAATTTGCACGTTCCATGGGTGTGAATTTGCACGTTCCACGGGTGTGAATTTGCACGTTCCACGGGTGTGAATTCGCACGTTCCACGGGTGTGAATTTGCACGTTCCATGGGTGTGAATTCGCACGTTCCATGGGTGTGAATTTGCACGTTCCACGGGTGTGAATTTGCACGTTCCACGGGTGTGAATTTGCACGTTCCACGGGTGTGAATTCGCACGTTCCAGGGGTGTGAATTTGCACGTTCCACGGGTGTGAATTTGCACGTTCCACGGGTGTGAATTTGCACGTTCCACGGGTGTGAATTCGCACGTTCCATGGGTGTGAATTTGCACGTTCCACGGGTGTGAATTTGCACGTTCCACGGGTGTGAATTTGCACGTTCCACGGGTGTGAATTTGCACGTTCCATGGGTGTGAATTTGCACGTTCCACGGGTGTGAATTTGCATTTTCCACGGGTGTGAATTTGCACGTTCCACGGGTGTGAATTCGCACGTTCCATGGGTGTGAATTTGCACGTTCCACGGGTGTGAATTCGCACGTTCCACGGGTGTGAATTTGCACGTTCCATGGGTGTGAATTTGCACGTTCCACGGGTGTGAATTTGCACGTTCCATGGGTGTGAATTCGCACGTTCCACGGGTGTGAATTTGCACGTTCCACGGGTGTGAATTCGCACGTTCCACGGGTGTGAATTTGCACGTTCCACGGGTGTGAATTTGCACGTTCCACAGGTGTGAATTCGCACGTTCCATGGGTGTGAATTTGCACGTTCCACGGGTGTGAATTCGCACGTTCCACGGGTGTGAATTTGCACGTTCCACGGGTGTGAATTTGCACGTTCCACGGGTGTGAATTCGCACGTTCCACGGGTGTGAATTTGCACGTTCCATGGGTGTGAATTTGCACGTTCCATGGGTGTGAATTTGCACGTTCCACGGGTGTGAATTTGCACGTTCCACAGGTGTGAATTCGCACGTTCCATGGGTGTGAATTTGCACGTTCCACGGGTGTGAATTTGCACGTTCCACGGGTGTGAATTTGCACGTTCCACGGGTGTGAATTCGCACGTTCCATGGGTGTGAATTTGCACGTTCCACGGGTGTGAATTTGCACGTTCCACGGGTGTGAATTTGCACGTTCCACGGGTGTGAATTTGCACGTTCCACGGGTGTGAATTTGCACGTTCCACGGGTGTGAATTTGCACGTTCCACAGGTGTGAATTTGCACGTTCCACAGGTGTGAATTTGCACGTTCCACGGGTGTGAATTTGCACGTTCCACGGGTGTGAATTCGCACGTTCCACGGGTGTGAATTTGCACGTTCCATGGGTGTGAATTTGCACGTTCCATGGGTGTGAATTTGCACGTTCCACGGGTGTGAATTCGCACGTTCCACAGGTGTGAATTCGCACGTTCCATGGGTGTGAATTTGCACGTTCCACGGGTGTGAATTCGCACGTTCCACGGGTGTGAATTTGCACGTTCCACGGGTGTGAATTCGCACGTTCCACGGGTGTGAATTTGCACGTTCCACGGGTGTGAATTTGCACGTTCCATGGGTGCGAATTTGCACGTTCCACGGGTGTGAATTTGCACGTTCCACGGGTGTGAATTCGCACGTTCCACGGGTGTGAATTTGCACGTTCCACGGGTGTGAATTTGCACGTTCCACGGGTGTGAATTTGCACGTTCCACGGGTGTGAATTCGCACGTTCCACGGGTGTGAATTCGCACGTTCCACGGGTGTGAATTTGCACGTTCCATGGGTGTGAATTTGCACGTTCCACGGGTGTGAATTCGCACGTTCCATGGGTGTGAATTTGCACGTTCCACGGGTGTGAATTTGCACGTTCCACGGGTGTGAATTTGCACGTTCCACGGGTGTGAATTTGCACGTTCCACGGGTGTGAATTCGCACGTTCCATGGGTGTGAATTTGCACGTTCCACGGGTGTGAATTCGCACGTTCCACGGGTGTGAATTTGCACGTTCCACCGGTGTGAATTCGCACGTTCCACGGGTGTGAATTTGCACGTTCCACGGGTGTGAATTCGCACGTTCCATGGGTGTGAATTTGCACGTTCCACGGGTGTGAATTCGCACGTTCCACGGGTGTGAATTTGCACGTTCCATGGGTGTGAATTTGCACGTTCCACGGGTGTGAATTTGCACGTTCCATGGGTGTGAATTTGCACGTTCCACGGGTGTGAATTTGCACGTTCCACGGGTGTGAATTCGCACGTTGCACGGGTGTGAATTTGCACGTTCCACGGGTGTGAATTCGCACGTTCCATGGGTGTGAATTTGCACGTTCCACGGGTGTGAATTAGCACGTTCCACGGGTGTGAATTTGCACGTACCACGGGTGTGAATTTGCACGTTCCACGGGTGTGAATTTGCACGTTCCACGGGTGTGAATTTGCACGTTCCACAGGTGTGAATTTGCACGTTCCACAGGTGTGAATTTGCACGTTCCACGGGTGTGAATTTGCACGTTCCACGGGTGTGAATTCGCACGTTCCACGGGTGTGAATTTGCACGTTCCATGGGTGTGAATTTGCACGTTCCATGGGTGTGAATTTGCACGTTCCACGGGTGTGAATTCGCACGTTCCACAGGTGTGAATTCGCACGTTCCATGGGTGTGAATTTGCACGTTCCACGGGTGTGAATTCGCACGTTCCACGGGTGTGAATTTGCACGTTCCACGGGTGTGAATTCGCACGTTCCACGGGTGTGAATTTGCACGTTCCACGGGTGTGAATTTGCACGTTCCATGGGTGCGAATTTGCACGTTCCACGGGTGTGAATTTGCACGTTCCACGGGTGTGAATTCGCACGTTCCACGGGTGTGAATTTGCACGTTCCACGGGTGTGAATTTGCACGTTCCACGGGTGTGAATTTGCACGTTCCACGGGTGTGAATTCGCACGTTCCACGGGTGTGAATTCGCACGTTCCACGGGTGTGAATTTGCACGTTCCATGGGTGTGAATTTGCACGTTCCACGGGTGTGAATTCGCACGTCCATGGGTGTGAATTTGCACGTTCCACGGGTGTGAATTTGCACGTTCCACGGGTGTGAATTCGCACGTTCCATGGGTGTGAATTCGCACGTTCCATGGGTGTGAATTTGCACGTTCCACGGGTGTGAATTTGCACGTTCCACGGGTGTGAATTTGCACGTTCCACGGGTGTGAATTCGCACGTTCCATGGGTGTGAATTTGCACGTTCCACGGGTGTGAATTCGCACGTTCCATGGGTGTGAATTTGCACGTTCCACGGGTGTGAATTCGCACGTTCTATGGGTGTGAATTTGCACGTTCCACGGGTGTGAATTTGCACGTTCCACGGGTGTGAATTCGCACGTTCCATGGGTGTGAATTTGCACGTTCCACGGGTGTGAATTTGCACGTTCCACGGGTGTGAATTTGCACGTTCCACGGGTGTGAATTCGCACGTTCCACGGGTGTGAATTCGCACGTTCCACGGGTGTGAATTTGCACGTTCCATGGGTGTGAATTTGCACGTTCCACGGGTGTGAATTCGCACGTTCCACCGGTGTGAATTCGCACGTTCCACGGGTGTGAATTTGCACGTTCCACGGGTGTGAATTCGCACGTTCCATGGGTGTGAATTTGCACGTTCCACGGGTGTGAATTTGCACGTTCCACGGGTGTGAATTTGCACGTTCCACGGGTGTGAATTTGCACGTTCCACGGGTGTGAATTTGCACGTTCCACGGGTGTGAATTCGCACGTTCCATGGGTGTGAATTTGCACGTTCCACGGGTGTGAATTCGCACGTTCCACGGGTGTGAATTTGCACGTTCCACCGGTGTGAATTCGCACGTTCCACGGGTGTGAATTTGCACGTTCCACGGGTGTGAATTCGCACGTTCCATGGGTGTGAATTTGCACGTTCCACGGGTGTGAATTCGCACGTTCCACGGGTGTGAATTTGCACGTTCCATGGGTGTGAATTTGCACGTTCCACGGGTGTGAATTTGCACGTTCCATGGGTGTGAATTTGCACGTTCCACGGGTGTGAATTTGCACGTTCCACGGGTGTGAATTCGCACGTTGCACGGGTGTGAATTTGCACGTTCCATGGGTGTGAATTTGCACGTTCCATGGGTGTGAATTTGCACGTTCCACGGGTGTGAATTTGCACGTTCCACGGGTGTGAATTCGCACGTTCCATGGGTGTGAAGTTGCACGTTCCACGGGTGTGAATTCGCACGTTCCACGGGTGTGAATTTGCACGTTCCATGGGTGTGAATTTGCACGTTCCACGGGTGTGAATTTGCACGTTCCACGGGTGTGAATTCGCACGTTCCATGGGTGTGAATTTGCACGTTCCATGGGTGTGAATTCGCACGTTCCATGGGTGTGAATTTGCACGTTCCACGGGTGTGAATTTGCACGTTCCACGGGTGTGAATTTGCACGTTCCACGGGTGTGAATTTGCACGTTCCACGGGTGTGAATTTGCACGTTCCACGGGTGTGAATTTGCACGTTCCATGGGTGTGATTTCGCACGTTCCACGGGTGTGAATTCGCACGTTCCATGGGTGTGAATTTGCACGTTCCACGGGTGTGAATTTGCACGTTCCACGGGTGTGAATTCGCACGTTCCATGGGTGTGAATTTGCACGTTCCACGGGTGTGAATTTGCACGTTCCACGGGTGTGAATTCGCACGTTCCATGGGTGTGAAGTTGCACGTTCCACGGGTGTGAATTCGCACGTTCCACGGGTGTGAATTTGCACGTTCCATGGGTGTGAATTTGCACGTTCCACGGGTGTGAATTTGCACGTTCCACGGGTGTGAATTAGCACGTTCCATGGGTGTGAATTTGCACGTTCCGCGGGTGTGAATTCGCACGTTCCATGGGTGTGAATTTGCACGTTCCACGGGTGTGAATTCGCACGTTCCACGGGTGTGAATTTGCACGTTCCACGGGTGTGAATTTGCACGTTCCACGGGTGTGAATTTGCACGTTCCATGGGTGTGAATTTGCACGTTCCACGGGTGTGAATTTGCACGTTCCACGGGTGTGAATTTGCACGTTCCATGGGTGTGAATTTGCACGTTCCATGGGTGTGAATTTGCACTTTCCACGGGTGTGAATTCGCACGTTCCACGGGTGTGAATTTGCACGTTCCACGGGTGTGAATTCGCACGTTCCATGGGTGTGAATTTGCACGTTCCACGGGTGTGAATTCGCACGTTCCACGGGTGTGAATTTGCACGTTCATTGGGTGTGAATTTGCACGTTCCACGGGTGTGAATTTGCACGTTCCATGGGTGTGATTTCGCACGTTCCACGGGTGTGAATTCGCACGTTCCATGGGTGTGAATTCGCACGTTCCATGGGTGTGAATTTGCACGTTCCACGGGTGTGTATTTGCACGTTCCACGGGTGTGAATTCGCACGTTCCATGGGTGTGAATTTGCACGTTCCACGGGTGTGAATTCGCACGTTCCACGGGTGTGAATTTGCACGTTCCACCGGTGTGAATTTGCACGTGCCACGGGTGTGAATTCGCACGTTCCACGGGTGTGAATTTGCACGTTCCACCGGTGTGAATTTGCACGTTCCACGGGTGTGAATTCGCACGTTCCATGGGTGTGAATTTGCACGTTCCACGGGTGTGAATTCGCACGTTCCACGGGTGTGAATTTGCACGTTCCACGGGTGTGAATTCGCACGTTCCATGGGTGTGAATTTGCACGTTCCACGGGTGTGAATTCGCACGTTCCACGGGTGTGAATTTGCACGTTCCACGGGTGTGAATTCGCACGTTCCACGGGTGTGAATTCGCACGTTCCACGGGTGTGAATTTGCACGTTCCATGGGTGTGAATTTGCTTTTTCCATGGGTGTGAATTTGCACGTTCCATGGGTTCCAGGGGTGTGAATCCGCACGTTCCATGGGTGTGAATTCGCACGTTCCATGGGTTCCAGGGGTGTGAATTCGCACGTTCCCTGGGTGTGAATTCACACGTTCCATGGGTTATAGGGGTGTGAATCCGCACGTTCCATGGGTGTGAATTCGCACGTTCCATGGGTGTGAATTCGTACGTTCCACGGGTTTTCACACCCATTTTTTCGTGCGTGCTAAATTTTTCACACCCATTTTTTCTTGCGTGGTAAATTTTTCACACCCATTTTTTCGTGCATGCCGAATTTTTCACATTAGAATATTTTCGTTCAATGAGTTCAGCTTAATTTTTGGTGATCAGAGTGCATACATATATTTTTTTTGTAATTCATCATTAATTGAATATTTTTACATAATGTCACAAAGAAGAAAAGTAAGTATTGTAAAATAAAATTTCTAATACTTGATTGTTTCATAATGAAATTGCTTCAGATCCTAAGTGATCTTCAGTTGCAACAAATAATGAATGACGATGATATTTTTGATGATATTTTTGATGATAGTGATGAAATTTTTTCATCCGATAGCGATGCAGAAGACGAACCATATTCATCGTCAAATAATAGCGTTGAAAGCGTGGTGGTGAAAGATGCGATAGGAATAGATCACGGCACTTATTTATCAAAAGACAAAAGTGTAGTTTGGAAAGAACTACCACCACTTCAAACAGGCAGGTTACCGAAAAATCAAATTTTATTGAATAAGCCTGGATCTACCAAAAGAGCAACATCTATGGTAACAGATAAATAAATGTGTTCGTTTGATGTGTTTATATCATAAAATATGAAAAATACTGTGATCCAAATGACAAATCAAAAAAGTGTAGAATTATATGGAAATAATTGGCAAAACATTGATATGATAGAGCTAAATCTCATGGAAAAAATCTCACTAGCTTGTGGAAGGAGATAAACGGAAGACCTGTTTTTCGAGCAACAATGAGTCTCAAGCGATTTGCGAGCATATCAAAGTGTCTACGGTTTGACAGCTCTGAAGATAGAGACAAACTAGCACCGACAAGAAACGTTTCGGATAAGTGGAGTAATCAGCTCAAAGTTTTTTTAAATCCTCATGAAAATGTTACTGTAGATGAACAATTGGTTCCATTTCGAGGTCGGTGCAGTTTTTGGCAATACATTCCATTAAAGCCCTTATTTATTTTAGTTATCATTATTTTTTATTATACTTAATAAAAAAAAAAAAAAACAAAACAAATGAATTTCTTATATTAAATATGAAATTTTTTTTTACATTTTAAACTTGGGTCATATTGACCCAAAGGATCATAGGAAGGGCACATATCCAAGGGATGCAGAAGGGTTAAACAGCACCTCTTGACAATCATGGTTAAAATTGACATTCACAACATGGTTGGTGGGATGAGCTAGGACGTAAACCTTACTAAAAGGTTTTTACTTTTAAAAACGTCTAAAATATGAGCTCATAGATTGCAAATACAATAAAAATAAATCTGTGTTTAGTTTTAATTAAAATTCTTTATTATTCGCACAATTTTGTGTGCCTCTGTTCAACTTGATGTAAACAACAACAATTGCTTTGTTTTTGATTCCTCTTTGCACTCTTTTGCATAAACAATAACAATGGCTAGTCAATTATTCGACAGATCTTTGTAACGGAGATCTTTAAACCACGATTACTCTCTTCAAACGCATCGCATCTTCACACAAGACTTGAATATCTTGAAGGCGAATGTTCATGGCTTCGCCTTGTCGAAATCTCTATAAATGTATATATACATCGTTGTTTTATTGTTGTTTGTGTATTTTGTTTACATTTATTCTTGTAATGTTTGTTGTTGCATTTTTGTTTACTTGTTTAGCGTTTTTTTTTATACTGGTGTTTGTTGGTATATTTTTTGTTGACTTGTTTCTCATGTAAACAAGTTCATTGTTTTTGTAGCATTTGTTTATAATTTTAATGTTAAACGATGTAAAAGCAAGACACAGTTATCTAGATTTTCCCATTTTCATAACAGTATGCTTGTATGTAGAAATACTCGACGAAATGGCAGTATATTACAGAGTTCTTGTAGAGCTTAGGAAAAGTTAAACAGGCAGCCGGTTGAGCAGGCACAGCCTACCAGGAGTTTGTATGGTTCGGTTCAAACACTGAATTTACCTATTCCGTCATATAATTATAGCTTCTGGTCACAAAACTCTTATAAAATTGTGTGTTTTTGAATCGCCTTTGACTAGACATGTTATGTCACTAAATTCTGTATATCGAAAAATTCCGGCCAATGACAGAGAAGATGTGAAGTCGCCGTAGTCGAGTAGGTAGTGTGTTAGCCATGTAAGGCCACGGTTTAATCCCCCGGTTAGATATCAATACGAAAATATTGTTACGTTTTTACCTTTTTAAAAACGTTTAATTATGAGTTCGTTGATTGCAAACCAAGTAAAAACAAATATGTGTTTTATTTCAATTAAACTCTCTTTATTGGTCACACTACTTTTGTGCCACTGTTCACACTTAACCGATACAACAATAATTGCTGGTTCACTATTATTCACACACTCAACAATAACTATAACAGTATGTGATTGTTCGTTATATTTCTCTGCTTACAACCTTTTTGTAAGCATCAAACCGCAACTGTTTACTTCGCACGCAACTTCAGACAATACTGACTCAATTACAACTGACTGGTTGTCTGCTTTGTGTCGCCTTTTTATATGTCCGCAAAATCAGTCTGATGATGGTTCTCGAAGTGGAATGTTCGGGGCGACTACATTGTTTGTTGTTGCGTTTGCTTATTTGTCTGTCCCTTTTTCTCTCTTACTTGTTGTAGCTGGTTTACTTATAATCAGTTCGATGTATGCGTTAGTGTGTATTTGTGTCGTGTGTATTGTGTACGCATTGCCTCATGGTCTTTGTATTCGTAGCTTTTGTTTATCGTTAATGTTAAACGATATTAGGTCGTTTCGATATGCATAACAATATGATTTCTGCAGATTTCCTGCAAAAATTCTGAGAGTAAAATAAGACATTGCCATGAAAAGTTTCTGAAAAAATCTGTCTTTTGGAGACGACTTTAATTTGTACGATTCATGCATAAAATTAGCACACACAACATAAGTGGTGTGCGAAACTAGGTCCGTAATCCTGACTGAAGGGTTGTAATGGCCAATTATGTATGTATATATGACAGAGAAGATGTTCTAGGGTCTTCTCTTCTCTCTCGTCGTTGTAGCGTCTGCAGAGAAGTCGTTATGAGGCGTGAAAACCCAGAGGGCAGTGTCTAGTTGTAACTGGCATGAGGTTCATCACACTGAATCTTGTTAGGTTCAATACAAATTCTGTTCTGCATATATCCATGTCGGACTGAATCTGTCTGGTGTTTCCACAAGTCGGTTCTTTATCCCATATAAACTTTTTTTTTTTTTTTATGAAACCAGCACTCAGGGGATGGCCCCTACTCATGCAGTGCATTGTGCAGGTTTTTTAGGAAAGGTGGAAAGGGGGAAGATGCGAACGGCAAGGAAACGAGTTGCTGCTAGGTGACTATAAAATGGCCAGTGCTATACCTTCACCATTAGACAGTCTACAGGCAATCGTCCCCAAGAAGCCCGCAGTTTCTCACACCACTTATGTTGTGTGTGTTAATTTTATACATAAGTGGCGGGACCTACAGTTTAAAGTCAACTCCGAACGACAGATTTTTTGAGAAACTGAGAAGAAATCGCCGAAAAAATACTTTTTTATTTTTTTTATTTTTTGATGTCTGGCCTGGGACTCGAACCCTGGCTTTTACGTCTAATAAGCCAGCACACTACCTATTAGACCACGGCGACCATACTTTGCCAATGAATGGAGTTTTTGTGGAACTATTTATTTGCCTCTCTGTAGAGGAGCACCTATCACATAGAGTCATTTTATTGAATTTTCCATTGTGCCTGCTTTGCTTGTCCTAAAGCAAACTTTGCTCACAGATAAATGAAAAATTCCCAGGTTCTATGTATTTGAACGACAGATGGCAACCTTATCATATGTAGAATTTCAAATGAATTTTCCGCCGTGCCTGCTCTGTTCATCCTAAAGCAAACTGTTCTCACAAATAAATGAAAAAGCTCTATGTTCTATGTATTTGAACGACATATGGCAACCCTATCATTCTAGAAACCACTACAGTAGACCAATCACATGCTTAGAAAAGTATTGATTGATTAAACTGAAACAAAACCATGATATAGGATGAAAACGAGGAATTACTTTATGGAAGTTCCTTGTGCTTTAATTAACCACAGTCTTTGTCCATAAATTATTTAACAAATTAAACAAAATTCCATTTTTAAAGGAGATGTTTTAAAATTACTTTTTATTTCTTAACAAAAAAATTTTTTTTTGTAAAATCGTTCGTCTTGATTTATCGATAATCCAATATGGTTTCACCAAACTTTATTAAAACTTTTTGTATTTCTTTAGTTTTTCGCTCCATAAATTTTTATTTGTTCTGCCAATTTTATTTTAGCAAATTTACATGTTTTCCTAACTGAAAACTCATTCCCCATTTAAACTCAATATGTGAAGGGGAAATACTTTAAGACAAATTTCCTTCATCATATAAATTTACGTTTGTAAACTATAAATAAACCTTCGAATAAATCAAATTGAGCAGCTGTAAACATTTTAAATTTTACACTCTGTCCTCCATTGGCTTTAACGTAGGTGGTGGTATGTTTAAAGGATTGATGCTTAGAGAATAACTAAACGAAAGGAACCCTTTTTTTCTCCACAAATGAAAATGACATCTGGTTCTAGGATGCTAGTGAAATGAAGTACGTCAATATAAATAAAAATAAGAAATAAATTAAGAAATAAAGAAATATTATCATCAATTTAAAAATGGAAAAAAAAGTAACGAACTGTGTGGAGAAATGGGCGTAGGGGCTGGTAGTATGGTAGTAGGCGTAATAACAAATTTAAAAACTTTGGAACTTTAGACGAAATGAAAGTTACAGGAACTTAGGCTTAACAAAATGATGTGCAATATTTCAATATAGATTTGGATACTCTGGACATTTTTGAACTGAAGGACAATAATCAAAGGGAGTCATATCTTGATAAACTTTTAATTAGATTGTAAAACACGAGATAAAAGAGATTTTCTAGATGTGAACATTACACCCATACAATCTGTGATTCATTGTGATCGATTTAAAACGAATTAACAGCACACCCGAGCAGACAGACGAGCATTAAACAATAAAAAATGCAAATCATTGATAAAAAATGCTAGTCATCGAACAAATACATGCAAGTAATCGACAAAAAAAAAAGAATGTAAAACATGGACCAAAAAAATGCATGTCATCGACCCAAAAATGCCAGTCATCGACAAAAAATGCATGACATCGTTTCAAAAATGCAAGTCATCGAGTAGAAAAAGGCATCGACTAAAAAAAACAAGTTATTGACAAAAAAATGCAGGTCATCGACCAAAAAATTCAAGTCTTCGACAAAAAAATGCAGGTCATCGACCAAAAAATGCATGACATCGTCTCAAAAATGCAAGTCACCGACTAGAAAAAGGCATCGACTAAAAACAACAAGTTATTGACAAAAAAATTCAGGTCATCGACCAAAAAATTCAAGTCTTCGACAAAAAAATCCATATCATCCACCAAAAAAGTCCAAGTCAGGTACAAAAGAAGTTCAACGCACCGAACAGAAAATGCAAGTTATCGACTAAAAAATGCACGTCATCAACCATAAAATTTATGTCATAGAACAAAAAAATGCAAGTCATCGAACAAAAAAATCCAAATAATCGACCAAAAAAATCCAAATCATCGACCATAAAATGCAAGTTATCGACCACACAAATGCACGTCATCAACCATAAAGTTTAAGCCATCTCATTTTTTTGTTCATTTAAAGAAAACAGTTAGTTTCGTCGCCTATATCTCCAGTTCCAAATAACACCTGATGTTAAGGGAGCCTGTTTTAGAATCCTTAATCCAATCGCTATCCAGCCCACTAATTTGACATTCTTTGTTAACAAAACATTCACTATAAAAAAGAAAATAACTTTCGTAACTAACTTCACACACATGCAGAAGTCCGTTGACGTATACCTATCATAAGGACAGTGACCTGTGAGAATAGCTGTTATGCGATGGATGGTCAAGCCATTTAAAGATCCAGCAAAGTTTAGCAATACTGCATGCACTTCCCGCTGGCAAATTAGATTTAAATTCCTTGTAAAATGATTGGTAATCTTCAAATTGACTGAGTCCAGGGAAACACCTATGCTAGATTAGAAATGCTGGCTTAGAAGTCGTAAAAATGAATTATTTTTCTAAGAAATTATTTCCCTTGAGTTGGTTGGCAGCATGCCACATTTGTATCCATCAACTAAATTCTTAACTCTCTACTACACACCAACCAAATAGACACACTTTTCGTAATTAAATAACCATGACTGCTGTTCTTCAAAACTCATAAAAGTTAATTCAGATGCACACACACGCACACCCAGTTTGATTGCTAAATATCCTGGGGAGGGGGGTTATAAAGTCTAGAAACTTTTGACTTTCGTAACATGCACTCACACGCATTCACACGCACATTTAATAAACACTGCAAAGGATATTTAAACGTCTGTCATCAGAAAGTGAAAGACAGACAGACACTGGCATGTATTCCATAAAAGTTAATGTATTATCATGGTTTTCATTTTATTTTTATGGCAATTACTTAAGCAGAGACATTTTATTTAATTATTCAAGTGTAAATTAATAATTGTTAATGACTGTTTTGTTAGAAATTTATTTAAAAATTCATTACAAGACCATAATCAACATCATTTTTCTGCTCTCTACTACCTGAAATGTGTTTTCAAAGGAGTAACACAGGTTTGATGAATGAAAAGCTCAAGTGTTTCGGATGTAATTTTTTCAATTTTTCATTTTCATTAGTAAAAGCATTTAAACAGTAAAAATATAACACCCTACCCACGCATTGTAGGCGGCAGTGCTATATTGTTCAAGTTAAAATTAAGTTTTAATTTGAAATACTAAAAAATGCAAGTAATCGATAAAAGATGCAAGTCATTGACCAAAAATATGCAAGTAATCGGCCCAAAAAGAAAAAAATGCAAGTCATCGACCCAAAAATGCAAGTCATCAAGCCCAAAAAAATGTCATTGATCAAAAAATGAATGTCATCGAACAAAAAATACAAGTTATCGGCAAAAAAAAATGCAAGTCTTCGACCAAAAAATTCTTCGACCAATAAAATACAGGTCATCGACCAAAAAATGCAAGTAATCGACCAGAAATGCAAGTCATCGACCATAAAAATATAACACCCTATCAAAGCACTGCAGGTAGCAGTGCTATATTGTTCAAGTCAAAATTAATTTTTAATTTGTGTAAAGCATCGCCGTTTGTTGCATGACCATATCGATCTCTGAACTTTTGCCAGAAGCCGAAAAAAATCTATCGCAATATCAGAGGCGATTACTTACTTACATAATTGTTCATGTTACATGTCGTTCATTCAGTCGGAATTACTACCTAGTTTCTCGCCTCAACTATGTTGTGTAAGTTAATTTTTATCCATGAGTGACGGGGCCTACAGTTTAAAGTCGACTCCTAAAGAAACATTTTTGAGAAATGTTTTCTCGCCGAAAGAAATATTTTTTTGTTTTCATATTCCGTTTTGTTCGAGATGTCTAAGCCTGGTGTTGAACCATGGCCTCACGTCTAATAAGCCAATACAATACTAAAGGCGACTTCATTGCTCTACAAACACCATCAATTTTACAACCCCGAGTAGTTCATAATTTGTAACAGTTCTAGCGCCTACCCCTTGTAAAATAAAGTTTCCCTGAGTCTTATACAATACGTGAAGTCGCCGTAGTCTAGTAGGTAGTGTGCCGGCTTATTAGACGTAAGGCTTCGGTTCAAACCCCCCCAGAAGAGACATCAAAACGAAAATATGAAAGAATATGTCTTCGGCGACTTACTCTCAGCAGATTTCTGGCAAAAACTTCTTCAAAAGTCTGTAGTTCGGAGTCGACTTTAATTTGTACGACCCACCACTCATGGATAAAATTAACGCACACAGCATAAGTGGTGTGAGAAACTAGATCCATAATCCTGACTGAAGGGTTGTAATGTCCAATTATGTATGTATGTATGTATGTATGAATGTATGATAGTGAAGATATTCTCCTCTTCTTTCTTGTATTCGTAGCGTCTGCAGAGAAGTTGTTATGAGGCGTGAGGACCCAGAGGCCAGTGTCTCGTTGTAACTGCCATTAGGTTCCTCACACTGAATCTTGTTAGGTTCAATAAAGATTCTGTTCTGCATATATCAATGTCGGACTGTATCTATCTGTTGTTTCCACAAGTCCGATCCCTATCCCATCTGAACTTTGGCAATGAATAGAGTTTTTGTGTGGCTATTTATTTGCCTCTCTGTAGAGGAGCCCCTATCACATAGAGGAATTTTATGGAATTTTGCGTTGTGCCTGCTGTGCTCATCCTAAAGCAAACTGTTCTCAGAGATAAATTAAAAAATTGTCTTCTCTATGTATTTGAACGACAGATGGCAACTCTCTCATTCTAGAAATCACTACACTAGAATAATAACTTGGTGAGAAAAGTATTGATTGATCAAACAGGGAAATACTTTATGGAAATTCATTCACTACTGTTGTGCTCCTGACTAAAGGCTTGTAATGACTAATTATGTGTGTAAATTATGCACATACGTGTAAAAACTCTTCAATTTTATTAACAAAAAAATATAAATTTTTATAAAAAAAATCAATTGAAAATGATTTAAAAAAAATAAAGGAAAATTTATTTCCGTTGCTTCATTTGCAGTTTCATGCCCCTTAGTGAAATGGATACAAGTGCACTGACTTTACTTTGCGTAAACTGCTCGAACTCATAGTACTCGAGATCAAACTCTTTTTCGAATTTCTAGGATACCGACGTAAAGATTTTCGCATTGACGGTCTGCTCTGATGTGAAATCTCGTCAATCACTGCTGGATCCTCCGTTGCAATTTTCTCATTATTTATCAGAATGCCGCGCATCTCAGGTAAGGCACTAAATTTGGATGGACGTACAACGATGGGTGAAGTGATTAGTACATATGATCTATGAACGGGCGGGCTCATGCGATCCAATTTCTCTAGGATCGTGAATTCGCCAACATAATTGGCGCTGCATGAACATGTCGGTTTTTCCTTAACCGATTGAATGGACCGAAGGCCTTGTAACAGATGGAAGTCACCGTGACGCGTACAGGATATACAAGTTTTTTTATTTATAGCCAACGGTTTTGATGGGGCACATTTGTTGGCCTCTATTTTCAGTATATTCAAGTGTTCTTTGATGACATTGAAACGATCATCCAAATATTTCTTTAAAGCTGGCAACGTAACACGTTCCAACTTGCAGTTCAACATGTCCTGTGTCTCATTCATGGCCTCGCGAAATATATCGTTATATCGCCTTAAGCACGGTCTAAAGCTTTCAATTTTACTGATTATAGCCTGTAAGCAGTTGTGTGATGGTGAACCTTCGTCGGATTTCTTGTGAAGATCTTGCAGTATGGCTCGCATCTGTTGGATTTTTGCTTCAAATTCCTTCATATGCTCCACCAAAGGATTTGTTATCCTTTTACGCAGTTCACGATTGAAAATAATGTTGCGCACTAGTAGGCACAGTTCTTTATTGTGTTGCATATACAGCGAACACAAATCCTCAGTGGCGCACGCATAGTAATCCCACATTTCCACTTGAAAAATACTCGTCTTGTGACAGCGGCGTATCTGATTGAAATGCTTCTCTAATTTCGTTTGTAAATCGTTTAAACGTTGTTCTAATTTCTCCAGCAGCTCGTATTTCTCCTTGAAACCCTTTATGTTTCGCAATTGAAAATCATATTGGCACTTAGTTGTGGTCTCCTCCGATAATTTCCGTAGGCATGTGCCAGGCATGCCGTTAATTTTCACCGTTTCACTATGGCAATCAAGTTTACGTAGCAGTATGAGTAAAAGGCTTTGAAGGACACTTAAATGCTCTTTTGTTAGCGTTGGTGCGCCCAAGGCAATTTTCGCCAAATCATTAAGTGTAAACGTTTTAGTGGCAGTCGTTGGTACAACCGTTACCGTTGATGTCGTTGATGATGCTGACGGTGATGGTGATGTTGGTGCTGTTATCGCTGATTTTGTTGTCGACATGCTGTTGACTGCCAATTACGTTTAATAAAATTTTTATAAAATTGTATTCGAAATAAAAAACGCTTTTAAAAAATATAATTTCTCTTCTTCTTTATTTTCTTTCTTTAAATTTCAAATACACAAAAGCAAAAGTGTCAAAACTACAGTGGTTTCAATGAAATTGAAATTGTAGAAATTCACAGGAGAAATAATAAGTTTTTCTTTTTCCAACTGAGAATCAGGGATTTGATTTCAACACTCTCAAGTGAATTAAATTGAAGAGCATTTTTTTTTCTTGAGAATTTCATTTCAATCAAATGAAATCGCAATGTCATCTGGATCATAATGGCCATGTTTACAGGTCATTGTGTTATGGGAAGATACGGGGACTTCTGCCCTGGCTGCAGATCCGCCGACGAAGAGAAGACTGTAATCCACTTTATTTGTATGCGAGGTGCAGATATAGGTTATTTGGCTCTCCAATCCTTGTTAGCTTGAAGGAGCTATTGTCATCCATTGATGTCAAGGATATTAAACCTTGGGGCTGGTTTTACAGCGTAGGCTGGTCGTGCTTTTAATGTGCAGCCCCTGTGCTCACTGACTTCTTCCCCAGCTTGGTGGCACTCGGTCAGTACAGGGGCTGCGTTTACCAGTGGCGTCACAATGGGCCACTAAGCGTGCTCAAGTGTGCTTTTCGTGTCAACCTAACCAAAACACCTAGAGTATCCCAACACCGATGTTGTGTGTGTTAATTTTATCCATAAGTGGCGGCAGCTACAGTTTAATGTCGCCTCTGAACGACATATTTCTGAGAAACTTTTCAACACAATTTTATTTATTCTTAGAGTTTTTGCCAGAAATCTACTGAGAGAAAGTCGCCGAAGAAATATTTTCATATTCTTACGCTTTAACCCTTTTAAAAACGTTAAAAATATGAGTTCGTAGATTACAAATAAAATAAAAATAAATATGTGTTTACATAATTTTAAATCAATTCTTTATTATTCGCACAATTCCGTGTGCCACCTTTATCGTTTTGACTTAACCAACAACAATTTAGTTTAATTGTTATTATTCTTTACACACTCGTTCGTTAGAACTTCAAACCACGATGCTGTTCCGCTTACGCAATAACAATTGTTCGTTATTCTCTCTCTGCTTGCAACCTTTTTGTAAGCATTATACGGAGATCTTCAAACCACAATTATTCTTCACACGCAACGCAACGTGTCGTTTTTCACACACGACTGACTGAATTCTAACTGAATCACATGTGTCGTCTTCACAAACGACTCACTGAATTCTAACTGAATCATCGTTGCTTGCTCTGTCTCGGCCTTTTATATCACAAGTGTGAGCAGTCTGATGAATGCACTTGAAGGAGAATGTCTTCGAGAAATATCCAAAAGTGTAAATAAGCTGTTCTCATCATTGTTGTTTGTGTATGTTGTTTACGTTCGTCCAGGCAGAGTTGTTGTTATTTTGTGTATTTGTCTATCCGCTATTTATTTTTATACACTGACGTTGTTGTCGTTGATCACGTGAACAAGTCCATTATTTTGTTTTTGCAGCTTTTGTTTATCATTTTATACATGATCAAGTCCATTGTGTTGTTTTTGGAGCTTTAGTTTATTATTTTAATGACACCATTTCCATTTTCGTAATAATATTTTCGTTTTGATATCTGACCTGGGGTTTGAACCGTGCCCTTACGTCTAATAAGCCAATACACTATCTACTAGACTACGGCAACTTCAGCTTTCTTTAGCAAAAAAACGAATACCCCGTTTTGGTAAGACAAAAGGTTTCAAACGAACGTCTTTTTGTATGGAAAAAGCACTCAAAACAATCAGTATTAAGAAAAACTCAATTTTGTTTGTATTTTCGTTATAAATTGACGTTCGTTTGAAATCATTCGTCTTACAGAAATAGGCCCTAAGTTTGATTTGCTTAAAGGAGAACTTTAACCAACATTTAATCAACAATTTCTTTAGAAATGATCGGCATTTCTTGTAGTATTTTCATTAGAACTTTTAATTATAATTAATAATAAAGCAGTTTTGCTACATGTCACTAATTTAAAAAGTACTATTCCGATAGCACTAAGCACAAATACTAAAGAGACTTACGCATCAATGAAAAAAATAATAGAGTTAATTAAATATGAAGACCACAAGTGGAAAATATGCGCAGATTTAAAAGTGATGGCTCTTTTAAGAGGCATGTAATTGGGCTATACTAAAAATATATGCTTCATGTGCTTATGGGATACGCGTTTCCATGGCGACCAGTACAATACACGGGATTGGGCTATACGTGAGGAAAGCAGATTGCATAGAAATATTCACCCTTATCGTGGTTGTCGTAGTCGTTTTTAGTCGACTGTCGTATTTGTAGTCGAATTTAAAACTCAATGGTATCGTGAAAACTTTACGACTACGTCAGTTTTGTAAAAGAGCTGTAATGTAATAGACTGCTTAATTTTATTTGATTTTGAAGCAGCTTGTTACAAAATCTGTCAAGAACAACAATTTCAATTTCAATTTCAATTTTCCTTTTATTAAGACTTAACAACAGTTTTTTAAAAATTAAAACAAAAATAAAATAACCAAAAACAAATAAATAAACAATAGTAAAAATAATTTCATTTCTTGTTTGGATATTTTTTTAATTATGTTGAGCTTCGCATTTTATTCATCTTCAGAAGAAGATGAAGAAGAATTTTGTACTTCAGATGTTATTTAAAAAAAAAAATTAAGGCAGCAAGGCGATATATTTTCCATGCCTAATAAGAAGTGAGTTTAAACATAGGTACCAAAGATCAGCAATGAATCGTATTTTCGCTACTCATACGTACTCATGAAATTTTGAGTATGAGTGAGTCAAGAGTATTGAAATTCAACTACTCTGATTCATTCGTACTCGCTACAACATTGATTTATAAGTATAGGTTGCAATGAGTATGAGTACAACGTTGACATCAAACTCACAACATTCGATTCATTGTTAGATTCGTACGCCTACTCATTCAGATTCATAAATTTAGAAAAATACTTATAATACTTACGAATGATTCGAGTCACTCGAATTAATCATCAAAATTTACAGTAGTAGTTATTGTTGCATTTACAAAAGAAGAAAAAAGAAAAGACAAAGACAGCAAGCAAAGCACACACACAACCTTCTAGCGAGTATTGTGGTGTTCGTACTCGAATCATACTTATTTTGTGCTTCGTGTATATGTTGAATCAAGGAGAGTCGAAATCAACAACATAATGCATAATGCATTGTCATGCAGAAAAATTTAATGAACAATCACCAGCCGAGTCTAATGAACATGGCGAGAGATTTCACCAAGTAACAGCCAGACTCGAACATTGGTATAGTGGCAAACAACTTGATTCGCTATTAGGGGATATTTGTGGGAATCTACAGGAGGAAGAAGAATAAATTTGTAAATAAAAACTTAAACTTTAATTAACAACAAAAATAAATGTTTTAATTCTTGAAGTTTCGTGTGGTTATTATAATAAACTAAACCGTTTTTGAGTTACGCGAATATATGTTGTGCAACCTCCTCCATTTTCGAAATAACGGTATATTTCGAAAACAAGAGCTAACCTAAAAAAACGCATTCAGCAGGTGCCCCGCTTGTCACTTTTTCCAACTAGCACAGTGTTATTATTATTATTATTATCATCTCTTTATTCTCAATTCAAACTGATTGGGTACAATTCAACTTAAATTCTAAATTACAAATTAAAATATTAAATGTGAATTTTTAAAAACTGCACAGATTAATAAAAATCACAGCGCAATCTTAATAATATATATGATACTTATATCTAATTTTGATTTGATTCAATTTACTGAATTTAACTCCCCATAAATTTTCTGACAATTCGTGTTGTCGCCATTATCACCGCCTTCTGCATTATCTGCCATAGCTGTTCCGGCCTCCTTAGCTCCTTCAGGCTATTGTGTAAAGATTTTGGAATCAGACCTGTACTTGAAATTATGACTGGTATAATCCTCACTGAGTTTACGTTCCATTGTGCTCAATCAGTGCACTGTATTTACTTATTTTTTCCTGATATTTCGTTGGTATAGCAACATCGATGAGCCATACCATCCGCTGCTCCTTATGCATCAGCATAAGGTCTGGCCTATTTGCTGGTATACTCCTTTCGGTCAAGATCGTACGATCCCAATAGAGTCGGTATCCAGCGTTTTCCAGTACAGCATCAGGATTGTATTTGTAATACGGTACTTCTTCTGCTGTACTCAAGGAGTGCTTCAGTGCAAGTTGTTGGTGTATAATTTTAACAAAAGCGTTATGGCGGTCAATATATTCCGTCCCCGCTAAACACGTACACCCTGATGTTATGTGATGTATCGTTTCACTTGAACTGCAACCATATCGACAGGAATCATTAACTACAGTTGCATCCCTCACTATAGTTTTAAGATAGTTCCTCGTTGCTATTACTTGATCCTGGATTGCTATCATAAATCCCTCGGTCTCAGGGAACATTCGTCCTGCAACTAGCCAATAGTTCGAAGATTTTGTGTCGACATGATCTTATTATTATTATTATTATTAAAGCATATGGCTTTTGCTTTCCTTTCGATTATGATGCAAATTAACCATGATTCCTGTTCAAATAATAGAAGAATTAAATTTGTTTTTAAATAGAATTGCCTTGATTCTGTAACTACAGTGAACCGCAAAACTAAGGACACACCAATAAGTTTTTAAGTTTTATTTAAAAAAAATTTATTTACATTAACAAAAACAAAATTCAACATTCAAGGTAGTAAAAATAAAATATAGTAATTCAATCTAACAAAAAAAAAAAAAATAAGGAACTTTGTTTCGGTATTGAGAATATATACATAAAATAATAATGCAACTTCAAATATTTACACCGCAAAAGTAAGACACAGCTATAAAATTCATAAATATTATTCTAAAAACTGACAAAAATTTCACGTTTTAATATTTAATAGGGTATCCTTTATTTTTTAGTACAGCTTTTAACCGATTATTCATGGAGCCTACTAACGATTTTGTTGTTTCGGCACTTATTTTGTTCCACTCCTCCAAAAGAGCCTGTTTTAGTTGCACTTTGTTCCGGATTTCGTGTTTTCGCACATTTTTCGCTTTAAAATTTACCATAAGTGCTTTATGGAATTGAGGTCTGGACTTTGTGGAGGGGTTTAGAGGGTATGTGTGGTGTTATAAAGAATCCACATTTGCACTTTACGGGCTGTGTGCTTCGGGTCGTTATCTTGTTGGAAGTAGTAATAGTCAGCTAGACTAGACCAATTTTGAAGCACTTTCATTTAGATTATTTTTTAAAATATCTAAATAGACATATTGGTCCATTGTATTTTCACTAAAAACAATGTTGCCAACTTCAGACGATGACATACAGCCCCATACCATGACACTGCTCCTCCATGCTTCACAGTCTTCACCCTATTTTTCGGATTTAAAGATTCCCCTTCTCTGCGCCATACTTTTAGTCGTCCATCGGAACCAAATATGTTGTATTTGGACTCGTCAGTGAATATTACTTTGTTCCAAAACAAAGCAAAAAGCAACAGTATTATTATAACATCATTGTTAAAACAACAGAAAATTTATAAAATATAATAAAAAGTCTAGTGTGTCCTTAGTTAGTGCGGCTCACTGTATAATTAACTCAATAAATAAATACTGTTCTAGTTATTGGCCGTAATCTATTTATTTCTTATCTTTTTTTTTAATTCCAACAGAATTGTTTGAAAAAAAGAAGCATTTTTCCACTAATCATTGCCATTTCAAAAAGAAAAAGTTCTTTTTTTTAAAAGTTAACTTTTTAACTTCCTTTTTTTTTTTTTTTTTTGCTTTAGTTTAAGTTTTAATTTCAGTTTCAATTTCACTACCTTTTTTCTCTAATTATTTTCATTGCAGGGATGGGAAAAACGGCATTAAAAATTTCTGTGTCAAAAACCACAGCACATCCATCGGCAAATAGTATCAGCAACAGAAATGGAAACAGCAACAGCATCCACTAATACATTACCGTTTTTTTTTTCTTGCCAGAGAACTGGGTTAAGATAATTTCTACTAGAAATGCTTTGTTGTTTTTGTTTTAGTTTTCAATTTTAATTCTTCTCGTTGGTTTTTTTTTTCTTGTTTTCGTTTTCATTTCAATTTCAGTTCTAGTTTTGCATTAAAAAAAAAACGAAAAAATTGCTTTAAAAGTGAATTTAGTGTTGCAAGTGTACGAATGTACCTTCACTCATTCATTCATTCATTCATTCCTTCATTCATTTTCAATTCCCATCATTTCTTTGTTTCAACTGACAGTGAAAGTTTTTCTTACAATCACTACGACTTTCAACTACAAAATGTGCAATTCTTAAGCATGGAAATCCAACAAAAAACAACGAAACGAAGAAAAAAAGGACTTAAAATGTTGGCCAGAATAAGACCAAGAACAAGAACAAAAACGAAGTAAAAGTTTTTAGTTTTCCGATTTATTTTTTGCCATTTTTCTTCACTTAACATGCTTAAAGTCAAGAAGAATAGAACGAAGATAAATTTGGGTTTTTGTGTCCACCTTTTTAAAACAAAAAAAAAATTGTTCGCTCATGGAAATTGAAGAGAAAAAATCTTTTTTTTTTTGCAGTTCCATTGCAATTTGTGTAGATAAACCAGAAAATATCATGACAAGGAGGTCAAGGACGCATAGCCTAAAAAAAATTCTATTCTTTCTCTCTGTTCCAAAAAAAAAAAAAAAACAAAGGAAATACAACGAAAGCAAAATTCTGTTTCTGTAATTTTTATATATGAATTGATGGATACAGGTGTACACGAGCAGTATTCGCAATTGAAATAATCTGCATTGGACTGCAGATTACAATTCGAGCATTTGGAAATTGGTTTTTAAATAAATTATTATGTTTTATAATTGAACAGTGATTGTTAGGGCATGAAAATTGCAAAGTTAGGAAAGTGAAAAGAACAAAAAATGGGTTACAAATCATTGAAAGAAAATTTGAATTTTAAAAAACAATTGAAATAGGAACAATACGTATGTACAGTAAGCATCAAAAGAAACTGTAAGTAAAAAAAAATTTATACATTAATAAATTACCGTTAATTTTATTTTATTATTGTTTCATTAACAGTTTTTAAAATTGAAAAAAAAAATTAAATTTTCCAAAAAAATTTCAAAATATTCAGCCTTATTACGGTTGTCGAATTTGTATATCGACTTAAGTGGAATTCCTCGTCGAATTACATACTTAATGGTACTACGTAAATTTTTCGACTCTTAGCTATTTTGTAAGAGATTGAATACTACAGGGCGTGTAATTTTTTTTTAAATTTTTGATATTATGAAGCATGCTATAAACTGTCAAAAAAAAAAATTTTATGGGAAACAAGTACAGGGTGGGCCAAAAGTCACGAAGGGGTTTAATCGTTTAATCGTTCTTGGGAATCTCGTGGCTTTAGTTCTTGCACTAACTGCAGCTTGTATGGGAAAAGATGTAAATTTCCCTTTAATATTCTGCGTAAAGACCGCCGAGACATTTGCAGCACAACAGAGCGCCTTCGAGTTGATATTTCAGGATTCTCCTCAACACTCTCCAGAACGCGTTGAATATTTGCTTCATTAATTACAGAATGTGGTCTTCCGCTTCGTGGAAGATCCCTTAGTGAGCCTTGTTCCTGAAAACGTGTCACTAATTGATTCGGATGGTGAATTCCGCACATTAAAATGACGACGATAGGCCCGTTGAGTTTGAATTATTGATCGATGATGTTCAAAATAAAGTTCTATGATTTTGGTTCGCTGGATAACGTTGTAACCTTCCATAATTAATCTCCCAGATTTATTTTAAAAGTCCTAAAAAGAAAAATAAAAAAAAAAAAAATTAAACTAGAAAAGTTATTAATTTTTCAAATCCCTTCGTGACTTTTGGCCCACCCTGTATAAAAGAATACAAGTTTTTAAAGTTTAACTTTCAAATTAAATAAAAAAATGTAAAGTTTAGCCGTGTTTTCATCTTCTGATGAAGAAGAGGAGTACACTGTGGCGGAGATGAATTTATTAAGGAGGCAAATACGGCAAAAATCAGATATATTTTCGATGCCAAACTCAAAAGGGTAATCCGCGTTCTTTTACAGATTTGTCAGTTACTTTAGGCTTAGCAAACCAGCATTTAGATATGTTTTGGACAAAATTTCTCCCCAATTAGAAGAAACAAAGCGATCAACATCAGTGCCCAACGTACTCAAATTAGCGGCAACGATGCACATACTTGCCGAAGGTAGCTAGTAGCTACCAGAAGGGAGTTGAGTTTATTTGAAATATCCTTCCATTCTTCCTTTGTGTCCACTTTATGTAAGCCGCTGTGGTAGGATTGTGCCAACTGTGGTTTTTGTTCCAACAGTTCTACCATCATCTCGAACTGCTTCTGTGTAGTGATTTTTATTCTAAAAATTATTTGTTATTAAAATCTGTTGTATGTGTATAATAAATTTAAAAAACTTACGATTTTGTTGCTTTCATTATTCTAAAATATTTGCTGTCGTATAAAATAAAATAATCGACAATTTTTTTAATTTTTGACAATTAAATTCGACTATGGCGGTAAACAAATTGTAATAGAAGTTTTGATAGGGTTGCATTTTTAAGGTATTCGACAAACATAGTACCATTACATAAAATCGACTTATTCGCAGCTCGAATACGAGAACCGAAATAAGGCTGATTAACAAATTTTTTCGAGCGCTCTCCTTAAGTGATTGTTAGAATTTTATCCATAGTGTCTAGTTTCTTTTGATGTTCACTGTATGTGTTGTCCCCATCAATTTGAATAGAAATTTCATTTGATTTAAAACGAAACATTTCTTAAGTTTTTTTTATTGAGTAAGGGCTGTAAAATATAAAACCTGTGGTAATAATAATTGCAGCAAATTTTATTAAGGCTGTATAGCATTTGGGGAGTCGCCGTAGTGTAGTAGGTAGTGTGTTGGCTTATTAGACGTAAGGCCCGACTTCAAATTCCAGGTCAGACTTCAAAACGAAAATATGAAAATAATTCTTCGGCGACTTCCTCTCACCAAATTTTTGACAAAAACTCTGAGAGTAAATAAAATTGCCATGAAAAGTTTCTCAAAAATCTGTCGTTCGGAGTCGACTTTAAACTGTAGGTCCCGCCACTCCTGTATAAAATTAACGCACACAACATAAGTGGTGTGAGAAAATAGATCGTAATCCTGACTGAATGGTTGTAATGACCAATTATGTATGTATGCGAGTCCTGAAACTCAAATCAATGCGATATTAATGCCTTACAAGTATTCATCAACCGTTGTCTACGTCGCATACTAAAAATTGTCTGGCCAAACACCATCACAAACGAACGCCTATGGGCCGAGTGCGGACAAACACGAGTTGAAGTCGAAATCCGGAAACGGAAATGGAGGTGGATTGGGCATGCCTTGCGAAGACCCCAAACCGACACCACCAGAAACGCAATAGACTGGAATCCACAAGGCAGCCGCAGCAAAGGTCGGCCGAGTCACACCTGGCGTCGACAATTAGATATCGAAGCAGCCAAAGGCAATAAAACGTGGAACGAGCTGAAGATCGTAGCAGCAGATAAACATGAATGGAACGAAATCGTTAAGGCCCTATGCTCCTTATAGGAACAACAGGAACTTATATATATATGTATATATGTATGCATAGCATTTTGGACATTGTAAGCTTCTTTTTGTTAGAAGGCATCATTAGCATCACCATATAGTGTGAAAAGTTTTCTTAGTTTAAATATTACGGAACATTGCAACGACATTTTATTTCTCAAGTTATGATAGAGGAGATGAGAATCAAAGGTAGGCTACTTAAAAAAATTAGTGCCGTTTACGTAGACGTTCGTAGCGGTATTCCTGCATAAGTGTTTTCTTTCCCTTATAATATAACAAAACCAGATTCAAATCCAATATCCATAAAAACTACAATATAACGCACTGCTTGAGTAAACACAATCACAGCAGTGTAGTCTTATAAATCGATCAAGCAATCCCTAGTTTCTATAAAAAAAATTATTTTAAAAATTAAATTTGATTTCATTACCGAATTGTACTTGACCATGCATGTAATTAAAAATGTTTTCATAAAACATCTTCTTTTTTTCTTAAAGTATTAAGAACCCCTTGTAAAAGTGTTGATTAATTAAATTCAGAAACCCTATAAAAAATAAAGAATTTCTTACACAAAGAAAACCAAAAGGAAAATTATTTAAATTGCGTAGGCTGTGTGACAAAATTTAAATTAATTAAAGAGGCACTCATTCAATTAAATTTTAATTATTCAAACATTTTAAAAGGGAACCTGCTATACACATATACATACGTACGTACGTACATATGTATATATGTACATATTGTACGGTATATAAAAAGAATACAAAAAATACCCGTTAATTTTAGTTTAAATAAATCATTAAATAATTAGTTTTAAATCGCTTATCCTGTGAGAATTTTCATACGATAATTCTTTAAGCGGTGTGAATACAAGTACTAACACTCATATACTCACACACACACACTCACACCTAAGTGGGAAACACACACACACAGCTATGTGAACAGACAGACAGACATAAGCGCATACATATTCGCTTATTATCCACAAAATTCTCTCGGGTGTTTATTTTGTTATGTGGTGGTGGGTAAGGGTTTTTTCTCTTTTGTCTGTTTTACATAGAACCGTTGTAATTGTTGTTTTTGTGTAGTTTAATGTAATACAGGGTATTGTAAATAAAAATTCGTTACAGGCCTATTCCCATGTTCTTCTAAAAATATATTCGGTATTTCATTTCAATTTTTAAAGCAGACCGCTGGTACCATAGTTCTGCCTACTAACAGAAAAGAATATATTGTTGCGTTTTAACCTTTTAGAAACATTTAAAATAAAGGGTGATTTTTTAACTATTATCTTTTTGGCAACACTGGTTTAAACAGCTCACGCACGTTTCGTGTTTTGTTTCACTGTCAAACATCTTCAGTTTGGTCAATAATTTAACCATGAATCGTCTTACAAACGAACAACGCTTGCAAATTATTGAATTTGGCATCATTGGACCGTACTTCTTCAAAGATGCTGCGAATCGTAAAGTAACTGTGAATGGTGAGCGCTACCGTGAGATGATATCCAACTTTTTTTGCTCAAAATGCAAGAGCTTGACTTGCACGGCATGTGGTTTCAACAAGACGGTGCCACATGCCACACAGCACGCGTAACAATGGACTTATTGAGAGGCGAGTTCGGTGAACATTTTATTTCACGTTCGGGACCGGTCAATTGGCCGCCTAGATCGTGCGATTTAACGCCTTTATACTATTTTTTGTGGGGCTATGTTAAAGCTCATGTCTATACAGACAAGCCCGCTTCAATTGACGCATTGGAAGACAACATTGAAGCATTTATTCGTGAGATAGAGTATGCCAAAATTGGATTAAGGGGATGGACCATTTGAGGCGCAGTCGCGGTCAACATTTGCATGAAATAATCTTCAAACATTAAATTATATGGACCGTACTATCGATTCAAATAAAGATTTCATACATTTTTCTGAATTTTATGTGTTTTTTTTTGAAATATTTTCCTATAGCTCTTAAAAAATCACCCCTTATAAGCTCGTGGACTGCAAATAAAATAAAAATAAATTTGTATTTAGTTTTAATTAAAATTCTTTATTAATCGCACAATTCTGCGCGCCACTGTTCACAACTTGATGTAAACAACAACAATTGCTTTGTTTGTTATTCCTCTGTTTACACCCTTTGCATAAACAATAACATTTACTAGACAATTATTCGACAGATCTTTGTAACGGAGATCTTCAAACCACGATTACTCTCTTCAAACGCAGCGTGTCTTCGCACAAGACTGACTGAACTTTTACTAACTCAGTTGCCTGCTTTGCCTTGTCTTTTATATGGCAACGTAAACAGTCTGATGAATGTTCTTGAAAGCGAATGTTTGTGGCTTCGCCTTCTCGAGATCTCTATGAATGTAAACATCGTTGTTTCGTTATTGTTGTTTGTGTATTTCGTTTACATTTATCCTTGTATTGTTTGTTGTTGTATTTTTGTTTACTTGTTTACCATTTTTTATGCTGATGTTTACTTGTTTATTATTTTTTTATATGCTGGTGCTTGTTGTTATATTACGCAGTGCGATAATTCGTAAACAAGTTAATTGTTTTTGTAGATTTTGTTTACAATTTCAACGTTAAACGATGTAAAAGCAAAACACCAGTACACTCAGGTCTCGTTTTATGCGATAGATGCGTTCCAAAAAAATTCGCATAAATTGAATTCGCATAAAACGATACTCTAGCTTCATATAAAAATTAACGATTCGTTACAAAATCCTGTTAAACCGCATAAATTCAAATTTTAATTGAAAAATCAAAGCAAAATCGCATAAAAAAAAATCAACAAAAGTATATTTATTTCATTTTCTTAAACAATAAAAACAAAAACTTCTAAAAAAAATTAAACAAAAATAAAATATTAATTCATTATTTACAGAAAAAAAAAAAAAAAACAAAATGAACCAAAAAATATGAAATATTATGAATGTACGATCAATTATTCTGTACCGTTTTGGAATTGGTTCGACGTCACTTTTATCATTACATACCTATCAGGTTGTGCATACATATATAGGGGACTAAATCTAAGAATTTTTAGAAAGTTTAATTGTTTCTTTTGAATGAGAGTATTAAAGTGCCAGTTATTAAAAAGGAGCTGCTTCTTTAAATAAAAGATTCTTTAAATCATAAGTAAGGATTGACTTTTGAAGGCTTTTATTGGCATAGTTAGAGCAATCTGATGCTAATCAATTGATTTTCCAATTGGAAACAAACTAGAACGATTGATTTTCACAAGCTATTCGGCTTAGAGATCTGATAGTATTAGGTGTCAGGCTCAAACTACAGCGTACATTCACAAGAGATTCCCATATAAAAAATGTTTTCAAACCGCAGGGAAATCACTGCTGCTTTCTGAATCAACAGCGTTGGTCATTACAACCCTTCAGGTAGGATTAACAATAATGATTATATCAGTGGTGCAAACTTATTTTAATTTAAAAATGATGCAAAAGTTTAAAAAGCATCATAATATTTTAAAATCTATAAAAAATCTAAAAAAAATTTTTTCATTTAAAATCGCATAAATTCGAATTCGCATAAAAAAAATCCGCATAAAACGAGACCCGAGTGTATCTAGATTTTTCCATTTTCGTAACAATATCTTGTCCTCCATTTTGCAATGCTGCGTCCTGTATATTAATGTAGTTAGGGATAAATTTATTGTGTGTGTGTGTTTTTTTTGTTGTATTCTGTTATTCTTGCTCATCGCACATGTATTTAAAATCCCCAGGATGTAAAAGTATAAACTTGTTTCCGGGTCTCATGTGTGTGCCCTGTTTCAAATGCATAATGGCATCCTAAATAAAAAGCAACAACAAAATATGAAGGGAGATAGGAAATCCAAAAAAAGGAGCTTCTCTTAATTGAATTAAACACAATTTATTTATACACACACACACAGTGCAAGCAATGTTACACGTGTACACAATTACATAAAAGTATACACCGTGTAAAATAGTTATAAAAGCACTTCTTTTTCATATTACACAAGAGGTAAACGAAAAACTTTGTGTTCCTTTATCTTATGGTATACACTGTATACAGCTCATTCAATAGCATACAATATGTGAACTCATGTGTATGGTGTGCACACACACATTGGCGAGCATACTCATATTAGCGATGAAAAGTACAATGTACCCCGTTATTTTGTAACCGAATGTACTGTAATGTAATGTACTGTATAGCAGCGCACATTGTTGCTGTTGTTATTTTAATGGTTCAATGAATTTTGTTGTGTGCCATACACTGTGCTTTGTCCGTGTACCCTTGTGACCGTGTGTTTTTCGTTGTTTATTTTAAGCGATTTACTTGCACAACAAAGAATACGAACAGCAACAATACGTACAACAAACACCACACACAGCAACATTAGGAACAATGTACGCTTAGAATGGCATTAAAAAAATTGTCCAGGAGTACCAGGGTTGGGAAGAAAAGGACGGGTCCTTTCGTTTCCTTGTTTAATGAAGAATATTTACAATTAAAACTTAAGCACTGTTTCGCACAATTAGTTTTTAAAGACTATAAACGACACCATGAAGTGTCTTAAGATGGTTAATTAAAAGGGGGCTCTATTAATATTGTAAATCATAATTGTTTTCAATTTGTTTATGTTCTATGTTTACAGTGGCGGGCAAAAAAAGAAATATAAAAATGGGTGTTTTTTTTTTAAAGGATCGATTAGAGGCGTCAAAGGAAAGTAAAGATATGGATGTGACAATACGAATGACATGGTGACATAGCTTACCCATTGACAGAAGCAGAGGCTGTTCGCAAGCAGCCTGCCATAGAACTATTGGTGATGAAATTTAGAAAATCTATTGGGACCCCAGTGTTATTGTCGAACATTATCAAATTATTGGCTAAAACTTTACCAATATAAAGGTTAAATATTGTTATGAAAATGAGAAATCTAGATACTGATGTTTTGCTTTTACATCGCTTAACATTAAAATTATAAACAAAAGCGACAACAACAAAATAATGCAGTAAACAAACCTGTTTACAAATTATCGTACGGTTTAATATAACAACAAACACTAGCATAAAAGAAAATGGTAAAAAAGTAAACAAAAATACACAGACAATACTATGAGAATAAATGTAAACAAAATACACAAACAACACTACAAAAATAAATGTAAGAGATTTCGAGAAGGAGAAGTCAAGAACGTTCGCCTTCAATAACATTCATCAGACTGTTTACTCTGCCATATAAAAGGCAAGGCAAAGCAGGCGAGTGAGTTAGTACAGTTCAGTCAGTCTTGTGTGAAGACACGGAGTGTTTGAAGAGAATAATCGTGGTTTCAAGATCTCCGTTACAAAGATCTGTCAAATAATTGTCTAGTAATTGTTATTGTTTATGCAAAGAGTATAAACAGAGGAATAACAAAGAAAAGCAATTGTTGTTGTTTACATAAAGACTGTCACACAAGATTGTGTGAATAATAAAAGATTTTAATTAAAACTAAACAGAAATTTATTTTTAAATTATTTGTAATCTACGAGCTCATATTTGAAACGTTTTTAAAAGGTATGAACGTAACAATATCAATGAAAGCTTTAGGTATAGTAGGGGGTTAAAAGAGCAGTTGAGGATTCTTACTCCTGCAGATCAAAGTTCGATGCAAAATAAACGCCAAACATCAAGTGGTCCTTTGGATATGGATTGATTCTTCACATTCTCACCTTTGGATGTCAGAGTTGCTGGAAAGATTGCAAAGGATTGCGTGTTTGAGTATGACTGATGCTGACAGAATATGTTGCAATGCTGCCATCAATATCAATTCATATTCACATTTTATCCCATTCGGTAGAAAGCACTTTCAGCCTGAAAGCACTGAAAGCCACAGTTCCGTTTTTATCAGGCTCTTCGCGATACCCTTCTACTAGAGCTTTAAGTTCAGAGTCATTTGGCCTCCTGTGAATTTTTCAAAACTGTACTGGAATTTTATACATACATACATACATAATTGGTCATTACAATCCTTCAGTCAGGATTACGACCTAGCTTCTCACACCACTTATGTTGTGTGCGTTAATTTTTTATACATGAGTGGCGGGACCTACAGTTTATAGTCGACTCCGAACGACAGTTTTTTGTTTTTTTTTTTGAGAAGCTTTTCATGGCAATTTTATTTACTCTCAGAGTTTTTGCCAGAAATCTGCTGAGAGGAAGTCGCCGAAGAAATATTTTCATATTTTCGTTTCGATGTCTGACCTGGGATTCGAACTCGGGCCTTCAGTCTAATAAGCCAACACACTACCTACTAGACTACGGCGACAAACAACTGGAATTTTATACTTTCGGAAATATCAACTTGGTTTTTAAAGCGTTAATTTCTGCACCGTTTTACCTGGCTCAAATCAGTGTAACACTGAAAAACGATTCGATGAGGACGCTTATGAGTAAAAATTCTCTCGTAAGTAGAAGTACTTCATCAACCGCATATGCGCCCACCTTGTCAGCTCAGGCTATTGAGGATAAAACGGATCATACTTTTCATCCAGAAGTCATATTCAGCGATGAAGCCCATTTTTAGATGAATGCGTACGAAACAAAAATTATCGAATTTGGGAAGATGCAAATTCATATGAGATTCAACAGGCTGCAATGTATCACGACAGAGTCACTGTTTGATGTGGATATTAGACTGGTAACATCATCAGTCCATAGCCTTATTGGGACCGATGACTTTCAACTTCTCTTCGATGAGCGACATATAATTTGAATAGGACGGCGCTACGTGTCACACAGCTCACACCAAATTTGCTATTTTGCACGAGTGATTTGAAGGCACGGTCATTTCACGTAAAACTGATATAAACTGGCCACATTGATAGTGCGATTTGACCTTTCTTGTGCGGTTTTCTCAAGTCACAGGTGTATGCGAAAAGTCACATGTTTTGTGTGGGCCTCAAAGCCAACTTAAAGCCTTCTATCGGTTATATTTAGCCTGATTTATGCGCCAGAGTCATAGAAGTCGTATGAACTTGTTTCAAACTCCAGTTCAGACATCTCGCACAAAACGAAATATGAAAAAATATTTATTCGGCGACTTCCTGTCAACAGATTTCTGGCAAAGACTAAATTGGAAATTGCCATGAAAAGTTTCTCAAAAATCTGTCGTTCGGAGTCGACTTTAAACTGTAGGTCTCGCCACTCATGTATAGAAATTAACGAACACAATATAAGTGGTGTAAGAATCTAGGCCGTAATCCTGCGTGAAGGGTTGTAATGACCAATTATGTATGCATGGCATGGTCATCTCACGTGAATCTTGATCGTGCGACTTAACCCCATTAGACTTTTTCCTTTGAGGGTTTTTCTCAAGTCGCAGGTGTATTCGAATAAGCCACAAAGCACAGAGGCCTCAAAGCCAACTTTAAGCCTGCTATCGGTCAAATTTATGATTCATGCATTAGAGTCACAGAAACTTGGAGATTATGGATGCAATCCACCCAAAGAAGTCCTGGCGCTTATTTGTAACGTGGTTTCGAACATATTGGTCTTTCAAATTTCGTGTCATATCTCACGTAGACTTTTGTTTTCACTTTTCAAATAGCGGCTGCCACGAGACCAGTGTAATAATTTTTAATTCATAATTAATGGCATTTTCGCCGTAATGTTTTAATGTTTCTGTTTCCGTTTCCGTTTCACATGGTAATCAGGTATGATAGTTCTTCGTTTACAATTCTCTGCCAAGTGAACTAATTTTTGGAATTTTTTTTTGGTGAAAGTGCCAAGCAACGTGGTTCGTATTCGAAACTGTTACATAAACAGTGAATTGAAAAGGTCGCCATTAGTTTGAATATGGAATTCCATACAAAAAATATTCTATGAATTCATTCATACACAGACACACGTAAAGTAAAGCATTTTTGAAATATTTTTGTAATTTTGTATGCCTTGTAACAGAGAATTGATATGAAAAACTAAAGACGTGCATGCCATATGAGAGCAGGGAAAGAACAAGTGAAAGCCAAGTGAAAACAGACTGTGTTAGCGAAATTGAAAATCAACAACAACAACACAACAAGAACAACAACATTAAAGAGCAAAACAATATGAAAATGGAAACCGAGATGAAGATGCAAAAGGACAACAAAGCAAAAACGGAAAAAAACCTAGCAAAAAACAGAGCCAAAAACCTAACAGAAAGGGAAATCTAGTTCATTGTGTTTATTGTAGATTAAGGCCCAAATAATGGCCTAAAATACTAATACGAAGCGGCCTAACATGTATGCAGGCTGATGTAAAAACAAAACAGAAAAATATCCTCAAACAACAATAAAAATAAGAACTTTTGATTTGGCCTGTCCCACTTGGCAAAAACTGAAAATACGAGTACAAATCTTGCTTGTCTTTCTCCTTTCTCATGGCCCTTTTATTCTTTTTTTTTTTTTGTTCACTCCCGGCTGTTGTTAGTTTGTTGTTAGTACAGGTATTAATGTTATTGAAAGTAGTCTCCTCTACTAAAAATAGAAAAACATGGATTTTCTATGGACTCAACTACAGTCTACGTAATGTTAACACAGTCACAAATTGTCAATCTTACGTTTATGGTGAGTATTGTGCTAACCCAATAAAAAGGATTAAAGGCTTTGGGAGAAAGTGTATGAATTTCGATGTTTTTTTTGCTCTTTTCCTGCTCCAAATAATATTCGAAAAGGTAAGTTGCTCGTGCCAATCTATTAAAATGCGAAAGGGAACAAATGGAAAAGGCCTTACAATCAAATGGAGATAAAATTTCGAATTTAAAAAAACAATTTGTTAAGGGGATAATAACACTATGCGACAAAATAAAAGAAATTAAATACACCCGGCTAATGACACAGTGTAGGTTGTGAGTTTTGTTGAGTAGAACTCAAAAATACCTTTTTTATATTTCTCGAACCCTCCAAACTTGTTTTATTTGACAAAAACTATTTTTTATGACTTTACGGACAAATTTCTGAATTACTCAAACATTTCTGACCCGATTTTCAAAATTTAAATCTTGTTGGAAAGGGGAGAGATGGACCCTTAAAACGGTATACATATATCTATTAGTTAACTTAATATGCTATGAGATTTGATGAGGTAAACTTGAAAAATGCGAATTTTTTTTATATTTTTTCAAGTTTGTCCGTTCATAGTAGCAAACTTTACTTAAAAAATATGAAATAAGTGATGACATTCTGAAAGTGCATCATCTTGTGAAGAGATTGGCATTTAGTTTGATAAAATAGGACAAAATTTACTGTAGTTATTACATAAATAGTATAACAGTCGTGTTATATTTTTTATATATGCCATCTCATCAAATAAACTTTTAGTTCAAAAATTTTCAGAATTTTTGATGGATCTGGATAGTTTATCACAAAAGGTGTCAATTTCACGTTTGAGCGATCACCAGAAGTTGGTCAATGTTTGCGCAAAGGGAAATAATAATATTTGCAAAAAACACAAACACTAGCCGCCTTCTGATAGTCGTGCAAACGTGAAATTGACACATTTTGTAATAAACAATCAAGATCCATCAAAAATTCTGAAAATTTTTGAACTAAAAGTTCATTTGATGAGATGACTTATATAAAAAATATCCCTCGGCTGTTAAACTCTTTAAATAATAACTGCGGTAATTTTTGTCCGATTTGATCAAATGATGACCCAATCTCTCCACAAGAGAACGGACTTTAAGAATATTATCACTTATCCTATATTTTTTTATTAAAGTTTGATACTATGAATGAACAAACTTGAAAAAATATGAAAAAATTTGAATTTCCCAAGTTTACCTTATCAAATCTAATAGCATATTAAGTCGAATAATAGATATGTGTATACCGTTTTAAAGGTCCATCTCTCCCCTTTCCAGCAAAATTTAAATTTTAGAAATCGGGTCAGAAAGGTTTGAGTAATCCAAAAATTTGCACGGAAAGTCTAAAAAAACAGTTTTTGTCAAATAAAAAAACTTTGGAGGGTTCGAGAAATATAAAAAAGATATTTTTGAGTTCTCCTCAACTAACTGAACAACATGGACTATGTAGTTACTCGGGTGTATTTTCACTGTCACACCGTGTAATCATTGGATTTTTAATTAAAAATTGTTTTGAAATTAAAAGGAATGAAAGGGGGTCTTACTTAACAAAGTGGGAGTAGTCGGATTTTATTGGACAGCAAACTTAATTGGAACTTGAATATACATAGGCGGCTACAGCTCTTTACTGTTGCAATAGGCCTGAACTGGATACATACATACCTAATTGGTCATTATAACCCTTCAGTCAGGACTACGACCAGAGCTCTGCAGTGAATCGTTTTTTCACTGCTCATAAGCACTTATGAAATTTTGAATATAAGTGAGTCAACAATATTGAATTGTTGATTCATTCATACTCACTACAACGTTGGTTTATATGTAAGTAAAGATTGCAATGAGTATGCGTACAACGTTGACATCGAACTCATACCATTCGAAATATGTTTGATTCATAATCCTACTCATTTAGATTCATAACTTTAGAAAAATACTTAGTGTGACTCGAATCATTCATCAAAATTTACAGTCTTATGCCCCTATTGCGGTTGACAACTTTTTCAGTAGTTTGGTCGTCTTTCAGAAATCGGTATTGCCATTCTCAACTTAAATGCGGTTGACTTTTTGGTTGTGCGGTTGATTTTTTAGTTGTGTTTTATGGTATTGCGGTTCACCACTTTGTATGAGTTTGGTTGACAAAAACGTTAAATATAGACAACTGCTTATTAGCAGTTGAATCTCTGTCAGTTATAGAGTTCACTTATATATTTAATAATTTTCTTTTTAAAAATAATAGAAAAAAGATAAAAAATGGAAAAATCGTAAGTAAGTTTTTTTTTCTACTTATTAAAATAAATAATTAAATATTTAATACGCAAGAAATTGAAAATAACAACCAAAGCCCAATTTGAGCGACTTGTGAAGTTGATGGAAAATAATCCAGATATTTCTAAAGGAAAGCAAAAATTTCGGATGACCAAAAATCAGTGCAAGCAAGCGTGGGAAGGATTTTCTTGCTTGGTTTTGAATAGCTTGGGTCCACCTACAAGAACCCCTTCCGAATGACAACGTGAAAGTATGCAGCATCTAAGGTGTAATATCCTTTCGTATTCAGGTGAAGGTGCTGAATATTTTTTTGTGGAGACACAATGCGTACGTGCGTACCATCAACACAGCCCAATACGCCAGAAAGTTATTCAAAAAACCATACTTTGGAAGCATTCATTTCGTCTTCGCTCATTTGTGTTTTTATCCATTTTCTACAAATGCGATCCTCTAATGCTGGTACCACTTCCTTTAACCACTGCACTTTTGATAGCTTCCGTCGGCCAAAAATCGAAAGACACCGCACAGCTTTAATATCGGTGGTATAGCTGCCATACGCAATACATAACAAAATGCTTCTTTGTTCAGCAGAAAATAGCTAATAAATCTATAAAAAATCACTTGTTATAAATATTTGTTAACAATTTTAGACATTTCTTACTTCGCACTGGGTAGTTTAAGAGGATTTGAATCATAGCGTCATGATTTTCATCTTCGTAAAATAAATCCACACTTAAATCCATTTTTAATTTACTTTTATTTCTACAAAATCTTGATTGCAACTTATTTTTGCGTTTCTTTTCTTCTATTTTCAAATAAATTTCATGGTGTTACCAACATGAAAATGAAATTTCATACCGGCAACCCTATAACAATTACAACTAAAAAACGTTGAGTTCCGCAATATCAAAAAATAATTTGGTTGAGTGAAAGTTGGGTTGACTGACAGACGACCAAACTCAGTTGAGTTGAGAACGGCAATAGGGGCATTAGTTATTGTTGCACTTACAAAAAAAAAAAAGTAAAAACGCATAAGCAAAAAAGACTGAACAGCAAGCACAGCAAACACACAACCTTATAGTGAGTATTTTAGTGTTCGTACGCGAATCATACTTATTTTGTGCTTCGTGTAAATGTTGAGTCATGGAGAGTCAAACTTAACAACATCATACGTATTTTTAAGTATGAATATGATGAGTACTTCAAACTTTGAATATGAGTACAGGTGGTTCCATGATATTAAAATAAGTATGAATGCGTATAAGTATCAGAAATTATGAGTATGATTCGATTCTATTCAGCTTTTTGAATGCTCATTGCTGATCTTTAATACCTGATACGTGATCACAGAGGGCTTTGTTTTTAGGTAATGAAATGAATTTCAATTAAAAAAAATATAAAAAGGAGCTCCATATAATTAATATTGTATTGTTTATTTACTTTACAATGCCTGGCTTATTATTCTTAAGAAAATTTTGCAATAAAATCTAATGCCACACAATAACCGACACTCAATATTCATGTGAGAGTAAGTATTCTTTAATAACTATGTTCACAAGTCCTTTAGTTTTTTTATGGCAGGCAACCTTCAGTTTTTATTGTAAAATTCTTACAAAATTTTATACAAGAGAGGCATGCTTATGCGTTGTCCCCAGTGATATGGGTCATAAAAATCTTTTCAAGAAATATAGTCTCATAATTATGGCTTAGTTGGCTTACAATTTCTATTTTGACATTTTATTCTCTTCCTTGGGTTCTGTTTTTATAGTTTTTTTTTCTTTTTTTGCTTTACTATGTCCTGCCATTCATTCATTCATTCTGTTGCTGTCGCTATCTCTGTCCCGCCCATTAAAGTCAATGTTCCATATTCTTTTTTACTGATTACACACTGTTGACATGACTTGAATCCCATTTTAATGAGAAACTATAAGTGGAACTCATAATATTTTCATTTTCTTTTTCTCTTCTTTTTTTGCAGTCTTTTTTATAGACTTATTTCGTTCCTTTCTCTTCTTTTTTTTATTCTTTTCTTTTTGTTTTCATGCTGCTGCATATGCGAATATCTCAGCCTCTACATGGCTATGTATGTATGTATGTGTTGGGTACGTGTGAGATAAACGTGTATGTAAATGCTTGTTTTTTCGCAATATTTTTGCTCGTTTTTTTGCTGTTTTTTTTTTTGTTTGTTACACATTCCCTTTAAATGGGTCAAATGTGTAACCAATTGTGAAAGATGTGATGCACACACACACATACACATACACCTACATAAAAAGAAAGAAAAGTAATAAAAAAAAACAACGTATAAATTCGCTCACATACAATAATAATGATCCTTAATAATATAAATAAATATTATATGAATACAATATAACACATCACACATACATACATACATGCATACCTCGAATATATTTCTATTTTATTAGTGTATGTGTGAATAAGCTTTACCTTTATATAGATTCAAAGTGTTAATAGTAGTAGTGGTAGCATGTGTGTGCGAGAGTTCGTTCGTTCATCCATATAATATTCCCCATAAATTTTATTATATCCGCCTGTAAGTATGCATAGGTCTTTATGGCTTTGTGTTAAAATTATACTCGCATTATAAAAAGGATTTTTGTTACGCAGTGTACGAAAACACATATAAAAAGAAATAATAATATTAATAAAATCTAGAGATTGATTATTTATTTTCTCTTTTACAATTTAAAAATGAATGGAAATGAAATGAATGAATAAATAATCGAATAAAAGAGTTACAGCCGTATAAAACTGCAAGTGTGTCGCCGTAGTGTAGTAGGTAGTGTGTTGGCTCATTAGACGTAAGGCCACGGTTCAAACCTCAGGTCAGACATCTCCAACTAAAAGTACATCTGGCAAAAATCTCTGAGCATAAATAAAATTGCCATGAAAAGTTTTTCTAAAAATCTGTCGTTTGAAGTCGACTTTTTAAACCTACAGTTTATTCTTGAATAAAACATAATGCAAACAACATAAGTGGTGTGAGAAGCTAGGTCGTAATTCTAACTGAAGGCATGTAACGATCAATTACAGGGTGGCTGATATGTATTGTAACCAACTGCAGGTTGTTTTTTTTTATGAAACCAGCACTAAGGGGATGGCCCCTACTCAATCAGTGCATTGTGCAGGTTTTTAGGAAAGGTGGAAAGGGGGAAGATGCGAACTGCAAGGAAACGAGTTGCTGCTAGGTGACTATAAAATGGCCAGTGCTATACCTTCACCATTAGACAGTCTACAGGCAATCGTCCCCAAGAAGCCCGCAGTTTCTCACACCACTAATGTTGTGTGTGTTAATTTTATACATAAGTGGCGGGACCTACAGTTTAAAGTCGACTCCGAACGACAGATTTTTTGAGAAACTGAGAAGAAATCGCCGAAAAAATACTTCTTGTATTTTATTTTTTTTATTTTTTGATGTCTGGCCTGGGACTCGAACCCTGGCTTTTACGTCTAATAAGCCAGCACACTACCTACTAGACAACGGCGACCCCTTGTTATCATTTGTAAACCGCTCGTCTGACAGCTGACAGATTTATTCCAGTGACAGTTCATTTTATTATTTACAAGCTTACAAAAGCATTTTGATCTATTGCATTCAGAAAAAAAGTTATTCGTGATGGAATTCAAGCGTGATAGTGTGGTTGCTTTATATTTGGCTGGAAAACCACAGGTGGCTATCGTTAGAGCCCTCCAGCATTTAAATATGAATAAATCTTTTGTTTCTCGTACCATTGCTCGTTACCGTCATACTGGCAGTGTTGCATCGCGTCCAAAAAGTGGACGGTAAAAAACACCAGAAATGATGCGAAAAGTGAGGCCAGATTTGATCGAAATCCACGCCGCAGTGGTAGAAAAATTGCTCGTGAGCTGAACATATCGCGAGAACGGATGCAACACATATTGAAAAGTGAGCTTGGACTAAAGCCATTGAAGTTCCAAAAAGTGCAAGAGCTCACCGATGGACAAAAAAAAGTTAGACTGGAAAGAGCCAAGGAGTTACTTCGCTTCCACGAAAGTGGCCAGTTACCGAATTTGGTTTTCTCCGACGAGAAGCCATTCCAAATTGAGCAGTTTGTGATCAAACAAAATGATCGGGTTTACTTGCCAAAGAGGTCAGCTGAAAATTTACACCTGTGATTTGCCACCAGAACTCAAGCGCCTCCGATAGTAATGGTGTGGGCCGCCGTAACGGCCGATGGTCGCTCCCCGCGCGTATTCATCGACCGTGGGGTCAAAATAAATGCCGAATATTATCGGGAAAATGTCTTAAAGACAGTATTGAAGCCCTGGGCAGACAAACATTTCGGCCGCAGACCATGGCCATTCCAACACGACTCAGCACCACCGCACTCAGCACGCGTCAACCAAGAATGGCTTAAAAAGGAGGTTCCTCGCTTCATTTCTACCGCACAATTGCCACCAAAATCTCCGGATCTCAATCCGTTGGACCGTTTGAAGGCCATAATTCGTACCAAAGGTGGCTAATTCGAACAAATCTAAACTGATTCTAAAATTTGATATTATTTCCAACATTTTTTTTTTTTTTTTGTGATACCAGCCCTCAGGGGATTGCCCCTACTCATGCAGTGCATTGTGCAGGTTTTTTAGGAAAATGGGTTATAGGAAGGTGGAAGAGAGGGAGTAGTGTTTCTGGACATCTCAAGATGCGAACGGCAAGGAAACGAGTTGCTGCTATGTGACTATAAAATGGCCAGTGCTATACCTTCACCATTAGACAGTCTACAGCAATCGTCCCCAAGAAGACCGCACCCTTCAGTCCTAGCCTCTCACACTACTCATGTTGTGTGTGTTAATTTTATACATGAGTGGCGGGACCTACAGTTTAAAGTCGACTCCAAACGACAATTTTATTTACTCTCAGAGTTTTTGCCAGAAATCTGCTGAGAGGAAGTCGCCGAAGATATATTTTCGTTCTGATGTCTGACTTGTGATTCGAACTCGGGCCTTCAGTCTAATAAGCCAACACACTACCTACTAGACCACGGCGACTTTTGCTTTTGAACAATAAAATTAAAAAAAAAAATTAAAAAAATATAGCGCTTTACTTTGTTGCATTATATATCAGCCACACTGTATGTATGTATATGTGTATATAATCAGTGAGTGGTACTCCTATTCCATGATATTGCTTGTTGATCTTATGCTCTCTGGGGAACTTGCTGAAGGTATTATTCGGAATGAGCTAAAGGCTCTTAACTTTTGAATTTGAAAACCACGGCAAATGTTTAGAACCTGAATTTGCTAGAGTTTATAGTCAAACAGTTTAATCTGCTCATCACACTACATTAGAGTGTAGTAACAAACTTTTCTCTGGCTTAGTTAGAGCAAAATTCATTCGAATCAAATGGCCTTCATTTTGTTCTACGATTTCTTCCATGTTACTTTCATCTTTTTATTTCGCTTAAAACATAAATTCACTGATTTGTTCTCTTGCCGGCATTGTCCCAACTTTTTAAAATTCTGTGTGCTTCAATAGTGAATTTAGAAATTTATCATCATGGTTATGATGATTTTCAACTTATTGTTGGTTTTTTATTAATTTTGCAAATCATTATTACGTTCACATGTATGAGTATTCGAAAAAGATGTCAAACATTATGTCACATATTGTGCAACATAACATAATATTTTAGCAAACAGATAAACTTTAAATAGAAAATTTGTTGCAAATCTACATACATACATTCGGTTATAAGTTGTAACAACATTGACAAATACATCACAAATTCTCTGTCAGTGTTGTCAACAATTTTTGCTTTTCTAAATGAAATTCAATTCTTAAATTTATTGTAAACATTTAAAGCACTGGCTTAGATGAACGTATGTAAATATGTAAAGTAAAATTCAATCTGTTATTATGTCCCAACATGTTCAATGGCTATGCTGTAGATAACAGAGCTGGGAAGTTTTAGTACTATGTTGTACATAATGTATTATTGAGTTTGGTTTGGATGCTTAAGAATTTTCCAAGTAGTAGCCAAGAGCTTTAGGCAAAATGCTATAATCGGCATAGACTATATAAAATACGGAGTTTTTCAAATAGACTTCAAACAATTTATCATACGTTCTGCAAAATAAAGGGTGATTTTTTAAGAGCTATAGGAAATTTTTTCCAAAAAAAAACACGTAAAATTCAGAAAAATGCATGAAATCTTTATTTGAATCGATAGTACGGTCCATATAATTTAATGTTTGAAGATTATTTCATGCAAATGTTGATCACGACTGCGCCTCAAATGGTCCATCCGCTTAGTCCAATTTTGGCATACTCTTTCCAACATTTCGGCCGGTATCTCACGAATAAATGCTTCAATGTTGTCTTCCAATGCGTCAATTGAAGCGGGCTTGTCTGTATAGACATGAGCTTTAACATAGCCCCACAAAAAATAGTCTAAAGGCGTTAAATCGCACGATCTAGGCGGCCAATTGACCGGTCCCGAACGTGAAATAAAATGTTCACCGAACTCGCCTCTCAATACGTCCATTGTTACACGTGCTGTGTGGCATGTGGCAGCGTCTTGTTGAAACCACATGTCATGCAAGTCAAGCTCTTGCATTTTGGGCAAAAAAAAGTTGGATATCATCTCACGGTAGCGCTCACCATTCACAGTAGTTACGTTACGATTCGCAGCATCTTTGAAGAAGTACGGTCCAATGATGCCACCAGCCCATAAACCGCACCAAACTGTGACTTTTTCTGGATGCATTGGTAGCTTTTGCAATACTTCTGGCTGATCTTCACTCCAAAATCGACAATTCTGCTTATTTACATATCCATTGAGCCCACAATGAGCTAAGTCGCTGAACACAATTTTTCTGCGTTGCGGTAGGTCGTTCGGCTTCAATCCTTTCACCAGCTGTATTTTGAAAGGCTTCACACCTAAATCCTTCCGCAAAATTTTCCACGTTGTTGAGTAACAGAGGCCCAATTGCTGCGAACGGCGACGAATCGATAATTAATGGCCATCATTAACACTGGCCGATACAGCTGCGATATTTTCTTCAGTTCGCACTCTACGTAAGCGAGTTGGTGGTTTTATGTCCAACAATGTTAATTTGGTACGAAATTTAGTCACAATAGCGCGAATAGCCGCTCCAGTGGCTCGATTAAACTGACCATAAACTGACATAATAGCTAAAAAATCACCCGAAAGTATTGAAAGAAACCACACAAGAAACCTTAAAAGTGTGAGAAAATTGTCAGACAATATTTGTTTATTTTTAATCCAAATGTATGATCAGTTTTCTTTTAAAAACACATAACACACTAGCAAAACCCGGTAGTTTAAAATCATTTCTTTCAGGCCTACTTCTTAGAAACTCTCGACTAGTTTGACAAAAAGCTGACACCATCAAATATTTGGTCAGGATTCCAACCTAGCTTCTCTTACCACTCATGTTAAGTGAGTTAATTTTAGGCATGAGTATCGAGACCTAGAGTTTAAAGTCGATTCCGAACGACCAGATTTTTTGAGAAACTTTCCACGGCACTTTTATCTGCATTCTCATAGTTTTTTACAGAGATCTGCTGAGTGCAAGTCGCCAAAGAAAAATTTTTTTATATTGCGTTATGTTCGAAATGTCTGAGCTGGAGATTGAGGCATGGACTCGAGTCTAATAAGTCAACACACTACCTACTAGACTACGCCGACTACAGTAAATCTTATCCAGTTTGACAAAGTCGCCGTGGTCTAGTAGGTAGTGTGTTGGCTTATTAGACTGAAGGCCCGAGTTCGAATCCCAGGTCAGACATCAAAACGAAAATATTTCTTCGGCGACTTCCTCTCAGCAGATTTCTGGCAAAAACTCTGAGAGTAAATAAAATTGCCATGAAAAGCTTCTCAATAAAATTTTTCGTTCAGAGTCGACTTTAAACTGTAGGTCCCGCCACTCATGTATAAAATTAACACACACAACATGAGTAGTGTGAGAAGCTAGGACTGAAGGGTGCGGGCTTCTTGGGGACGATTGCTGTAGACTGCCTAATGGTGAAAGTATAGTACTGGCCATTTGGTAGTCACCTAGCAGCAACTCGTTTCCTTGCCGTTCGCATCTTGAGATGTCCACAAACCTTACTCCCTCTCTTCCACGTTCCTATAACCCATTTTCCTAAAAAAACTGCACAATGCACTGCATGAGTCGGGGCCATCCCCTGAGTGCTGGTTTCACCAAAAAAAAAAAAAAAAGCTGACACTATCAATCTTTAGTCAGGACTACAACCTAGTTTCTCATACCACTCATATTGCGTATGTTAACTTTAGGCAGCAGTGGTGGGATCTACAGTTTAAAGTCGACTCCCGACGATAGATTTTTGAGAAACCTTTTAATTTTATTTTAATCTCAGAGTTTTTGCCAGAAATCTGCTGAGAGGTGCTTTCGCCGAAGAAATATTTTTTTTCCTTCATATTTGGTTATGTTCGAGATGTCTGAGCTGGAGTTTGAAACATGGGTTCGGGATTAATAAGCCAACACTGTACCCACTAGACTACATACATACATAATTGGTCATTACAACCCTTCAGTCAGGATTACGACCTAGCTTCTCACACCACATATGTTGTGTGCGTTAATTTTATACATGAGTGGCGGGACCTACACTTTAAAGTCGACTCCGAACGACAGTTTTTTGAGAAGCTTTTCATGGTAATTTTATTTACTCTCAGAGTTTTTGCCAGAAATCTGCTGAGAGGAAGTCGCCGAAGAAATATTTTCATAATTTTGCTTTGATGTCTGACCTCGGATTCGATCTCGGGCCTTCAGTCTCATAAGCCAACACACTACATACTAGACTACGGCGACTACTTTTATATTGGAAATTTTAACCGTGAATTGAAAGTTGAAGTGTCTTAAAATCATACATACATACATACATAATTGGTCATTACAACCCTTTAGCGAGGATTACAACCTAGCTTCTCATACCACTTATGTTGTGTATGTTAATTTTATACATGAGTGGCGAGACCTACAGTTTAAAGTCGACTCCGAACGACAGATTTTCTTGAGAAACTTTTCATGGAAATTTCGTTTGCTCTTAGAGTTTTTGCTAGAAATCTGCTGAGAGGAAGTCGTTTTGTTGGAGATTTTTGATTTGGGGTTTGAACGGAGGCCTCACGTCTAAAAAGCCAACACTCTAGCTACTAGACAATTATGTTGTGTGTGTTAAGTTTAAGCGTGAGTTACAGGTCCTACAGTTTAAAGTAGACTCCGAATGACAGATTTGTGAGAAACTTTTCATAACAATTTTGTTTTACGCTCCGGAATTTTGCCGGAAGACTGCTGAGGAGAGAAGTCGCCGAAGAAATATTTTTTTTTTTTTCATATTTTGTTGCATTCGACATGTCTGAGCTGGGGGTTTGAAGCATGGGTTCGAGACTAATAAGCCAACACACTACCCACACTAGACTACGGCGACTACTTTCATATTGCCACCTTGCATCGGATGTATTAACCGTTGAGAAGAATCTTAAAATCATAAGGATTTCATTGAGTAGCACATTCTATGTGCCTAGCCTACAAACTTTTGAGTGAAACTGTTATCAACAAGACATTAAAAGTTTCCTTGTCCAGCAAATACATTTGAAAAGTGTATCTGAAATGTACTTATTTATCTCAAAGAAAACCACTCATTCATTCATTCATTCATTCGATCATTTAATCATTTCATATTTATATGGAGAAAAATGTCATAAACACCTGAAAATACAAATAATGTGTGTGACACAGTTACATAAAGGGCTCAATAGCTATCAACAACCACTATCAAAATAGATATCCATTCTGTGTTGTGTTTATATTTATACAAGGATTTGTGTTTCAATAGTTAAACGATAGAAATTCAAATACAATATTATTGTCAATATCAATACATATCAACAACAATAACAACAACAACAACAACTTATTGGTTATACAAAATACTACGGGAAAAAAGAAAACAAACCAATAACAACAACAACAGAAAGGGAATAAAATTTGAAAACATCATCAAATAACCACCAGCATTTAAAAGATTTTTTTTTTATTATACTCTAATAAAAAAAAAAATATACATACATATGTACAGATGTATATACAGTGAGCGTCAAAAGAAAGTGTACACTATGGATAAAATTCTAACAATCTCAACTCAATTAAGTACAGGTAATCATTAGGCGAAATTTTTTAAAATTTGAAAGTTTTTGTAATTTTTTTGCGTTTTTAGCATAAAAGAAACATATTCCCTGTTAAAATAATAAACAAATCTGGCTATATATATATCGACTGTCACAAAATGGACTCTTAAACTTATACAAAATTGGTGTGGCCAGATAAGCACAGACTTTATCATTTTTTAGCTTTTTTAGTTTTGTTAATTTCTTTTTTATTTTAATTTTCTAAAAGCAAGCATTTCTGTTTATAAAATATGTAAAAACAAATGGTCTGCAATTTACTTTTACAAAGTTATGCTTATTTAAATACAACTATACTCAATTGAGTACAGCGGCGGAATCCATATACAAAATTAGCAATTAAGCCATTAGCTGATGTTGTAATGAAAAAATTTCTTCAGTAGGGTGTATTGCACGAGCACATTTCAATTGAAGAGTCTATGGTAAAATATTTTGGCCATCACCCCTGCTAAGCAATTTATACGTGGAATACCAGTACGATTTGGTTTTAAGAACTGGGTAGCAGTTAGTTCCACTGGATATTGCTACACTTTCGATTTTTATTGTGGAAAATCGGAGGAAATTTCTACTGATCCCCTAGGGTCAAGAGTAGTAAACAAATTGCTTGAGAAAATGTAGACTAACTCAGCATCGTATAAAGTATTTTTTGATAACTCTTTTACTGGCTATAATCTCTTGGTGGATCTCAAAGAGAAAGGATTTCGTGCGACTGGAACAATTAGAGAGAATAGAACAAAAAACTGTCCATTACGAAGTTCGAAAGAAATGAAAAAAGAAGTGCTGGCCTCATATGACTATAGGTTTGACAAGTAAAATGAAATTCTTTTGGTGAAATGGAAAGACAATAGCGTCTGTACAATGGCAACACAATAGAACCATTAGGAGCAGTAAAACGTTGATCTTCTACACAACGACAAAAATTTGATGTCAATATACCAAAAGTGTTTCAGTCATATAACAAACATATGGGAGGAGTAGATGAGCCGGACCAGTCTATTGCACTCTACAGAATTGCCATTCGTGGTAAGAAATTGTGGTGGGCATTGTTTATCTATATAATAGATATGGCCATTGCAAACGGCCACTACCCCAAAAAGTTGGAAAAGCAATTAAGATGTGCTTTATGTCATGCAAGAGTTCGCTGGCAATGCAAGAAATGTTTAAAAACATTATGCATTGAAAAACAATGTTTTGAAATTTTTCACCTATATCCCGCCGCTGTACTCAGTTGAGTACATCCTCCCTACTTCACCCCTTTATTACTTTTTTAAATTTTTTCATACATTTATATTAATTTTGTATACAATGAATTAAAAAATAAACTGTTTTGTTAATTATCGCTTCTGGATTTATTTTGGCGGTTATTGGGTTAAGGAGAGTGCCCGAAAAAGTTTTACAATATTTCCAAATATTTTCTAATTCTTTTCTTCTTATTTCAATCTTAAAAACTGGCAATAAAATAATTTGAAAAAAATTAACGGTAATTTATTAATGTATATATATTTTTTTGAATTGTACACTTTCTTTTGACGCTCACAGTATATTAGTATGTGTAGTATGTGTGCCGAACATTGTGTAAATTAAAGCTTATATGTATACTGACTATGAATATGTCCTTTTATTTGTGAATGTATTTCATATTGATCCTTCAAAGAGACATTTTACAAATGAATATGAAAGTCTGTCCGTGTGAGCGCATATTTGCCTTCTAGTATCTGGTATCTGGGTCATTGATTGTCCATATGCAGAATGAAAAAACATAAAATAGCACACAAAACCAATGAAAAAAAAGAAAGAATATTTTAAATATTGAAAATATCCCTGATTCCACACACAAAAATAAAAAGGATACACAGAAATTGATGAATTTTACAAAAATGTATGACAAGGCAAGCAAAGTCCTACAACATTATTAGGGTGACGTCTGTAGATCAGGCAGATATCTCAAGAAAGTGCTGAGTTACAATAAAGTCTGATCTACGTAGGAGATCTACATGAAGCTGATAATATTCATCATCTTTTCATCAGTTAGCGGTAGACAACAGTATTACAAAGTTCCTAAGCATGAGGACCGGCAACCGTTGTTAGTTAATACAGAACAAAGGCTTTGCAAAAGCAATAATGTTCAGTAAGTTTGCTGTCTGGTAAGCAATATATCCCCAACCATCGACTCAAATGAGAATATCAAACTAATAGAATCATTACAATTGGCAGCGTGATATACTAGTTAGATTTCTTGACTAGAAATTCAGACACCTCCAGGTTTAATTTCTCATCACATTTACTTAATTGATCAATACAACCCTTTTAGTCAGGATTACAACTAGTGTTGGGAATCCCGGAATCCCGGGGTCCCGAAATCCCGGGATCCCGCAGTTTTTAACAATTCCGAAATCCCGGGATTGAGCACTTAATCCCGGGATTTGACTTTTTAAGCCGCAATGAAAAAAATTGTATATTAGAACTCTTTCTAATTCGAATTTCCAGGAATTTTAATCTGTTGTTTCAATGTATTAACCGCTCTGAAATTAAAAACAAAACTTCGCCAACAAAAAACGATGTCTTGCAAAACTATGTTACGGCTGAATTTGGAAAGCAACTAACTCTAATAAAAGACTGTAAAACTAGGTGGAGCAGCCTTTTGTTAATGCTGGAACGTCTTTATTTATTAAGAAATTGTGTACAAAAGGCATTAATAGACATAGGTCCACCTGAAGGTGAATATTTTGCTTTATCCAAAGATGAGATTAATATGGTATCCGCAATCATTAGTGCTCTTGTCCCGGTTAAAGCAACAGTTGACGCCCTTTGCCATCGGGATGCTAATCTGTTCACAGCGGATGTTGCCATAACTTTAATGTTAAAAAAACTTAAAGATGCTAACAATGTTATAAGTCAAAAACTACATTCAGCCCTCATCCTTCGCATGCAACAAAGGAGAACAGATATCAGTGGGGTACTTCAGTATCTGCACAATGATAGAACAAATGTTCAGTCCGTATCCGAAACAGAGTTCGTAACGCTTCCTTCTTCCATAAAATGTCGCAAATTAATAGTTGCGTTACTCGAAAGACTAAATGCTTCAAGTCCAACTACATACATCACTTCTAATAGCTTCTGAGTCAGAAATTACACCTGCTGATTCAGATAAGGCACCTTTCGAAATTGTGTCAGATTCTTCTGAGCTTCCATCTGAATCTCTTTCTTGTTCTCTTGAAGAACCTTTAAATATTTCAGACGAGCTCAATGAAGCTATTAAAAAGCACATTTACCGAGGATAGCAATTCGATGTGAGACGTTGTCTGTAAAAATTCAGAGAGAAATGCTCTTGTTTGAAAATGGAGGAACACGTGGTGACTTTTTGCAAAGAGCATACGATTTTTTAATGACTATTAAGCCAGCCAGTGTAGAGTCTGAACGTGCTTTTTCTGCAGCTGGATTTTTCGCAACTAAAATAAAAAGTCGTTTGAGCGATGAAACTTTGGATGCTCTGTGCTTCCTCAAAACGTATTTTAAAAATAATAAAAAATAATAACATATCGCACTTGAACAAGAAAAGAGTATATATCTATAAAAACAATTAACTCTTTATAATTAATTTAAAAATGTGAAAAATTAAAAATAAAATTAATTTTCTTATAATTTAATAAATTCTTTCTTACGAGTATAAACCTATTTTTGGATGTGTCATGTTATTAATTTTATTGAAATAATATGTTAATATCTTTTAAGAACAAATTTTTTAAAATCCCGGGATAAATCCGGGGAACCTAACTTCACACATCACTCATGTTGTAAGTTTTAATTTTATCAACGAGTTTTTGAGAAACTTTTCATGGCAATTTTATTTGCATTCTCAGAGTTTTGCCAGAAATCTGCTGAGAGGAAGTCACCGAAAAAATATTTTTTTCATATTTTTTTCGTTGGAGATATCTGACTTGAGGTTTGAACCATGGCATCACGTCTAATAAGCCTACACGCTAACTATTAGACTAAGACGACTTTCCGATCGTTGTCCGTAAACAGAGAACAGAAACGTAACAAATATGATACTGATCAGTGGTTTGCTATCTAGTAAGCAATATATCCACAAGCATTGACTCACATGAGAATATTAGTCTAGTAGAAGCGTTACAATACAGCTTGACCCTCCAGGTTTATTCTTTCATCATGCTTACGTACTTTCTTAATTGATCATTACAAGCCTTTAGTCAGGATTACAATCTAGTTTCTCATACCACTCATGACGAGTGTGTTAATTTTTTCTATGTGTGGTGGGACCTACAGTCCAAAGTGGACTACGAACGACAGATGGCAATTTTATTTGCTTTCAGAGTTTTTGCCAGAAGATTACCAAACAGAAGACGCCGAAAGAAAGTTTTTTTTTTTTTGAGCTAGTGCACTACCTACTAGACTTCAATCATCTTAGTATACATACATAATTGGTCATTGCAACCCTTCAGTCAGGATTATTGACCTAGTTTCTCACACCACTTATGTTGTGTGTGTTAATTTTTATACATAAGTGGCGGGACCTACAGTTTAAAGTCGACTCCGAACGACAGATTTTTTTGAGAAACTTTTCATGGCAATTTTATTTATTCTCAGAGTTTTTGCCAGAAATCTGCTGAGAGGAAATCGCCGTAGAAATACTTTTTGTTTTTTGTTTTGATGTCTGGCCTGGGGCTCGAACCCTGGCTTTACGTCTAATAAGCCAACACACTACCTACTAGACTACGGCGACTTCATTCGTCTTAGTATACTCAATTAAAGAAATTAAATTTACTCTCTGAACACATAGAGGTGATATGGAACGATCAAACAACGCCACCTTTTGGGAAAGAGTAAGGGGTTCAATGAACTCATCCAATGCCTTATTGACTATCCTATCATCACAACAATGATTTGCAAGCGTTGTTCGCTTGTTAACCCTTTCACGATGAAACAGAAAAACTTTTTAAGCACTTTTGGCAATGTCACATGTCACGTATCCCTTTTTTTTACCATCATCCTATCATCACAGCAAGGATTTGCAAGCGTTGTTCGTTATTAGCCCTTTCACTATGAAGTAAAAAACTTTCTAAGCGCTTTTGACATTGTCACATGTCACGAATCTTTTTTCTTACTACAAAAAGTTTACACGTAAAATCCAAATACCAAAAAACCAAATAGAATTGTAAAACAAACCTAACAGCTTCTTTCAGAAGAATATTTATTAACCCATGAATAAGTACCAGCCTAATAAGAATTTGTTCATGTTATTTACTAGGTTTCATAACGACATAACTATAGAATATGTATACATTTAGCCTATTACAAACACATTCATACAATCCAATATACATATGTACATAGTCTAAGTAATGTCATGTCAATTCCAATTTAAATACTCCTCTACATGCAACAACATACACTGAATATTACAAGGGTACAGTACAGTACAGCACAACACAGTACTCTACTAAAAAAAATTGTACAACTTCAAGGAAATTTAATGAATTTTTAAAGAATTTTATCACATTCTCAGGGAATCAGTGATTGATTAATATGAGCCTATAACTGATTTAGTGGCAACATTTTTAAAACACATATCCTTCGTAACAGAAATAAATTGTTTAAATGAAAAAATCATTTAACAGAGTTCACACTTTTATCACACACTGTAGTGGTTTTATTTTAGCAGAAATTATTTTTTAAAAATTTAAATAAAATTGATGTGCGTGGTGTTGTCAACAATCGAATTATTTCCTCTCTCTCTTTCTCTCAGCAATTTATCAATCCAGTAAATAAATTCCATAAAAATTTTATAAATTTTGTCCAACACTATAAGTAACAACAGGACCTCCTGTGGTAATAATTTTTTAAAAAGAAAGTTAATTTGATTACAAAGAAGTTACCAGTTAAAGACATTGATTAGGGTTTGAAGGTACGGCAACCAAGCATTTGTTATTTACCGAATCAGGGGTAAATCCATTTGACTCTCTCATAGGAATTTAGTGTTATGCCATGCAAATCGACGCAAGCATAAGATGGTTGTATAAGGACATCTCAACCAAGTTGCTGGAGCTCCAGGCAAGTCAATATCGGCATGGGTCTCGGCGTTAACATGATGTATTAAAATTTGTTGCTATTGACCAAAGAAATTTACTTTTTGACGTTTACTTCTTTGGAATTTTGTGGATCTTGATCTTAATTAAGGGACTTTCAGAGCGTCAAACCTTCTTACTTAATTGATCATTCAGTCAGGATTACTATCTAGCTTCTCACATCACCAATGTTATGTGTGCGTTAATTTTATCCATGAGTAGCAGGACCTTCTGTTTAAAGTGGACTCCGAACGACAGATTTTTGAGAAACTTTTCATGCCAATTCTATTTACTCTCAGAGATTTTACTGGAAATCAGCTGAGAGGAAATTGCTGAAGAAATATTTTTTTCATACATTGTATTGTTCGAGATGTCTGGACTGGGGTTTGAACCACGACCTCTCGTTTAATAAGCCAACTCACTACGTACCAGACTACTGCGACTTTAAACATGAAACAAGACATTTTTATTTATTTGTGTGGATTCATGGCTTTTCGAGGCTGTGTTTCGGGTTTCCTGGGGGATCCAGTGCATCGAACTCTTTTGTCTTTTTGTGAAATTATTTTTGTACAGATCTTAGCTTCTGGACATGCGAAACAATGCTTAGAAAATGATCGAACAAAAGTTTCCCTAATTTAAACGATATTTTGAACAATTTTCGGAATACTATTTATTAAAACGAAATGTACCCAACTATATACAGCTATGGACATTAAATTAGCACAAAATCCATTTATAGTTTGATTATGATTTTTTTCCTACAAGGATAAAGACCTCTCATTCCGGAAAAAAAATACTTTGCAGTGATGAAACAAAGATAAATCGTTTGGGACCGGATGATAGAGTCTTTGTTCATCGGCCAAAATGTCGGGCATTTAATCCACGTTACACTCAAAAGACCATAAAGCATGGTGGAGGAAGCATCATGGCTTCCAACGGAATGGAAATATGCCAAAATCATACCAGTTCCAAAAACTGGCAATGAATATCGCCCAATATCAATTTTACCATACCTGTCTAAAGTTTTTGAGCGGCTTATTTATAAACAAATGGTTGAATTTATAAATCAATACAAGTTATTGACTGACCGTCAATCAGGTTTTAGATCTCAACATAGCTGTTTAACCGCCCTGACCGATGTAATCGAGGACATAAGAAATAACTTAGACGATGGGAGAATAACATTCTTAGTTTTGCTGGACCATTCAAAGGCTTTTGATACGGTTCACCATTCAATACTGTGCTTCAAGCTATCTAGAATGTTTAACTTCTTTACTACTGCAGTTAGACTGATGTCCACATATTTAACTAACAGATGGCAATGCGTATCCAATAAGGGATTATTTTCTAACCCTCTTCGCGTGAAAAGAGGTGTTCCGCAGGGCTCCATATTGGGACCATTACTATATTCTATTTATGCTAATGATATACCAGAGCAGCTCAAACATTCTAGAATTCAAATGTATGCTGATGATATTCAGCTGTACCTTGATAGCTCTTTAGCTTCCATCAACACTGGTGTTAAAGATCTTAACACTGACCTTAATAATGTTTCTCTTTGGGCGACTGCGAATGGTTTAAGGATTAACCCTAAAAAATCTAAGTGTATTGTAATATGCAAAAAATCCACAAAAATTAGATCTAATGTTGATATTTTCCTGGGTGGTAGTAAGATTGACATTGTTAATTCTGCCAGAAATCTTGGCGTGGTCTTCAACAGTACGCTAAACTGGTCGGATCACATAAACCAAGCATGTGGAAGGGTTTATAGTATGCTAAGATGCTTATGGGCTTTGCAGTATTTCACTCCACCAAGAATAAGACTGCTTCTGGCTAAAACTTATTTAGTACCAACTCTGCTGTATTCATCTGAAGTCTTCTCCGGCTGTAATTCAAAAGACACTGCGAAACTCAACACTACTTTCAACAACATTGTACGTTACATATTCTGTCTAAGGAGATATGATCATGTCTCTCACTACTCCAACCGCATATTTAATGTTTCCTTTAATAACTATATAAAATTGAAAAACTTGGTTTTTCTACACAAAATTATTACATCGGAGCACCCACAATATCTTCGCAAACGCTTAAGATTCATGAGGTCTTTAAGAGGAAATGGTATTTTGCAGATTCCTCATCGGGATGCAGCGTCTGAGAGACAATTTTTCATATTAAGCATTCGACTCTGGAACCAACTTCCTCCAAACGTTCAAGTTATTAGCAACGCAAATAAATTTAAACATTTACTTTATCAATTCTATCAAGCGTAACCTGCTGTAAATGTCACTTAAATATAAATATCCTATTTTTTATTTCTTATATTAATTTAATTATTTTTATTATTTATTTTATTAATTGATTATTAATTTTATGTTATACATATTACTGTTTATTTATTTATTTTTTTTCCTTTCTTTCTTTTTTATACACACATATAATTTATAGTTCTTTAATGTAACTTGTCAGATTCTGGTACTTTAAATTATAAGATATTATGTCTTGTTGTATCAGAAATTCAAATTTAATAAATAAATACAAAATGGTGTGGGGATCATTTTCATGGCACGGTGTGGGTTCAATCGTCAAAATTAATTGAAAAATGGACCGTTACAAGTATTTGGACATTATGAAGAACAAAATGGAACCATATGCTTTTGAAAACATGCCAGTTTCATTCATATTTATGCAAGATAATGATCCCAAACACACGTCTAAGCTGGTAAAGGATTGGTTTTACAAAGAGCCCATTCGAGTTTTAGACTGGCCGGCGCAAAGTTCTGACTTAAACCCGATTGAAAACCTCTTGCACGATGTGAAATGTGTAATTGCTCAACAAAAGTACAAAAATTTGGACGATTTGTGGCTTGGAACACGGAACGCTTGGTACTCGATTCCCAAAGAACGTTGCCAGAATTTGATTGAAAGCATGTCCCGTAGATGCCACGCTGTGCTTAAAAATAAAGGCTATTCTACCAAATATTGACCAAGTAAACGAAAAACAATAATATTATTACTATTTATTAAAATATATTATTTTTATTCCAAAAATTATAATTTTGTGCTATTTTACTGTTCAGCTAAAATCTAGCATTTGATATGTTGCAGGCTTTAATGAGCATACGATCGGCAATTTAGTCAAAATTTTTGTTTTTGCTTTAAAGAAGAATATGCCTTTTATGTTTTTATGTTAGAATTTTTTTGTAAATAGACTTAAAATACTATAAAAAATTAGATTGTTTTTATGACAAATTTTTGTGCTAATTTAATGTCCATGGCTGTATGTGCATTAGAACAATATTATAACACTTCCATACATACATATGTACATAATTTGGTCATTACAACCATTCAGTCAGGATTACGACTAAGTTTCTCACACCACTTATGTTGTGTGCATTAATTTTGTACATGAGTGGCGGGTCCTACAGTTTTTAAAGTCGACTTTGAACGACCGATTTTTGAGAAACTGTTCATGGCAATTTTATTTTATTCTTAGAGTCTTTGGCAGAAATCTGCTGAGAGGAAGTCGCCGAAGAAATAGTTTTTCCATATTTTCGTTTTGATATCTGACCTGGAGTTTGAACCCGGGCCTTACGTCTAATAAGCCAACACACTACCTACTAGACTATGGCGACTTATCACTTTCACTCCATTTAAATACTAATTAACACTGAAAGAATTTCTTTTGGAAATTTTGCACACAACTAATACCGTCTATACCGGTACCAGGTGTAAATGGTTTCTACATTTTAATCGCCTTAACAGCAGAAAATAAAAACAAACAACAAAAAAAAAAACCCCCAGAAATAATTATTGGAAACCAAACACTTTTTTAATCTCTCCTCCTAAATGTTGAACCTTGTTTGATGGCGGCTTTATTTTAATGCTTCAGTCAATTAAACCACATTTTAGTGTTTTTCCAAGAGGAAAACGACAGGAAAAAAAAAATAATCAAAATTAATGTTCTTTGGCCCCAAATACATGCACACCATTAGAGATTAAAGGACAGATGGATGGACGGACGGACTGACTGTGTGACTGACTGACAATGATTTAAACCAAAAATAAATACTCAAATATTGAGATTGATTAACGGCAAAAAGAAAACAAAAAACACAACGAATCACTGAATAAACAGCACACAGATACATTAGGATTATTAAAATACACACACAGATACACTAATAACACCAGCACATATATACACAGGGATATTTATTTATGTATGTGTGTAGAGATACTTACCAACAGAGCAAAGAAATAAAAACAAAAAGATATCCAAAACACCAGGTGCGATACTAATCAACCTTGACTACTTTGGAGTGTTTTTTTTTCGTTGTTTTTGGTTTTGGCTTCTTTCAATAGTGAGTAAATGAGCGAAAGCAACAACAACAACAACAACAACTTTGTTGTCTTTTAGAATCCCCTTTTTGTTTTGAATATTGAAATGTGATTTGGGGATTTTCTAGAGGTTTGTTAATCTCTTAATACCCTACACACTATACCATAAGTAATACGGAGTTATTCTTCATTATATTGTTACGTTTTTACCTCGATAATAAATAAAATAAAAATAAATTTGTGTTTCGACTTAATTCAAATTCTTTATTATTCGCACAGTCCTGTGTGCCACTGTTCACAACTTGATGTAAACAACAACAATTGTTTTGTTTATTATTCCTCTTTTCACTCTTTTGCCTAAACAATAACAATTACTAGTCAATTGTTTGACAGATCTTTGTAACAGAGATCTTCAAACCACAATTATTCTCTTCAAACACACCGCGTTTTCAAACAAGACTTTTACTAACTCACTCGCCTGCTTTGCCTTGCCTTTTATATGGCAACGTAAATAATCAGATTAATGTTCTTGAAGTCGAATGTTCGTGGCTTCGCCTTCTCGAGGTCATTATTGTTGTTTGTGTATTTTGTTTACATTTATTCATGTAGTTTTGATGGTGTATTTTTGTTTACTTGTTTATCATTTTTTTATGCTGGTGTTTGTTGTTATATTAAGCAGTACAATAATTTGTAAACAGGTTTGTTAACTGCATTGTTTTATTTTTGTAGCTTTTGTTTATAATTTTAATGTTAAGCGATGTAATAGTAAAACACCAGTATCTATCTAGATCTTTCATTTTCGCAACAATATTATTAGGTCATAGAAAAAGTATCTTTGGATTTAAAAAAAAATTGCCAAATAAGTTGTAAAGCATGTTATAAGAGTACAGTTGCAAAATGGGAGACAAAGGAGTGGTTTGCTTGATTCTGCTGCAGAATTATTACCGCGCAGTGACCGGTCAATCATTTAAAAAGTAGAGGAAATTTTTTTCTGTTTAGCCAACTTTCGAGAATCAGTTTATCCCGTGAAGTACAGTAAGCGTCAAAAGAAACTGTACACTATGGATAAAATTCTAAAAATCACCAAACTCAACTTTTACTATACACTTAACCCTCCTATACCCGCGCGTTCGTCTGTGAGACCGATTTTTTTATTATTGCGATTTTTTTTGTAAAAAAATAGTGCCAGTAAGTTGATATCACTGGTAGCTTCATTATTCATAATAAGCTTCATTTTTGCATCAAAATAATTTTTTTGAAATAGTACCAAGGATGTAGGATTTACTATTGACGGTCTCACAGACCAATGCGCGGGTAGGAAGGTTAAGGAGAGTGCCCGAAAAATTTGACAATATTTCAACATTTTTTGTATTTTTTTTTTGTTTGTTTCAATTTTAAAAACTGACAGTATCTATATTTATTTTTTAATGTACAGATTCTTTTGACACTCGCTGTATGTCATATATTCCAGCTCTATAAATATTCACATATTTTGAAACATATTGTGCTATAGGGTTCTACGAAGTCGTATTGATCCAATTATAGTTTCCATACGTTCCACATATATTTTCTTTTTTTCTGCTTTAAACATTTCTGGAATACCTTCCTTTTTTGTTCGAACCAAATTGATGAATGACACTTTTATTATATTTTTTCTGGAGATCTCTTTTGTTTTCATTCTACAGTCTTATGTAAACTGTTGAAACGCCGTTTGAGGGGTGTCTTATTGTTGTTCTTAATTTTTCTTAATAGCCGCTTAAAATTTATTTTCAATTTACAAGAATTCATTTTAAAATCTTTTAATGGCTCAGTTAGCTTACCCAACAAACAAACAACCAAACAAAAAAAAAGGGAGAAATGAAGATAAAAATTGGAAATAAAAATAAAATCAAAAGACATAATAAATATTCATGTTTCTTAATGAACTTCACGTAAAGAATTTGCTTTTCAAAGTTCATTAATTTGTCGTTTCTTTTTTTTTTTTTAATAAAAAAATATGGGTTTTTGAAGTGACGTTTATTATTAAAGGTCTCTAAAGCACCCTTTTTTTCTTAAAAAAAAAAACAAATTTAAGAAAGTGAAAACAAGTGAAAAAGAAAAATTTTTAAATGACTAAACGGATCATATTTATTTTTTAATCATCTAAAGGTAGTTCAGCTGCTTCTTTAGGGTGGCCATGATTAATTGCTGATTAAAATTAAATTAAATTCCAATGTAGTCGTACAGCTACAGCTGTAACTGTATCTTACCAACTGAAATACCAATGGCTGTAACCGCCATTTATCATAAAAATTGTAAATCATGTCAGACAAAGTCCCTGATTTGCAGTAGAGTTTTAACTACCGCCTTTAAAATTTTAAATCAAAATGGCGACATCATGTTTGAATTGTAGGAAGAAGTCTGATTTAAGATTTCTATTGCAAGAGTTAGGAAAATCGTTTACTATACGGATAGTAAAGTAGCCGTTGTCTAGTAGGTAGTGTATGGCCTTATTAGACGTGATTCCTCGGTTCAAACACCAGGTCAAACATCTCCAACAAAACGAAAATATGAGAAAATAATTCTTCGTCGACTTGATCTCAGCAAATATCTGGCAAAAACTCTGAGAGTAAAATAAAATTGCCATGAAAAAGTTTCTCAAAAATCTGTCGTTCGCCGTTGACTTTTAACTGTAGCTGCCGCCACTCATGTATAAAATTAACACACACCACATAAGTGGTATGAGAAGCTAGGACGTAATCCTAACCGTACGTATGTATGAAAGTGATAGGAAAATCGTTTAGTGTACGAATAGTTGAACTAAAAAACATGTTTTTCTTGTAAGACGTAATTTAATCCCCTGGCCAATCAACTGCTAATAGATGTGATCCACGAGACAATCAAATACTGCTTAAAAATACGCGATTGCTTTACATAGCACTTTCAGTTATGGTAGCAACAGAGCAGTGATAACTAAGTGGTAAAAGTTGAGTTTGATGATTGTTAGAATTCTATCCATAGGGTACAGTTTCTTTTGACGCTCACTGTATAGAAAGTAGGCCATATGATATACGAAAGAATGTGGGTAATATCACTAGAAAGGCATCAGAATGCAATTATCAAGCAAAAAGTGCTCTTGTGCATGAAAATTCAACACTAATACATGAGTTGGAAAACCAAAGTCATCAAGATCGCATTGAGCGTACACCCAGAGCATCAAGAGTTTCTCATTCCATATTAAAGGGTGATTTTTTAGCTATTATCTTTTTGGCAACACTGGTTTAAACAGCTCACGCACGTTTCGTGTTTTGTTTCACTGTCAAACATCTTCAGTTTGGTCTATAATTTAACCATGAATCGTCTTACAAACGAACAACGCTTGCAAATCATTGAATTTGGCATCATTGGACCGTACTTCTTCAAAGATGCTGCGAATCGTAACGTAACTGTGAATGGTGAGCGCTACCGTGAGATGATATCCAATTTTCTTTTGCCCAAAATGCAAGAGCTTGACTTGCATGACATGTGGTTTCAACAAGACGGTGCCACATGCCACACAGCACGCGTAACAATGGTCTTATTGAGAGGCGCGAGTTCGGTGAACATTTCATTTCACGTTCGGGACCGGTCAATTGGCCGCCTAGATCGTGCGATTTAACGCCTTTAGACTATTTTTTGTGGGGCTATGTTAAAGCTCATGTCTATACAGACAAGCCCGCTTCAATTGACGCATTGGAAGACAACATTGAAGCATTTATTCGTGAGATACCGGTCGAAATGTTGGAAAGAGTATGGACTAAGCGGATGGTACATTTGAGGCGCAGTCGCGGTCAACATTTGCATGAAATAATCTTCAAACATTAAATTATATGGACCGTACATCGATTCAAATAAAGATTTCATGAATTTTTCTGAATTTTATGTGTTTTTTTTTTTTGAAAAATTTTCCTATAGCTCTTAAAAAATCACAATTTATTTACTGCACTGGCAGTTATAGATATCGCATCATTAAAATTTAAACATATTTCTTCTACAGCACGAGTTATTATTAACAATATTCATATTTGCCTTCTATTCTTGTTTCTTAGTTTATTCCTGGAGAAATAGCAAACCTTGATGAGCATTTTTGGCATTGTCACCTGTTGCGAATCCTTTTTTAATACCACAAAGGTTTACATTGAAAATCAAATACCAAGGAAATCATTTGTTATACTCAATGTATTGTAGCACTTTTTTCTTATAAATTTAAATTAAAAAAAAATAAATGAATACACTTTCAATTTTAAATTTTAATAAATTTTATTTTTACATTTTATTTAAAACTATTTTTACTTTTTATTCGTTTAATATTTACATGATTTAGGAACTCTTAAATTATTTTTTCGTTTTCTTTTTTACAATTCATTTGCTTTCACAAATATATTTACGTTCCCTTTCGTTGTCATTAGTTTTGCTCTTAAAGAGACTAGAATTTCTTATACAAATAACTACTACAACTAAACAATAAACAAAAAAAAAAAAAAAATGTTAATAAATTTTATTTTTCATTTTTTATTTTAAATAAATTGGAAGATTTTTTATGTTACAAATTGCAAAAATTTTACAAGAAAACACTCAGCATTGTGGAACAGAAAAATTCTTCTTAAAGATTTATAATAATCTATGTACAGTTGGCGTCAAAAGAAACTGTACACTAATAGATAAAAATCTAATAATCACCAAACTCAAATTTTACTACTTAAGGAGAGTGTCCAAAAAAATTTGTTAATATTTTGAAATTTTTTTGTAATTTTTTTTTTCAATTTTAAAAATTGGCAATGAAATAATTTTAAAATAACGGTAATTTATAAATGTATATTTTTTTTTATAAATGTACAGTTTCTTTTGACGCTCACTGTATATGGGATTTATTTTTGAAAGAAACTTATTTTCCTTAACAAAATAAAAGGAAAATCAATGTTTACGTATATATAATAGGAATTATGATTCAATTTTATTTGGAATATTCCATATGAAATAGCAACAAATTGAAAAATTAAAAGGAATTTTTATTTATTTCAAGCACCATTTAATTCTTTTTTAATTAAATTAAAATAAAGAAAAATATACAAAAGAAAATATTTAAATGGATTGTTTTCTCTTTTCAAATAAAATTATTTAGATTCCAAATATAGATCAGATGGATGGCTTAAACTTGTGTAGAAAAGTTTAAATTTAATTACAATTTTTGTGTTAGGAAACTGCCTTAAGCATTCAGGTTTCAATAATTTTTTTCAAAGACTTTATTTCCGTATGTTCATGTATACAATAATGGTAATGGTAATGGTAATGTCTTTTCAATATTGAAACCTGGGTTTCAAATAAGAACTGCCAGGGCACACGGACAATTCTGCAAATTCTTTTCAAACAGAGCCTCTGATTCTTAACATAAGATTGAGAATAAACGTATCTATAGTGAGCCTCAAAAGAAATGTACATTAAAAAATTACCATTATTTTTATTTTAAAATTATTTCATTGCCTGTTTTTAAATTGAAACAAGAAAAAAAAACTATTCCAAAAAAAATTTCGAAATATTAACAAATTTTTTAGCGCACTCTCCTCAAGTGGTAAAAGTTGAATTTGACGATTGTTAGAATTTTATCTTGTTACTTTAAAATTGTTTCATTGCCTGTTTTTAAAATTGAAACAAAAAAAAAATTATTCCAAAAAAAATTTCGAAATATTAACAAATTTTTTAGGGCACTCTCCTTAAGTGGTAAAAGTTGAATTTGACGATTGTTAGAATTTTATCTTTAGTGTTTCTTTTAATGCTCACTGTATGCATATCATACATACATCATATGCATTATAACCTAATGAGGCCCTAGGTACACATATGTTTACCTTAAAATACGTATAATTTTAGCGAGTACTGTCACCTTAAAGTCGAAAGTTTTTTGTGTTCTTCATAACATTTAGTTTCCATAAATACCAACAGACTCGATCGCTTAATTTATATACCAGAAGATATACAAATATTGGAAAAGTATGCATAAACAATGGGTTCGTCCTCGGATCTTAAGAGGTTAATATCCAATGTAAACCATGGTGAGGGCTCTGTGATGGTAAAGTGTTAACACAACAATGTGTACTATGGACGTTTGGTGTTTATAGAGAATTCCATATACATCTATACATATATGCATAATTGATCATTACAACCCTTCAGTCAGGATTACGACCTGGCTTCTCACACCACTTTTTTTTTTTTTTTTTGGTGAAACCAGCACTCAGGGGATGGCCCCTACTCATGCAGTGCATTGTGCAGGTTTTTGGGAAAATGGGTTATAGGAAGGTGGAAGAGAGGGAGTAGTGTTTGTGGACATCTCAAGATGCGAACGGCAAGGAAACGAGTTGCTGCTAGGTGACTATAAAATGGCCAGCGCTATACCTTCACCATTAGACAGTCTACAGCAATCGTCCCTAAGAAGCCCTCACCCTTCAGTCCTAGCTTCTCACACTACTCATGTTGTGTGTGTTAATTTTATACATGAGTGGCGGGACCTACAGTTTAAAGTCGACTCCGAACGACAAATTTTATTGAGAAGCTTTTCATGGCAATTTTATTTACTCTCAGAGTTTTTGCCAGAAATCTGCTGAGAGGAAGTCGTCGAAGAAATATTTTCGTTTTGATGTCTGACCTGGGATTCGAACTCGGGCCTTCAGTTTAATAAGCCAACACACTAGCTAATAGACTACGGTGACTTAATGCCAATAGGCACGATAGTTTTATTTATATAGCAGAAGATATAAAAATATTGAAAAAGTATGCAAAAACAATGGGTTCAAATACACTGAAAAGTACGGTGAGGGCTTTGTGATTGCATAGAGTTTATATGATAAGATGTGGGAATTGAAAGTTTGGTGTTTATGGAAAGTGCCATATATAAACTGAATTATTTAAATAATTCAGGTTTTCAACGATCTTAGTACATTCAACAGGGCAATGATCATAAACTCACTATCGAACTTTAAACCACATTCAGCACTTGGATAAGAAATTTTGGCATGAATTCGGAATTCATCAAAGGCAAGCTAAATTCAGCTAAGATGGCAGGGATGGCAGGAATGGCAGGGAATCTAAATGAGCAATTTGAATGCTTTACGGATAGATGTTGTTATTGGCATTAAAACAATATTTCTTTCGTTTTAAAATTTTGTATACGTTTTTTGTAAAGCGTAAATTAGGGAGAACATTTTGTTTTTATCAGAGCTTTAATTAGTATAACCCTTTCCGTCCCTGCCTACACAAATGTGTAGGAAAATTTAGGGTATTTTGTAGAGAAATTTGTAAATTATTATTTAGCTTTTTCTTATTGAATTAAATGTCCTCATGTTAGTGGTTATCTCTATTTTGTTCTCTTATAAGTTTTTTCGCCGCTTATTTTAGTATTTGTGATTGAGAGTGCAATAAAGGGGATCATGTTTCGCAGTGCGGGAGACAAAAAATTTAAGTATTATTATTTTATTTAAATAAAAACAAATATTTAAAAATTTTGTTACTATTTTGTAATAGAAGCATTAAATATTTAAATAATATGCAAATATTTTAAAATGCGTCAAGAATTGTTTAGTTTTTGTAAGCATAATATGTGCCTACACATATGTGTAGGTTGGGTTTTTACTAGAACGATTTATCGGCATTACAGCAAAAAATATAATTTGGAAAATGAAGAAGATTTAGAAGCAGTACTTAAATTAATTAGTGTTTTGTCGGAAGTTGAAGGCGATATTTTATCAGTTGAATTCGGGGATGAATTGAGTATTCCATCTCCGCACTCCGACAATGAAAATGAAGGCAGCACAGATACAGAATTAGCCGACACAAGGCGGGTTTCGTTGGCCAGTGGCCGACAAATTGAGGACAGCACGAGCGTGTAGGTTAAAACAAAGTAACAGCCGCACTCGAACTCGCTGCGTAAAATGTGATGTTTATCTGTGCCGTTCTTCAGATAAAACTTGCTTTAAGAAGTTTCATACATCGATATAGTTGTACAGAAATCGAAACCAATGAATGTTTTATTTTTTTGTTTTCTTTTTTAGTTTTTAATATTACATACATATATGTACAATGGGTCAATTCGACCTCCGGGTACTGTATTTGTCACAGTTGACAAGTATACGTCCTCTAACCTAACCTACATATATGTACATTACATGGCTTGCACAATATTTTATTTTTTGAGTAATCTATACATATTTGTTTTTTGAATGAAATAAAAGTTTGTTTTTTTTATTATTATATTAAAATTTTTGTATTTTGACTAAGTGAAAGCCCAATACACACATATGTGTAAGTCCTTTTTCTAAGGACACCAACTTTGTATGGACATAAAAAATGCATTTTTGTGTTTTTTAATGGCAAATTATCACATAGCAAAAATTTCATTGAAATCCTCCATTTTTGAAATTGCTTGGGACGGTAAGGGATAATGATTGTGTTTAAACAGACAAACATCATTGATCATTACAACCCTTCAGTCAGGATAACGACCTAGCTTCTCACCACTTGGGTTGTGTATGCGTATGTGGTTGGTGTATGTGGTTGTGGCCAGACCTACAGTTTTAAGTCGAACTCGAACGACAGATTTGGGAGAAACTTTTCATGGCAATTTTCTATTTTCTCACAGAGTTTTTGCCAGAAATCTGCTGAGAGGAAGTCGCCGAAGAAATATTTTTTCTTAATTTTCGTTTTGCCTGACCTGGAATTTGAAATGTGGCCTTTAAAATAACATATAATTTTAATACTTTATTGAATTTATGTTTTCTGAAAGACTAAAATAAAAACAAAGTTGTAACCATTTCTAGTGTACACTTTATTTTGCCTTTCACTGTAACTTGAAAGAATATTTAAACAACTTTGCCAAATTTACACGATTTTATGATGTTTACTAAAAACTTTTTATGAATCTCAATTCGCAAGTCTACAGTATTCCCTCGATTTATGTCGTAGAATGTTCCGGAAAAAGGCAACGTAAATCGAAACGACGTAAATCGAATTTCATATTGCTCATACTACAAAGTAGTATGTTTTTAACAAGGAACTTAAAAAAGTTACAGTAATTTTTCGATTTACGTCACAGTTGGTTCCAAAAAAAGGCGACGTAAATCGAATGACAACGCAAATCGAAGTTGAAGGGAACCAAATTTTTGACGACGTTAATTGAAACGACGTAAATCGAGACGACGTAAATCGAGGGAATACTGTAATTTAGAATATGAAATTTGGAAAGGAATCGTTTTTATTTATTGGTTTTAAATCTTATCCATCTGAATATAAAATTTTTTTATTTGATTTCCTACGAAAACAATCGATTTGTTTTTATCGTAAAACAGAATCTTAAAAAAAGTTTGTCTAACAATACTGAGTGTGTTTAACTTTAACATTATTTTTCAATATTTTATTAACTTAAAATTAAATTTAAACTGTTTTTTTTATAAATAAATTAAAAATGGAAGAAACTTTTTTAAAAACAAATTTTTTTCAATTCTTTACATTTAAACATTTCAATAGAATATGAATTATGTTAGGAGGAGAAGGAAATTACATTTAAAATTAAAATACATTTGTAGGACTACATCACAGATTTTCATTTAACAACATACAAAACATTTCGTAAATCAACAATAAAAAGAAACGAATTTTTTATTTTTGTTTCAAATGTTTTACAAACACTTTGTAAAAACCTTCGACACTAAATCATCTGTGAGGACAATAACTGAAGTAGGGAAACAGTTTACAGTGCAGAGAATAGAAACGACGTGGATCGGTTTTTGTATCGAAGCCATCCACTTTAACCACGTTCCATTGATTCTTCATTAGAGCATAGCTAAAGGACACTTGATTTTGATAAGTGTCGGGACGTATGAATTCCATCGGCTCTAAATGAGAGTGAAAATTATCAACAACAGTAAGGGGCACCTTTAAAAGATGTTCTGTAAGAAGAGAAGAAGAAAAAAAACCCATGGAATTATTATTTTGTTTCTGTTTTTGTGGTTTAAACTGCTGTAGTATGTGTATGTGTGTGTGTGTGTACTTACCAATAATAAAACCCATGGTAACATCATCAGGAAATCGGATTTTATCTCCAATGCTTATAAATTTACCACCACCTGCTATGGGTAACATTTTTAATGTCAAGGCTCGACTTAAACAGAAGCCAGCACCACCTGTTGCAAACCAAAATGTAATCTTTTTATTTAATGACGTATTTTTCTGTAAACGAAAGAAACGTGAAATAAAACGATAAGTTTACTGATTATAAAAGATTTACAAAAAAAAAAACAAACAAAACAAAAATACATAAATTAACAGAATACTTATGGTTGTACTCGTATTTTTGTTTTGCTGTTTAACAAAAGACTTCTTGTCCTTTACATTGATTTATTTGTAAATAAAACTGAAGGGCAAAAAAGATAACAAATCCCCTTTGTATTGTTAAGGGTTAAGATAAAAAAAATTCGACAGCGAAAAAGAGAGAGAGAAAGGGGAAAACAGAAAATCAAATTAACACTAGCAAAACCAATCTAGGGCCATTGCAATTTAGCTGTAATAAATTGAATTGTACTGACAGCACTGAAGTATTTTAATCAACCACACATACTACTTACACATGGTAGTTGTTGTGTCTTCCTTAAGGAGTTGTCATCTAACTTTCTTATGCTATTCATGTTTGAAATTGATGAATTTTACCACAAAAAGTATAGCAAGGCAACCAACAAGTCCTACAACCATATTAGGGTAACGTCTGTACCAGAGATCAGCAATGAATCGTGTTTTCGCTACTCATATGTACTCATGCAATTTTGAGTATAAGTGAATCAACAGAATTGAAATTCAACTACTCTGATTCATTCGTACTCGCACCAACATTGATTTATAAGTATAAGTAGCAATGAGTATGAGTACAACGTTGACATCAAACTCATAACATTCGAAATATGTTTGATTCATACGCCTACTCATTCAGATTCATAAATTCAGAAAAATACTTACAATACTTACGAATGATTCGAGTCACTCGAATCATTCATCAAAATTTTCACTGCTAGTTGTTGTTGCATGTACAAACAAAGAAGAAAGAAAAGACAAAGACAGCATGCAAAGCATACGCACAACCTTCTTGTGAGTATTGTAGTGTTCGTACTCGAATCATACTTATTTTGTGCTTCGTGTATATGTAGAGTCATGGCGAGTCTAAATCAACAACATCATGCGTATTGTTAAGTATGAGTACGATGAGTACTTCGAACTTTGGATATGAGTAGTGTGAGTATGATATTCAAATAAGTATGAATGCGTATAAGTATCTGAAATTATAAGTATGACTCGAATCTACTCATCGTTTTTAGTACTCGTTGCTGATCTCTGGTCTGTACATCAGGCAGATATCCAAAAAAGTGCTGAATTGCAATAAAGCCTTTTCTAATAATATTTGTCATCGCTGATAATATTTGTCACAATGCTTGTTCACATCCTTTTATCAGCAATTAGTGTTTAAATAGATTAGTAGAATCGAATCATACTCATAATTTCTGATACTTATACGCATTCATACTTATTTTCATATCATAGAACTTCTACTCATACTCAAAGTTTGAAGTACTCATCGTATTCATATTTAACAACACGTATGATGTTGTTAAGTTTGACTCTCCATAACTCAACATATACACGAATCACAAAATATGTATGCTTCGTGTACGAACGCTATAATACTCACTAGAAGGTTGTGTGTTTGCTGTGCTTGCTGCTCTGCCTTTGTTGCTTATGTGTCTTTTTTCTTTTGATGTGAATGCAACAACAACTAAGACTGTAAATTTTGATGAATGATTCGAGTCCCTCGATTATATGTAAGTATTTTTCTAAAGTTATGAATCTAAATGAGTAGGCTCATGAATCAAACATATTTCGAATGGTATGAGTTTGATGTCAACGTTGTACGTAATACTCATTGCAACCTGTACTTATAAATCAACGTTGTTGTGAATACGAATGAATCAAAGTACATAGTTAAATTTCAATATTATTCACCATTTCATGAGTGCTTATGAGTAGCGAAAAATCGATTCATTGCTGGTCTCTGATCAGAATGTTTCTTGAATGGATTACTTGGAATAATTTTTAAAATTCAAAATCATGATGAAAAATTTTTTGTTGTCGACTATAAGGCAGCCTTCGATAGCCCCATAAGGGATCATGTTTTCTTTCCGCAATATCTGAAGTCGGTATACCTAAGAAGCTGATAAGGCTATCCAGAGTGACGTTAAGCAATTCCTGCAGATTCATCAAGCTAAGAATAGACCTCTTCGAACCTTTTGCAACCATATCATGCAACCTCTTCAACTTCGTTATGGAGTTGGTGTTCTGCAGAAGGCGGAAGTGCATTACAATGTTACAATTTTCCACAAACGTGTCCAATTGCTTGCATATGCTGATTACATTGACATCATAGGGCGTACCAAGCGAGATGTTACTGCTGCCTTTAGTGCTATTGAACGGTAGTCTACTAAGATGGGTCGGGCAGTAAATGGGGGCAAAACGAAGTATATGTTATCGACAAGTAGAAACATGCGGCGTATTGGATCTCAGATTACGGCCGATAACTACATACATACATAATTGGTCATTACAACTCTTCAGTCAAGACTACGACCTAATTTCTCACACCACTTATGTTGTGTGTGTTAATTTTTTAAATGATTGGTGGGACCTATAGTTTAAAGTCGACTCCGAACGACAGATTTTTGAGAAACTTTCCATGGCAATTTCTTATTTACTCTCAGAGTTTTTGCCAGAAACCTGCTGAGAGGAAATCGCCGAAGAAATATTTGTTTTGATATCTGACCTGGGATTTGAACCGTGGCCTTGCGTCTTATAAGCCGACACATTACCTACTAGACTACGGCAACTACTATACTTTCAATATATTCAAGGAATTTATTTATCTTGGCTCCACCGTTACCACCAAAAATGATGTCAGTCTGTGAAGATCTAGCGCAGGAATACTCTTGCCAACTGCTGCTAATATGTTCTCAAAAGGCAATCGAGTAGCGGAGACCTCTCTGCTCATAGACTAATACTCTACAAGACGCTCATTCTACCCGTGCTTCTTTATAATGCAGAAGCATGGACACTATATAGCACCAATGCAGCAGCCTTGAGAGTATTCGAGAGAAAAGTCCTACTTAATATCTTCGGTACAGTGCGAGTTAGCGATAATTTCCGCATCCGATCCAATAGTGAGCTGTATGAGCTCCTCAACGACATGGACGTTGTGCAGCGTATTAACATCTAGCGGCTGCGCTGGCTCGGCCATCACGTTCGAATGGAGGAGGATGCTCCGTCGAGACGTGTATTTGATGCGGAGATTTGCGTAAGTCGGCGAAGAGTACAACCTTGTTTGCATTTGAAGGACCAGATCGAGGAAGCCCTGTCATCGATTGGTGTGACCATGAAACAGAGGCGCCTGGAAGAATGTGTTTAGGCAGGCCGAAATCCGTTAATCGAGTTGTTAATGGCCAGTCAGATACGTAGAGTAGATGAAAAATTTTTTGGTTTACATAGTGTTAAAGACAAACAAGTTGTCTGGCTTGTGTTATTTGTTTGTAATCACAAGCAAATTAATTGACCAAGAAAACCTTAAAGAAGAAAGTTCATATAAAATGAAGTTTAAAAAAATTTGTTTCATGGCTGATTGGTTGGCTCAGTAATTTGTATGTAATTCAATACCGCCCTTTCATTTTCTTAAAACCGAAAAGAAAAGATTTAAGTTACCTGACCAGAAAACCATTTGTAAAGGCATCTTAAATGATCTGATACTCCTTCTTAATTTGTGGGACACAACATACAACAAGTAAAAGTTAATTGGCCATAAAATTATGACAACAAATTATGGAAAGAATGATATTTTAATTTTAATTTATGTTAAACAACAACAACAACAATATGATTAAATAATACAATAAAAATAAGGGGGGAGGGGGGAATAGCTGTTGAGAATGTTTAATTAAAAATCTTTGTACAAACGAAAGAATTACTTACGCTATCCAAATGTATTTCCAAGGGTGAGGATATGCTGGGTTTACCCAAATACCAATCGACCGAGGGACTGTATTCATCTAACAGCTTCACCAGACGGGGTACATTTACATAATTGTCATCGTCGAAATGACAAAACCATCTGTAAAGACAATTAAGGGTAGAAAAAAAAGAAAGGAAAATTAATTTACAAGCTAAACTAAATCGAGGGGAAAATGAATAGAAGTGATTAAGTGAGTAAATAATTGTACAAAATATGTTACGATGGTCTACAAATAAAATAGAAGTTTGCTGTTTAAACATTTATAAGATGGTAGGTTATAATAGAATTTATAATCCTTATGGCTTTCAAGTACATTAGTTAAACAATATAAGCCGGTTATAGTTCCTAGTTTGAGTGGGGCATCAGTCATACACAATAAAATTGTTTGATGGGTTTTTAGTATTAAGATTTTTATATCTCAAAAAATTAAAAATTTGTAGTTACTTAAGCAAAACTGCTCTTTTAGACCTTCTGCACATGTTGAAAAAAAAATCCCAAGCTGAACCGAAGTTATAGCAATTAGAAGTTAGGCAATTAGATCATAGGACTTATGTCTTGAAAACTTAAATCGCATTTTGCCAAGTTCAAGTTTTTTTGAGATATGACTATGTTGCAATAAAGGAGCGATATGTTCTCGAGAAAAAAGGCCCAATGTGAGTAAGCAATTGATTTAGTTCGGGCACGAAAATAAATGACACACATATTCTAAGGCATGTACAGTGAGCGTCAAAAGAAACTGTACACTATGGATAAAATTCTAACATCAAATCAAACTCAACTTTTACCACTTAAGGAGAGTGCCCGAAAAAATTTGTTAATATTTTGAAATTTTTTGTAATTTTTTTTTTTTTGGTTTCAATTTTAAAAACTGACAATGAAACAATTTTAAATTAAAAATAACTAGGATTTATTATTGTAATTTTTTTTTTCTTTTAATGTACAGTTTCTTTTGACGCTCACTGTATGTGTAGAAGTCCACTGACTAAGCTCTTTTCGAATAAGGCACTCCTCTGCAGAGGCCAAAAAATGTTTTCACAAACACTCCATTAATTGACAAATCTAAGATGGGATAACAAACTCACTTGTAGGAACACCAGAGAGATCTGCCTCGACCTGGATATATGCAGAACAGAATTTGCATTGAACCTAACAAGATTCCATTTAAGGAAACTCATAGAAGTGATGACAGGACATTGGCATATGGATGTTCTTGCCATTAGACTGGGTATATGTACTTCATAATGACTTCTACAGAAGTTGCAAAGGCGGGGAAGAAGAGGAGGCTACAGAACATCTTCTCTGCCATAGAAACTTCAGGAGCAGAATTCTTGAGCACCCAGAATTTAGTGACAGAACGTGTGCAGCAGAAATCGGCAATTAGTATTTAAATCGATGAGTAGAATCGAATCATACTCATAATTTCTGATACTTATACGCATTCATACTTAATGAATGAAGAACATCAGAACATCTTCTCTGCCGTAGAAACCTCAGGAGTAGAATTCTTGAGCATCCAGAATTTAGTGATAAAACGTGTGCAGCAGAGATCAGCAATGAGTATTCAAAACGATGAGTAGAATCGAATCATACTCATAATTTCTGATACTTATACGCATTCATGCTTATTTTAATGTCATGGAACCTACTCTACTCATATTCAAAGTTTGAAGTACTCATTATATTCATACTTAACAACACGTATGATATTGTTGATATCGACTCTTCATGAATCAACATACAATGGACAGCAAAAGTCTTAGTACTTCAATATATTTTGACAAAAAAAGTCCCCACAGGCTTAATACTCTAGCACAAAGTCCCGATATGACTTAAAGGGAATATTTTAAGAGATCATTTGAAGGAACGGTTACGTAATCGATAAACCTCAAACAAAAGTCAACAGAAAAACTTGCTCATGGCGTCACCAGAAAACACTAAACAAAACTTGTACATTCACCTCCAAATGGGTTAAATGGAGTGCTTGACCTTATGGGATATTCTACTAAATACAAGGGATAACATTTTCATATATTAGGCCTTTGAATTTTAAATTTACTCAGGGTTCTCCTTCGGGGTACCTATGGAGTCATCTGAAACTTTTCCTTATTTTTCTTTTGTTTTGAGAAACATTAAAAACTTGTTTGTTTTATAATAAAACAGAAATAAATTAATAAAATAAATATAAAAACTTTAATTTTTTATTCGAACTTTTGGCTAAAATTCATGAAATTGCAAAAATATATTGCCATACTAAGACTTTTGTTGTCCACTGTATATACGAAGCACAAAATAAGTATGAATGCCGTACGAACACTAAAATACTCATTAGAAGGTTGTGTGTTTGCTGTGCTTGCTGCTCTGTCTTTGTTGCTTATGTGTCTTTTTGCTTTTTTTGTAAATGCCTAACAACAACTAAGACTGTAAATTTTTATGAATGATTCGAGTGACTCGTATCATTTATAAATACATATTATAAGTATTTTTCTAAAGTTATGAATCTAAATGAGTAGGCTTATGAATCAAACATATTTCGAATGGTATGAGTTTGATGTCAACGTTGTACCCATACTCATTGCAACCTGTACTTATAAACCAACGTTGTAGTGAGTACGAATGAATCAGAGTACATAGTTAAATTTTAAATATTTTTGACTCATTTATATTCAAAATTTCATTAGTGCTTATGAGTAGCGAAAAAACGATTCATTGCTGATCTCTGACCTACATACGACATATAAAATTTATTTGTTTTTTTTTATTTAAAAATATTTGATTTTAAAGTCTTTTGTTTTTTAAAAGTAAATTAAAACATCCTTATGGTATATCCTAATACACTCTTTAATGACATGCATAGGCATGGGAAAATCATATCCATTCTTGGGTGCCTTAATATTGTTTTACATGTTCTTACCTATTTTTTCTCTCTCCTGGTTTTAATTGACAACAGCTTCCGTACCATTAAAGATAAGACCATTTTAATGGTTATTTTAATAAAAATAAAAACAAGAACTTATTTTTAATATTGTTACCTACCTAAACGAGATTTAATATCTTTAATAATCAACAAAAAAAAAATAATCTCATATTTCCTAAAAATATGGGATATTAAAGGATGTGTTAGGTTTTTAAAGCTAAGCAAAGTAATAAAAATCTTTCAAGAGGAAAAAAAGTAAAAAATTAAAAAAAATTTATAAAGGAGAGGAGAACATAAAACACAAAATGTTTAAGCTTTTCAGAAATGTTCATGTTTATGTTCGTCATACATAAAAATTATTTTATTAAAGATTCAAACTAAAGATCTTTAAAATTGAAAAAAAAAAACTGAGAATAAAAATAAAATATGTTTCATTGTCCCAGAAAAAAGAAGAGAAAAATATCAAATAACTAAGGGCTGAAACTAAAAGAAGTTGACAGATTTGGCTCTCCTCAAATAATGTTACAGACGAACAGACAGTATGTTGTTGGCCAGAAACAAACGGAAAGGATAACAAAGAGTAAAATTTTAAAAATCGAAAATCTTAAATGAAGCATAAAATTGCAGAAAAATGAAATAAAAAGTGAGGAAGAAAAAAATTAAATTAAATAAAAATAAGAGCCACACTCTCTGTAATACACCAGAAATATTGAATGTATTCTAAGGCATATGTTGCTTAAAGGCATGCTGTAACTTTCATTCTGCTTATAACGCAGCAAAATGTAGAGATAATGTAGTCTTCTATCTTGAAGTAGTAATAGTAGGCTAGTCTGACAGAGAACAATCGAAAATAAATTAAATAAAAATGCCTGTGGTACAGTCCAGAGATCAGCAACGAGTATGCAAACCGATGAGTAGATTCGAGTCATACTTATAATTTCAGCTACTTATACGCATTCATACATATTTTAATATCATACTCATACTATGATGTTGTTGATTTCGACTCTCCATGATTCAACATATACACGAAGCACAAAATAAGTATGATTCGAGTACGAACACCACAATACTCGCTAGAAGGTTGTGTGTGTGCTTTGCTTGCTGTCTTTGTCTTTTCTTTTCTCTTCTTTTGTAAATGCAACAATAACTACTACTGTAAATTTTGATGAATGATTCGAGTGACTCGAATCATTCGTAAGTATTATAAGTATTTTTCTAAATTTATGAATCTGAATGAGTAGACGTATGAATCAAACAATGAATCGAATGTTGTGAGTTTGATGTCAACGTTGTACTCATACTCATTGCAACCTATACTTATAAATCAATATTGTAGCGAGTACGAATGAATCAGAGTAGTTGAATTTTAATACTCTTGACTCACTCATACTCAAAATTTCATAAGTACCTATGAGTAGCGAAAATACGATTCATTGCTTCTCTCTGGTACAGTCCTCAATTAACCATCAGAGACTGGCCTATAAGATTGCAAGACTTTCCGATTAAAAATGATTAAAAATAAGAAAATACAGAATTTAGACTAGATTACAGGCATACATGGTCATTACAATCCTTCAGTCAGAATTACAACCAACTTTCTAACACCACTTATGTTGTGTGTGTTAATTTTTTACATGAGTGGCGGCAGCTACAATTTAAAGTCGACTCCGAACGACAGATTTATGAGAAACTTTTCCTGACAATTTCTTATTTACTCTCAGAGTTTTTGCCAGAAATCTGCTGAAAAGAAGTCGCCGAAGAAATATTTTTTTGTACTTCGTTTTGTTGGAGATGTCTGACTTGGGGTTTGAATCATGGCCTCATGTTTAATATGCCAACACAGTACCTATTACACCACGGCGACTTCATTAACTCTTGTATTTTCCATATCTACTGTTAGGAAAGAATTTATTTTATTCCTTTAACCAAATCGACTGGAACTTGATTAACCTTCCTATACCCACGTGTTGGTCTGTGAGACCGATTTTTTTATTATTGCAATTTTTTTTTGTAAAAAAATAGTGCCAGTAAGTTGATATCACTGGTAGCTTCATTATTCGTAATAAGATTCGTTTTTGCATCAAAAAACTTTTTTTGAAATAGTACCAAGGATATAGGATTTTCCATTGTCGGTCTCACAGACCAACGCGCGGGTATTGGTGTTTCACTTTTTGGCGCGGGTATAGGAAGGTTAAGGGATGAGAGGAAAAGTGAAAAACATAAATCTAAAATTTGTAATTTACTAGGGAATGTTAACAATTTTAAAATTGTTCCTTCCCTTAAGTACTTGACAATAAATCTGAGTTATGGGAGAATTCGACCACCGGGTACTGTACTTGTCTCAATTGACAAGTACACGTCCTCTAACCTATGGGAGAAGAAAGTGATTTTGGTTACCGTAATTTACCGCCTTCAAGTTGTAAAGTCGCCGTTGTCTAGTAGGTAGTGTTTGGCTTATAAGGCGTTAGGCCTCGATTCAAATCCCACGTCAGTCATGAAAAACGAAAATATTGTTACGAAAATGGAAATGGTGTTATTAAAATAATAAACAAAAGCTCCAGAAACAACACAATGGACTTGATTATCTATAAAATGATAAACAAAAGCTAAAAAACAAAACAATGGACTTGATCACGTGATCAACGAATGAGTAAACATATAGCAACAAAAATAACGAGCTTGTTTACAAGATCGATGAATAAACAAAAATATAGCAACAACGTCTGTGTATAAAAAAATATAGCGGAAAGACAAATAAACAAAACAACAACAATTCTGCCTGGACGAAAGTAAACAAGATACATGAACAACAATGATGACGGGATGTTTACATTTTTGGATTGTTCCCGAAGGCCGTCATCATCCTTCAAGGGCATTTATCACACTGTTGATCCAGTGATATAAAAGGCAAGATAAAGCAAGCAACGAGGATTCAGTTAGAATTCAGTCAGTCGTGTATGAAGGCACGTGATTCTCGGAGTTCGAGTTAAGTTAGTCGTGTGACGACGTCGCGTTGAATTGAGTAAGAATTCAACCAGTGGTGTGTGAAGATACGAGATCGAGTTATAATTCAGTCAGACTTGTGTGCAGACAAGTTGCGTGAAGAAAACAGTTGTTAGTGTAGTGCTTACAAAAAGGTTGTAAGCAGAGAAATATCACGAATAAGCACATATTGTGAAAGTTGTCATTGTATACGTGGAATAAGTTCGAACAGTGGCAAAAAATTTGTGCAGATAATAAAGAATTGACTTAAAATTAAACACATATTTATTTTTGTTTTATTTGCAATCTACGAACTCATATTTTTAACGTTTTTGAAAGGTAAAAACGTAACAATATGAAAAAATATTTCTTCAGCGACTTACTCTCAGCAGATTTCTGGCAAAAACTCTGAGAGTAAATAAAAATTGCCCTGATAAATTTCTCGAAAATCTATCGTTCGGAGTCGACTTTAAACTGTAACTGAATTTAAACTGTGGCGGAACCACTCATGTATAAAATTAACGCACACAACACAGGTGGTATGAGAAGCTAGGTCGTAATCCTGACTGAAGAGTTGTAATGCCCAATTATGTATGCATGTATTTAACTTTTTGAACTTTTGACCTCTTCGTAATTATTTCAATGTTTTCAGTATTTGAATGGAATTTCTTTTTAGTTTTTAATATCCTTTCTATGTTTTAAGCAAAATCACTACTTGTTTCTGTGCTGCTTTGCCTTAACATTCGAAGAAACTTTGTTTGTTCAAACAAATCATCAAGTATGGCAAGAGACTTTAAAATTTCTTTCAAGTTTTGAAACTAAATTAAGAACAAGACCTACATGCTGTAGACGTTTGTGTATGGCAAACAGTAGTAGGACAGACAAATGGACAAATAAAAACTAAAAGTTTTCATTGTCTTTCTAAATTTTTTTCTTTTTCTTTTTTTATTTTTCGTAATCAAAAAAACATGTTACAAAAATAGTAGAAAACACACACACATATGAACTGAAAACGAAAAAAAAAAGAAAATGGAAACTAAAAAAGGCACACACATGTGAAATTGTTATAATAAAATTGACATGAAAAACTTAAATGTTTGCCGGGCATACGGGTACAAAGCAAAGACAGTAGCGGGCAAAAGTTGTAAAATTTTTATTAAAGAATTTTTTTATTCCACTCTAACCAATGCAACTATTTTGATGTGCTGCTGTGGAATTAAAAATATTTGCTCGAAACTGTTCATATGCATGTACAGTGAGCGTCAAAAGAAACTGTAGACTATGAATATAATTCTAAACATTACCAAATCAACTCAACTTTTACCACTTAAGGAGAGTGCCCTAAAAATATTTTGAAATTTTTTTGAACTTTTTTTTTGTTTCAATTTTAAAAACTGGCAATGAAACAATTTTAAAATAAAAATAACGGTAATTTATTAATGTATACATGTTTTAATGTACAGTTTTTTTGACGCTCACTGTACATATGTATATATCACACTATGTTGAAAAATTTTTTTTAATAAAAAAAAAAAATAATATTTTGTAGGCCCAGCAAAACAAAAAAGAAAAACAAATATTGTTTAAAAAAAAATTATGAGAAAAATAGTCATCTTGTTTAGCAAGATTGTACAACATTTTTAAAAATTTTCTGTCTGTGCCTCTGTCTCTCATATAAATATGAAATGTGAAACACGATTAAATCAACATGAATTAAAAAAAAAGTGTTTATAGCCCAAATGTTTAAAGCGCAATAAACGCTGAACTGAAATTTAAATTCTGGTTCTTTTATTTTTTATTTATGCCACAACAAGTGACACTATTTAAGGCAACAAATTAAAATTATATCAGCTTTTTAAAAGCCATAAACTCTTTAGTTTTTCTAAACAAAATAATAAAAAAAAATTTTTTACTTACTTTTTACCGCTTTCCAGAAAAACATCCAATTCGGCGGACATTTTACAGCACAAGGCCTTGCGGAAATGGCCCTGGGAACATTTTGTATTGATTAAATGGCCATCTGTAAATAGGAAGAATTTAAAAAAGCAATTAAAAACATGAATTTTTGAAAATAGCTAGAATAGATTCAATTATTTACAACACAATCATGTAATAAATGATTTCAAATAAATCTTAATTCGTTGAGAACTTACATTCAAACTTTTTCGATTCATCAGTATTTACCATGAGTATTCAAAAAGATGAGTAGAATCGAATCATACTCATAATTTCTGATACTTATACGCATTCATACTTATTTTAATATCATGGAACCTCTACTCATATTCAATATTTGAAGTACTCATCATACTAATACTTAACAACACGTAAGATGTTGTTGATTTCGACTCTCCATAACTCAAACATTTACACGAAGCACAAAATATGTAAGTATCATTCGCGTACGAATACTAAAATGCGTGCGTATCATACATACATACATAATTGGTCATTACAACCCTTCAGTCAGGATTACGACCTATCATACATGTTGTTACAAAAATGGAAATGGTGTCATTAAAATAATAAACAAAAGCTCCAAAAACAACACAATGGACTTGATCACGCATAAAATGATAAACAAAAGCTCCAAAAACAACACAATGGACTTGATCACGTGATCAACGAATAAGTAAACATATAGCAACAAAAACAACGGGTTTGTTTACAAGATCGATGAATAAACAAAAATATAGCAACAACGTCCGTGTATAAAAAAAATATAGCGGAAAGACAAATAAACAAAACCACAACAATTCTGCCTGGACGAAAGTAAACAAGATGCACGAACAACAAAAATGGGAACAAGTTGTTTACATTTTTGGATTGTTCCCGAAGGCCGTCATCATCCTTCAAGGACATTCATCACACTGTTGATCCAGTGATATAAAAGGCAAGATAAAGCGAGCAACGAGGATTCAGTTAGAATTCAGTCAGTCGTGTATGAAGACACATGATTCTCGGAGTTCGAGTTAAGTTAGTCGTGTGACGACGTCGCGTTGAATTGTGTGAGAATTCAAACAGTGGTGTGTGAAAATACGAGATCGAGTTATAATTCAGTCAGACTTGTGTGCAGACAAGTTGCGTGAAGAAAACAGTTGTTAGTGTCGTGCTTACAAAAAAGGTTGTGAGCAAAGAAGAATAACTAACAAGTGTTGTTGCTTACAAAAAAGGTTGTAAGCAGAGAAATATCATGAATAAGCACATATTGTGAAAGTTATCATTGTACACGTGGAATAAGTTCGAACAGTGGCACAAAAGTTGTGCAGATAATAAAGAATTGATTCGAAAATAAACACATATTTATTTTTATTTTATTTGCAATCTACGAACTCATATTTTTAACGTTTTTAAAAGGTAAAAACGTAACAATATTTTAATATCATGGGACCTCTACTCATTTTCAAAGTTTGGAGTATTTTGAGTCTCTCGAATCATTTATAAATACATGTTATAAGTATTTTTCTAAAGTTATGAATCTAAATGAGTTGGCTTATGAATCAAACATACATATTTCGAATGGTATGAGTTTGATGTCAACGTTGTACGCATACTCATTGCAACCTGTACTTATAAATCAACGTTGTGTAGTCAGTATGAATGAATCAGAGTACATAGTTAAATTTTAATTATTGTTGACTCACTTCTATTCAAAACTTCATGAGTGCTGATGAGTAGCGAAAAAACGATCCATTGCTGATCTCTGGTATCAGTGCGTGTGTGCTTTTTTGAAAATTACCAAGTTCTAGAGAGCAATTAGCGTCTTTTGACGATTACTCCCCAAATATTGAAATCCAATTATATAATGGCTGTCGATGAACCATATAAACAGTGCAACAGAATATGTTACAAAAAAGGGAAGAAGCTTAAATCATTCGCCAAAAAAAAAAAAAAACACACAAAAAACAATCAATGGGATCTTCTTAAAAAAAAGGGAATAAAAAAGAAATCTTCCTGCATAAACATTGAAATCCAGACTCACGCAATATAAATGCTGCTGCTGCTATTCTTTTATCCCCTTTTAAATTTCAATCTTTGTTTCTTCAGTCTTCTGCTACCACTACTCAGCCTCTTCAATTTGATGATGTTTTTCTGTTCTGTTAAGCATATTGTTGTTAAAAGTTTTCGTCTTTTTTTCTTAGGCTTTTTATTATAATTTTTTAAAATTATGCAAAAATGTCTTGTTTTTAAATGAATCTATAGATTGGCTTAAGACATGATTTTTTTTTTTTGTTTGTTTCATTTTGCCTTCACATTTCATTGTTTGTCAGTTCTGTCTTGACTTTGCCTTGGAAATAAAAACATTTTTTGTTCTTGGCAGTGAGGGTGTGGAGTCTGTGTATCGGTTATCTGTGTAGCTTGGATGCCAGGATATTGCATTTATTTTGATTTATGTTTGATTTTTATTGCCGTCAAATGATGTTCAGCAAGACTTAAAAAACTTATTAAATTTCAATTCTCAATCTTTTTAATTTTTTTTTTTTTTTGTGGTTTTTTAAGTGGATATTAAAATTAACACTGTAGTGCAGTATTTAAATATTTAAAAAACATTTTTGGAAGGCAATTAACTGCTCTATCTCTCTCTCTCTCTCTCTCTCTCTCTCTCTCTTAACAAAGTGAAATATATTCACTGAGTCTTAAACTGTTTTATGATTTATTCATTAAGTCTGCCATTAAACGTAAAAAAATAATTTGAAAAAGAAAGTTCAAACATTTCACCCTTTAGGACACTTTTCAAGGTTAAAAGCCTTTTTCAGATTTTTATCTCTTTATTTAGCAATTTTGATAATTTATTTAAGTTTTCTTTCTTTATTTTTTGAAATTTCAATCTTGAAACGTTCATATTTCAAAGCGTATTTTGTTTAAAAAACTTAAGAACTGATTTAGTCGCCGAAGTCTAAAATAAAATTGCCATGAAACGTTTCTCAGAAATCTGTCGTTCAAAGTTGACTTTAAACTAAAGGTCCCGCCACTCATGTATAAAAGTTAATACACACAAAATAAGTGATGTGAGCAACTAGGTGGGATTCCCAACTAAACGGTTATAATGACCAATTATGTATGTATGTATGCATGTAAAGAAGTTGCGGTTTATGTGGTGGCTGCAATTATATCTCTACTGGAAAGCTTTCACAGTTTCAGCCGACTTGTTAAAAGAAACGTGTGTGTGATCAGGCGCTGTCATGATAAAACACATCACATTTATGATTGATCAACACTGGTTACTTAAGTCTTATTAATAGTCGACAATAGAGGTTTGAATCAATCGCACTATCAGGTTTTAAAGGGTGATTTTTTAGCTATTATCTTTTGGCAACACTGGTTTAAACAGCTCACGCATGTTTCGTGTTTTGTTTCACTGTCAAACGTCTTCAGTTTGGTCTATAATTTAACCATGAACAACGCTTGCAAATCATTGAATTTGGCGTCATTGGACCGTACTTCTTCAAAGATGCTGTGAATCGTAACGTAACTGTGAATGGTGAGCGCTACCGTGAGATGATATCCAACTTTTTTTTGCCCAAAATGCAAGAGCTTGACTTGCATGACATTTGGTTTCAACAAGACGGTGCCACATGCCACACAGCACGCGTAACAATGGACTTATTGAGAGGCGAGTTCGGTGAACATTTTATTAAACGTTCGGAACCTGTCAATTGGCCGCCTAGATCGTGCGATTTAACGCCTTTAGACTATTTTTTGTGGGGCTATGTTAAAGCTCATGTCTATACAGACAAGCCCGCTTCAATTGACGCATTGGAAGACAACATTGAAGCATTTATTCGTGAGATACCGGCCGAAATGTTGGAAAGAGTATGCCAAAATTGGACTAAGCGGATGGACCATTTGAGGCGCAGTCGCGATCAACATTTGCATGAAATAATCTTCAAACATTAAATTATATGGACCGTACTATCGATTCAAATATAGTTTTCATGCATTTTTCTGAATTTTATGTGTTTTTTTTTTGAAAAATTTTCCTATAGCTCTTAAAAAATCACCCCTTATAAGCTCATAATGAAGAATTCCCTTCAAATTGTACCAGACACACTGTTCTACCTCTCTCGGTGTCAAACTTGATTATGCCACAGTTTGTGAATTTACATCTAACTTTACATATGATTTTTGTCATGATCCTAAATTGCAATTCGATTCATTGAATTCTGCATAAGGCTTCCAAACATTACGTTTCTTTATGTATCTAGCTTTCGTCGAATGCTTGAACAGTTTGATGTTGAATGCCTAGCTCTGTAGCAACTTACTGACTTACTTTAATTGGTCATCACAACCTTTTAGTAAGCATTACAACCTAGCTTCTAATGCCACCCATATAAGTGTGTATTAATTGTAAACATAATTGGCAGGACCTACTGTGTGATGTCGACTCCAAGCGACAGAATTTTGAGAAACTTTTCATGGTAATTTTTTCCTCTCAGAGTTTTGCCAGAAGATGGCTGACGGTAAGTTGCAGAAGGAGAAATATTATTTCTTATTTCGTTTGGCCAATACTCTGTTAGACTACGACGACATCTAATGTTTTGGGTTTTCTAAATTTTTCCGTTGACTAGAGCGAGGTGCTTCTTCAATATCAAAATTTTTAGGTCTAAAACGGTCAATCCATTTCAGTGCCTCTGTTAACTTCTTAAATTTTTTCAGGAGACATATTTATTTTATTTTTTTTATTATTAGTTTATTTATTTGCACAAAATTTGAATTCAGTTTTATTTGGCCTCAGCGCCCTTATGGCATTATTGAGGCAAAGTTGGCAAGAATATACATACATACTTATGTACAAATAAGTAATACAGCTTATTATACACAAAAATTTACATTAAAAAATTTACAAAATTTACATCAGAAGCAATTCAAATGTAGAGCATAAATGTTCTTTTAAAGAAGATTTAAAAGACGTAATTCTTTCAATAGATTTTAACTCATTCGGTAAAGCGTGTACTTGTTAGCACCTTTGAAATCTATACGTTGTTTCGTACTTTCTAATCTGCATTTCGGAGTTTTCAAATTTGTTCTATTTTGCGTGTTGAAATAAGTTTGAATCGTTGAAAAAGGAATGGTACAGTGACCGATATTATGTAGATTCTTAAAGACAACTATTAAAGTTTGGTACTCATGTAATCCATAAACTGGCAAGATCGTTTTGCAAACGTCCTTGTATAATGAAACTGTTTAATATGTTATTGGTAGGTTGTATACTATCTTTAATGCCCTATTTTGCAAACATTGAAGGGATTTTAGATTACTGTTGTTTTTATTATGTGCGTAGATAACTGCCAAATAATTTAAATGTGAATGTATTAACGATTGATAAATCATCAATTTCGCTTTTTCATTGAGTTTATATCATAATTTATACAAAATACCAACTGCAGATGATATTTTCATTTTTATGTGATGTATATGTATGTAAATCCCAGCACAAATTACTTTGCAAAGTAATACCCAAATATGTCGTTGAATGTGTTTCAAAAATACGTTCTCCATTACATGTACAAAAAAATTGTCATAGTATTGCTGCGAATGCGGTCTAAAGCGGACAAGTTTTGTTTTCCCAGGGTTTAATATCAACCTGTTTAAGCGTGCATATTCAAAAAGTAAAGCAGCGTCTCTTTCAATATTGGTTTTTAATACTAAATCGTATTTAAACGCATATAACAGGCATATGTCATCAGCAAACATATAGAGTTTCCCAGTCAAGCCAAGATTTTTCAAATCACTTAGATATATTGAAAATAAAAGCGGACCCAATCCACTTCCTTGAGGTACTCCAAACCTTACAGAGTCAATGGAACTTCTAGAATTATTTATTTGAACAAACTGTTTCCTATTGGAAAAATAACTTTCAATATGGTGTTCAAATAACTTGCCTTGAACACCATAGCATCTTAGTTTTTCCATTAAAATTCTATGATCGACTAGATCAAAAAAAGATCGAAGAACATTCCAGCTACTCCTACAAAACCATCATCCAAACCGTTACAAATAAACTTAACGACATTTAAGACAGCATCTTCTGTACCGCAACCTCTTCGAAAGCCAAATTGGTGATTATAGTATAAAAGATCGTTTTCTGCCAAATAAATTAAAAGTCTATCATACAGCAATTTTTCAAAGATTTTATCTATTACAGATAGTACAGAAATAGGACGAAATTTATCAACAGTAGTTGAATTGGCCTCTTTTGGTATTGGTATTCCTACCATATTTATAATAAATCAGCAAAATATGATTTTTACACTAAATGATCCCAGATCCCTATTAGAAGAGAGAAAAATGATCGAAAATATAAAAACTTATTTAAATTGTGCATGAAATTTCTTTAGTTGTTGCTTGATTATGCTTTTAAATTCAATACCACATACATAGGTTATCATGTGCTATGTCACAGACTGTAGATTTCTTAATTCTTTTGAGCATATTTTCCTATGCCCAGGTTAATTAATCATCAATTAGCGTTATTCTGTCATCATAAAGTCGCTTGTTTTCTATTGGCAAGCGGTAGCAGCAGCTGCAGCTTAAGTTATTCATTAAAATTCTTGAACATTCAATTTCAATTTTCTGTTGAACATTAAAAGAGAATTAAAATTGATTTTCGAAATGAAAAACAGCTCATTATGAAACTATTTTTGAAGTGTAGCCTTTAATACCACTTCAAGACAAATACAACAAAGGTGCGCCCTAATGAGACAAAAATTATTGAAATATCTCGAATAGTTTTATCGCTTTATCAATTTAAGTGAAACACTCTGTGTCTTCCCTAAGCCGTTCAGTCAGGAAAAATACAAGAAATAAAAGAAAAGATAAATTGTGTTTAAAAAAAAAAGAGAAACAAAAAAACGAAATTTTTTTTTTTTATTTAGAAGATAAAATACTCTCACACACACAAACGTTTTACGCATTTATTCATATAATTGGCTACAAAATCCATTAATAAGGGCCCAAAAGGTATTTGACAAACACGTTAAACAAGCAAACAAACCATACATACCTAAAGGTATACATACGTAAAGGTATACGCATATGAAAGAAATGGTTTTCTTAGTTTGGTTTGTGTTCTTAACGGTTTTGGTATTTGGTCCTAATCAAAATTCCAGTAGTCATGTTACTCTCTGTTCGATGATGCCTTTAAAAAACGTAAAACGTGCGACAAGAGGATAAATTACGTTCGGCATACCTTTCGTTGTGTCTTTTTTGTTTCCCCCTTTCTTTCTTTTTTCCTTTGGTAAGTTTTATTATCTTTTTGCGGTCTGCCACCAGAACTCATTCCTTGAGTAATAAGTATTAGGCAGGCTTTTTTGTACATATAAATTATTGAGTCTATTCACACTCATATTGATTGGATTGGGTTATTGCTCTTTGTGGCTAAACATTTGTATTTAAATGATTCCTTTTGGTTAATTTTGGTAGACTTTTGATGATGATATCTAAGGAACACACACATGGAGGGGTGGGTGACCTTTTAAGTGAAGGGGTTAGCAAGATTACTAAACGATTAGAATTGTATTGTTTTTAAATATTAGGGGAATATTTTTTATACATACGTAAATGGCCATTACAACCCTCCAATCAGAATTACTATCTAGTTTCTCACAGCACTTATGTTGTGTGCTTCAATTTTATACATGAGTAGTGGGACCGACAACAAGTCGCCGTAGTCTAGTAGGTAGTGTGGTGGCTTATTAGACGTTAGACCACGGTTCAAACCCCAGGTCAGTTAAATCTTTCTAAACGAAATATCAAAAAATATTTCTTCTACGACTTCCTCTCAATAGATTTCTGGCAAAAACTCTGAGAGTAAAATAAAATTGCTATGAAAAGCTTCTCAAAAATCTGTCGTTCAGAGTCGATTTTAAACTGTAGGTCACGCCACTCATGTTTAAAATTAACGCACACAACATAAGTGGTGTAAGAAGCTAGGTCGTAATCCTGACTAAAGGGTTGTAATGACCAATTATGTATGTACATACAACCTCCGAAATCAAATGTTTCAATGTTTATGAAAGCAATTTGTTTAATTTTAATCACAATAAATATCAACTTCTTTTCCTTTTTTAAAATACTTTTTATTCTCCTATAAATTATTTCCTTTTGCCACCTTTCCTTATCAGTATTTGTGATGATGACCCCAATTGGTTTTTTTGGGGGCATAAATACTGTCTGTCCATTTTCATACACATATGTATGTACGCATCAATACATTGTTTCGTTTTTAAATTAAGGTTAAAACCAAAATAAAAATTAACAACAACAAATAAAATGTGATTAATTTTTCCATTCACCATATAAAAGTAAAACTACACTCATAATGCATGGCATTCATTGGATGTGTGTGTGTGTGTGTGTGTGGATGAAATTAAAAAAAAAATTCCAATTTAGTCGCACATCAAACTACTACGCCTACTTGACCGCCTTCTAGTGGCCACTGTTGCAAACGAAAATATCATGATGATGTTGTTGCTGCTTCCGATGATGACTACGAAGCAATTATAAGAACTCATTCTACTCGTAATTCTCTATAGACGTGGCGAAAAAAAAAAATAAACAACAATTCGCCATCATCACCATTCAACGGCTAACAGGCAACCAACACCACCAGCTACCACCAACATCAGTCATCATCGTCATCATGCACAATAGCAAACAATTACTAAACATGGCCATAATGTTTACTCATTCCTCTGTATACATTGGCTGCTGATGGCCTGGTTGCTTGGTGGCTAAAGCTGTTAAATTAAACATTTAAAGCTTTGGATTTTTAAATACAATATTACTACTGCCCCAAACACCATCGTCACCACCAGCATCACTAAAAGTAGCCGTAGCAGTAGTAGCAATAATGAAAAATCGTATTACTAATGATCAAATCATCAAATGATCATTAGTATCATCATTATTATTATGAGCCATAGATTCCCAGCTTTTAAATACCGGCCAAAGTGTTTTTTTTTTATTATTAGGGTGGTACAGCATTATTCTCTATTGTTTTTACACATTTTAACACAATTTTGTGTATGCCAGAGATAAGCAATCAGTATTCAAAAAATTTAGTAGAATCGAATCATACTCATAATTTCTGATACTTATCAGAGATCAGCAATGAATCGCATTTTCGCTACTCATAGGTACTTATGAAATTTTGAGTATGAGTGAGTCAAGAGTATTAAAATTCAACTACTCTGATTCATTCGTACTCGCTACAACATTGATTTATAAGTATAGGTTGCAATGAGTATGAGTACAACGTTGACATCAAACTCACAACATTCGATTCATTGTTTGATTCATACGCCTACTCATTCAGATTCATAAATTTAGAAAAATACTTATAATACTTACGAATGATTCGAGTCACTCGAATCATTCATCAAAATTTATAGTAGTAGTTATTGTTGCATTTACAAAAGAAGAGAAAAGAAAAGACAAAGACAGCAAGCAAAGCACACACACAATCTTCTAGCGAGTATTGTGGTGTTCGTACTCGAATCATACTTATTTTGTGCTTCATGTATATGTTGAATCATGGAGAGTCGAAATCAACAACATCGTGCGTATTTTTAAGTATGAATACGATGAGTATTTCTAACTTTGAATATGAGTAGTATGCGTATGATATTAAAATAAGTATGAATGCGTATAAGTAGCTGAAATTATAAGTATGACTCGAATCTACTCATCGTTTTGAATACTCGTTGCTGACCTCTGATACTTATATGCATTCATACTTATTTTAATATCATGGAACCTCTACTGATAATGAAAGTTTGAAGTACTCATCATACTAATACTTAACAACACTCACGATGTTGTTGATTTCGAATCTTCATAACTCAACATTTGCACAAATCACAAAATAATTACTATTTTCATATGAACACTAAAATACTCACTAAAAGGTTGTGGGTTTGCTCTGCTTGCTGCTCTGTCTTTTTTTCTTTTGTTGTAAATGCAAATCATTTATAAGTATTTTTCTAACGTTATGAATATAAATGACTAGATTTATGAATCAAATATATTTCCAATGGTATGAGTTTGATGTCAACGTTGTACGCATACTCATTGCAACCTGTACTTATAAGTCAATGTTGTAGTGAATATGAATGAATCAGAGTACATAGTTAAATTTCAATATTGTTGACTCACTTGTATTCAAAATTTCATGAATGCTTATGAGTAGCGAAAAAACGATTCATTGCTGATCTCTGTATTCATACCCGAGAGATTCTAAGTTCAATTTATTTCATCTTCTATGACAAATTAAGGGTCTTCACTGCAGTCAGTTATAAACATTCCGGGCTTGAGATTATAGCCAGTCATTTGTGGATTTACTGAGGCATTGTGAAGTTGTATAAGGTAGGTAGGTTACATAGAGGAGACCACCCAAGGATCTCATGCCTATTGATATACTCCTAAGCCGTCTTGTAGGCTTATTGTGAGCACGCTATTAAGAATACCAACCATACATTCTATAGGGTGATTTTTTAAGAGCTATAGGAAAAAATTTCAAAAAAAAAACACATAAAATTCAGAAAATGCATGAAATCTTTATTTGAATCGATAGTACGGTCCATATAATTTAATGTTTGAAGATTATTTTATGCAAATGTTGACCGCGACTGCGCCTCAAATGGTCCATCCGCTTAGTCCAACTTTGGCATACTCTTTCCAACATTTCGGCCGGTATCTCACGAATAAATGCTTCAATGTTGTCTTCCAATGCGTCAATTGAAGTGGGCTGGTCTGTATAGACATGAGCTTTAATATAGCCCCACAAAAAATAGCCTAAAGGCGTTACGATTCGCAGCATCTTTGAAGAAGTACGGTCCAATGATGCCACCAGCCCATAAACCGCACCGAACTGTGACTTTTTCTGACTTTTTCGTCGCTGAACACAATTTTTCGATAAAGAAGTGGATCTCAGGCCAACTTTCCAAGAGCCTATTTTGATAATAAAATTCAATGATTTGCAAGCGTTGTTCGTTTGTAAGACGATTCATGGTTAAATTATAGACCAAACTGAAGATGTTTGACAGTGAAACAAAACACGAAACGTGCGTGAGCTGTTTAAACCAGTGTTACCAAAAAGATAATAGCTAAAAAATCACCCTTTATAAGAATCCTGTATTTTACAATTTTTCTTAACTTCTCACAGTGCACTCCTCTGAGACGAGTTATATAAATTTGGTATATTATTTGGATCTTGACAATGACACAAAAAATGTTCCATCATTTCGATGTTTTCACCGTTTTCCACCACGCCAATACACGCTTCATATGCACGAATAGGACGGAGTGTCCTGTGTGTACGCTGATTAGCGTGTTCATGTCGCCCTAACTTAGTTTTAAAATACTCATGTCTGAACGAATTTATTTCAAGTATTCTTAATTTATTGTCCTAACACCTTGAAAATGGATCGTCACTAGAAAAGATAACAAAATTCTTGATTTAATCAACTTCTCTTCATGTAGAACAGTTAAGCTGGGAGTAGTAAGTATTTTTCTAAAGTTATGAATCTAAATCAGAGATCAGCAATGAATCGTTTTTCCGCTACTCATGAGCACTCATGCAATTTTGAGTATGAGTGAATCAACAGAATTGAAATTCAACTACTCTGATTCATTCGTACTCGCTACATCATTGATTTATAAGTATAGGTTACAATGAGTATGAGTACAACGTTGACATCAAACTCACAACATTCGATTCATTGTTTGATTCATACGCCCACTCATTCAGATTCATAAATTTAGAAAAATACTTATAAGTGATCCGAGTGGCTCGAATCATTCATCAAAATTTATAGCCTTTGTTATTGTTGCATATACAAACAAAGAAGAAAGGAAAGACAAAGACAACAAGCAAAGCATACACACAATCTTCTTGTGAGTATAGTAGTGTTCGTACGCGAATCATACTTATTTTGTGCTTCGTGTAAATGTTAAGTAGAGACGAGTCAAAGTCAATAACATCATGCGTATTGTTAAGTATGAATACGACGAGTACTTCCAACTTTGAGTATGAGTAGTATGAGTATCATATTAAAATAAGTATGAATGCGTATAAGTATCAGAAATAATAAGTATGATTCGAATCTACTCATCGTTTTGAATACTAGTTGCTGATCTCTGATCTAAATGAGTAGGCTTATGAATCAAACATATTTCGAATGGTATGAGTTTGATGTCAATGTCGTACACACTACTCATTGCAACCTGTACTTATAAATCAATGTTGTAGTATGTATGAATGAATCAGAGTACATAGTTAAATTTCAATACTGTTAACTCACTTACATATATTCAAAATTTCATGAGTAAGGAAAAAACGATTCATTGCTGAGCTCTGTTTGTGAATACCACTAATATTGTTTTTTTTTTTTCATTTTATTGTTGTCGTTATATAGCTGCTGCTGCTGCTGCTGCTGCCGCTGCTGCCGCTGCTGCTATTCTCATTTTCTTTATTATTATTACGTTTTGTTTTGTTTTGTATTTTCTGTTCCAATTGTTGCTTCATTCAAACTTTAATCTGCCACACCGATATTCATTAATAAGAAACGGGAACAACAACAGCAACAACAACAATGAAAAGTTATTAAAAATATTATAAACGATCCTTTTCACAGTAAAAAAAAAGTTTAACAAAAAAACGAAAACAAATTAAAACCCCATGAAACCCTTTCGCGATTCTGACATTAGCCACCTCTAATTGGCATTGCTGTTGCTGCTGGTGCTGCTGCTGGTGAGTCGCACATTTTTTAATTGAATTGCAAAATTCGTTGTTTTTTTTTCTTCTTTTTAAAACTAAATTCAAAATTTTTTTTTCAGAATATTGTTTAGATTTTGTTTGGTTTTTCTGTCGTTTCATTATTATAAACTTTCATACATTTTTTCATTTTTTATTTTAATTTTTCATTTTTTATTTTTATTGTGTTTACTCACGAGCATACTTTTTCATTTTATCATGGTTTTCCTTTTATTCTATATCCGTTTGTAGTTTTTAATTAAAAATTTTTTAATTTAAATTTTTTTAATTTCAAATTTAAAAACTTAATTGCCTAAGGGAAGGCAAATAATTTAAATTATCGTGTATATTTATCATGACAAAATCTAGATTTTTTAAACATCAATTTTATTGGATTTGAACTCAAAAACTGTTTTACAATGATCCGTAATAGCATATGGCATCCACAAAATTATCTCATTTAATTAGCGTTGGCAACTACATAACCTAATTGGTCACTACAAGCCTTTAGTCAGGATTAGGTTAGGTTAGGTCGGAGTGGTAGCTCTGATGTCACAAGGCTCACTTGAGCACGCATAGCGGCCCGTTGTGATGCCACGGGTGAACGCAGTCCCTGTACTGACCAAGTTCCACCACAATGAGGGAAAAGGAAGAAGTTGGTCAGCGCAAGGGCTGCACTAGGATTGTCAGGATTACAACCTAGCTTCTTATACCACTTATGTTGTGTGTGTTAATTTTATACATGAGTGGTGGGATCTACAGTTTAAAGTCGACTCCAAACGACAAATTTTTGAGATAGTTTTCATGGCAGACTTTTTGCCAGCAGACTTCTGAGAGGATGTCATCGTATTTTTTGTTTTTTAGTTCGAGATGTGTAAATAAAAGTTTAAAACAATGCCTCACGTTTTATAAGTCAACACACTGCCTACTAGACAACGGCGGTTGCAAGTTTAGTGAGCAATTAATCTCACGTTTTAGAGCAGTTCCTTAACCGCCAAAATCATGCAAATTGACCTCACCACAGCACTTTCTATGGGGATACTTCTACAAACCATAATTCTAGCTCTGTAAGATAACATTGCAGCTGACATTGATCGGACACTAGCCGAAAACCTGAGCTAACATTAAAGCTCACAGATGAACCATGACACCGTAACAGTGGGCAACATTTACACGCAAATTAAGACAATTCATGTGTTTTTTTTTTTTCTTTTTTAAATCCTAACGATTAAAAATTCTGCTGTTTTACTACGGCTGAGGCATTAAAAATAAATCCGCTCTACTGTAGCAGCAGATATAAACGTTAAAATATTGTTACGTTTTTACCCTTTTAAAAACATTAAAAATATGAGCTCGTAGATTGCAAATAAAATAAAAATAAATTTGAGTTTAGTTTTAAATCAATTCTTTATTGTTCGCACAATTCCGTGTGCCACCTTTAACGATTTGACTTAAACAACAACAATTTGCTTTAATTGTTATTATTCTTTGCACTCTTCCACGAACACAATAACAATTGTTCAATAGATCTTTTTACGGAGATCTTCAAACCAAAATTATTCTCTTCACAAGCACCCTGTCTTCACACAAGACTGACTGAATTCTTTCTGAACTCACGTGTCTTCACACACGACTGACCGAATTCTTACTGTATCGCTGTTGCCTGCTCTGTCTTGCCTTTTATATCGCAAGGGTCAGCAGTCTGATGAATGCACTTGCATGAGAATGTCTTCGCGAAATCTCTATAAATGTAAACAAGTTGTTTATTGTTATTTGTGTATTTTGTTTACGTTCGTCCTTGTAGAGTTGTTGTTGCCTGTTTTCTTGTCTATCGGCTTTTTTTTTTATACTGCACTTTGTTGTTGCTTGTTTACTTCTTTGTCCCCTTATTTTTTTTTATACTGATGTTGTTGCTATATTTTTGTTTATTCATCTATCATGTAAACAAGTCCATTATCTTTGTCTTTGGAGCTTTTGTTTATCATTTTAAGAACATACATACATACATAATTGGTCTTTACAACCCTTTAGTCAGGATTATTGACCTAGTTTCTCACACCACTTATGTTGTGTGTGTTAATTTTATACATAAGTGGCGGAACCTACAGTTTAAAGTCGACTCCGAACGACAGATTTTTTGAGAAACTTTTCATGGCAATTTTCTTTACTCTCAGAGTTTTTGCCAGAAATCTGCTGAGAGGAAATCGCCGAAGAAATACTTTTTTTTGTATTTTGTTTTGATGTTTGGCCTGGGGCTCGAACCCTGGCTTTGCGTCTAATAAGCCAACACACTACCTACTAGACTACGGCGACTTCATTTTAAGAACACCATTTCCATTTTCGTAACAATATAAAACTGCGTTATCCTAGAATTGGAAGTGATGCCGGTGACATACTACACAGAAATGGATTTTAAACTTTAGGTATTAAAACAGCAATTTTTTACAATTACTACGTCGGGTTATTAGCGAAAATCCATTCTACCATATCTTACTTCAGAATATAATGGCATTCGAAGACATATGTCTCAGGATAAACTTAATATCAAACACAACGTAAACCGGGTATACAATTCAAAGCCTGTGTTTTCATTATACAAATGCGGGAAGTGGTGATGTACAGGCCATACGTTGAGCAGATCGAAACAAAATATTGTCAAAATAGCTCTTGGATGAACTTCACAGGGAGACAGAGCGTTCAAGATGAAATGCATTATAGAATAAATTAAAATATTAGCCTTGACGAGAAAATGATTGGAAAACTTTTTGAAAGGACCTCAATGCTACCTGGCAACTTATTTTTGAAACAGTTAAATCGGAATGTAGGGTAGACTCTTTAAATAATAACTACGGTAATTTTTGTCCGATTTGATCAAACAAAGTGTCAATCTCTTTACAAGAGAACAGACTTTAAGAATATTTTCACTTATCTTATATTTTATTATTACAATTTGCTACTATGAATGGACAAACTTGAAAAAATATGAAAAAATTCGAATTTTTCAAGTTTACCTCATCAAATGTCATAGTATCGGGTCCGCCATCTAACGGTTTTTTTTCAACTAGTGCTTATTTCGTGAATGGTAACACTAAGCTCATGTCTGATTTGACAGATAATTAGTTTTATCCTTTCGCTGAACGAATATAGTTGTGTATTCGCTTTTTCGCTTCGCTAAGTGGGCCTGCGATCGACTTACAGAAGATGCCGATTTTGGCAAAAAAATCATCTTTTCAGATGAAGCTCATTTTGATCTTGGCGGGTATGTAAACAAGCAAAATTGTCGCGTTTGGGGCACAGAAAACCCGCACGCAACATTGATAAGCCGACGCACCCAAAACGAGTCACTGTTTGGTGCGGATTTTGGTCCAGAGGCATAATTGGGCCATTTTTCTTCGAAAATGAGCAAGGAGTGGCCGTTACAGTCAATGGCGATCGTTATCGGGTCATGTTGAATGAATTTTTGCTCACAAAAATTGAAGAGGAGGATATTGGCAACATTTGGTTTCAACAGGACTGCGCTACGTGCCACACAGCCGACGCTACACTCGATGTTTTGCGCCCTGTTTTTGAAGATCGCATTATCAGCCGCAGAGCTGATGTCGTTTGGCCACCTCGGAGCTGCGATTTGACACCGTTGGGCTATTATTTGTGGGGTGTCGTCAAAGATAAGTGTTACGCCGACAAGCCAGAGACAATTGACGTTTTAAAGGACAATATTCGTGAAGACATTCGTGAAATACAGCTGAACACAATCGATAATGTGCTTAAAAATTGGACCGATCGTGTAGGCTACTGCATGGCCAGACGAAGCAGCCATTTGAATGAAATTATTTTCCATTATTAACCAGAAGGATTGTACTTTCAAATAAAAAAAGAAATTTGAGAAAATATTCAGTAGTTTTTTTTAAAGCATTTTCAAAAAAAAAAGTTATTTGGCGGACCCTTTATATTAAGTAAAATAATAGATATACATATGTATACCGTTTTAAAGGGCCATCTCTCCCCTCTCCAACAAGATTTAAATTTTGGAAATCGAGTCAGAAATATTTGAGTAATCCAGAAATTTGTGCGTAAAATAAAAAAAAACAGTTTTTGTCATATAAAAAGAGTTTGGAGAGTTCGAGAAATATTAAAAAAATATTTTTGAGATCTACTCAACAAAACTCACAACATAGTCTATGTCATTAGCCGGGTGTATTTAATTTTTTTTTTTATTTTGTCGCATAGTGTTATGTATGTATGTAGGGTATTATTGAGTTAGTACGGGTTTTACTTCTCTATAAAATTTTGTTCCTCTTAATACCAAAAGTTTTACCATATAAATATTTATTTTGCCTTTCATTCGTATCACATTTAATATTTATTTATTAAAATTTATTAAACTCTACCATTTAATGATTACAAATTAAATAAATTTTTATGTCACAACAACTTACTTGTCTTTTGCTGATAATATGGGTCATCCGTATCCGTAAAGAACCATGTCTAAAAGAAAGAAAGAAGGAAAAAACGGATAAAATTATTTCTTTTATTAAAACTCAACTTAAAAGTTCGAAATAAAACATTATGAGCAAAGTTTTTCTCAATCATTTTCATTTTCCTGCCTCTTTAGAAAGAAAAAAAAAAAATAACAGAGAGAATCTCTATCAATGCTGCTTATCTCTTACATTTATTTAAAGCCTTTAAGCCATATCGTTTCAATTACAACAAGTAGTTAAAGTTTATTTTACTTTATTTTGGTGTATTTAGTATGGTTTAGTTGAGTTGAGTTTATAACAACGTTCGTTATATAAACCACATAAAAATGAAATAAAAAAAAGACAGAGAAAATCCAAATGGAAATATGAATTTATTTAACAAACCTACTCGTATTGCTCTTATTAATACGACAGTACGACTATTGAGTTGTAATAAAAATATTTTTGTAAATCAAAAACTAGTTTTTCTTTGTAACAACGCAATCCATACATACATCCATATTGTATATGCCATAAAAAGGAATAGGAATGGAAAAAGAAAAAGTGGGAAAAAAATCATACAAAAGTTTTCCTTATATTAACAGCATAAAAAAGTTTTTTGAAAATATTTCTTTCAAATCCTGGCATCATTATACGCTTATGGCACTGCCAGTATATTGTAAATGGAGTGAATACGAAAAAATCTGATAAAATCTGAAAGAATTTTCCATTTCAGCAAATGGCCTTTGAGCTATCAGTGGCAACATATTGTTACGTTCGTAACTTTTAAAAACGTTTAAAATATGAGCTCGTAGATTTCAAATAAAATAAAAATAAATCTAAGTTTAGTTTTAATTAAATTTATTATACATATGTACATACATACATACATAATTGGTCACTACAACCCTTCAGTCAGGATTATTGACCTAGTTTCTCACACCACTTATGTTGTGTGTGTGAATTTTATACATAAGTGGCGGGACCTACAGTTTAAAGTCGACTCCGAACGACAGATTTTTTTTGGAGAAACTTTTCATGGCAATTTTATTTACTCTCAGAGTTTTTGCCAGAAATCTGCTGAGAGGAAATCGCCGAAGAAATACTTTTTGTATTTTGTTTTGATGTCTGGCCTGGAGCTCGAACCCTGGCTTTACGTCTAATAAGCCAACACACTACCTACTAGACTACGGCGACTTCATATTAAATTTATTATTGTTCGCACAATTATTTGTGCCACTATTCACAACTTGATGTAAACAACAAGAATTGCTTTGTTTGTTACACTTTTTGCATAAATAATAACAATTACTAGTCAATTGTTCGACCACGATTACTGTCTTTAAACGCACCATGACTGACTGAACTTCTATAACTAACTCGCCTGCTTTGCCTTGCCTTTTATGTGGCAGGGTAAACAGTCTGATGAATGTTCTCGAGATTTCTGTAAATGAAAACATCATTGCTTCATTATTGTTGTTTGTGTATTTTGTTTACAATTATTCTTGTAGTGTTTGTTGTTGTATTTTTGTTTACTTTTTTACCATTTTTTTATGCTGGTGTTTGTTGGTATATTTTTGTTTACTTGTTTACCATTTTTTTTATGCTAGTATTTGTTGTTATATTACGCAGTGCGATAATTTGTTTTGTTTTCATTGTTTTGTTTTTGTAGCTTTTGTTTATAATTTTAATGTTAAACGATGTAAAAGCAAAACACCAGTATTTATACTTTTCCATTTTCGTAACAATATTTTAAAAAATGATCAGAAATGATCAAAAATGTATGTACGTTGAAAAAATCTTATGGAAGGTGGAATATATGGTATGATATCGACTATTTTGTCCTTAAATTGCATAAGACCCCATGAGTCAAATTGGTAATATTTTGGCAATATTTTCACCAACTTAATTATATCTCGCGCTACTGAGCGAATTTCCTAGGTAAGCAACACAACTTTTTTTCTAAAAAGCAAAATTATCTTCGCAACATCGATCAGATGCATTCTATAAAACAAAGCTAATTATTTGCCAAATTTTTTTATGCCCAATCCTCACATTATATATTTTTAACGATGGATACACAATGAAAACGAACGAACGCATTTGGACATTTGGAATTAAGTTGTCAATAATTTCGTATTTTACTCTCTTTGGGGATTTTGGTGTCAAATAAAGAAACAGAGCTGGCAAGCAATTATTTCACAAACGAATGAACTAAAGTTTTATTTTTTATAAAATTTTTTTTTTTATTGAAATTCTTCGTAATAAACTAGGTATTGTATTGGCTTATTAGAGGCGAAGCCGGGGCTCAACTTTCTCTCAGCAGTTTTCTGGCAAAAATTCTGAGAGTAAATAAAATTGCTATGGAAAGTTTTACAAAAATTTTGTGTTACAAGTAGATCTTTAAACTGTAGGTCCTGCCACTCGTGGATAAAGTTAACACACAGAACATGGGTGGTGTGAGAATCTAGGTCATTATCTTGACTAAAAGGATAGTAAGTAACATGACACGTAGATAGTAGATTGCTGAAGAATATCGGCGGTTGTTGAATGAAATAAAAGAGCAAAGAAGGCAGCAACATAGTCGAATTTCTCGAGAAAACTGGTGTAACAACTAATTGGAATGATATCAGAAGTAAGAACGGCAATCTTATTTTCAGAGACAAACAGTACTCTCAGGGATTTCAATTATTCGTAAAAGATAGATTTTAAAATGAAATACACTTGTATGGAGATCCGACGAATGAGAAAAGAGATTCCTTTGGATAGAATCCAAATTTTCACTGAATTGCTTTCAAGGAATTACAGACATTGATTAAAATGGTAACAAAAGTAGAAACCAAATAAGCTATGCTAAGGTAGCATAGCAAGGATAAGCAGCTTTGTTATATTTATAATAGTTGTCGCCGTAGTCTATTAGATAGTGTGTTGGCTTACTTGTGTTCTGATTCAATCGTACTCACTACAACGTTGATTTATATGCATAGGTTGCAATGAGTATAAGTACAACGTTGACATCAAACTCATACCATTCGAAATTTGTTTGATTCATAAGCCTATTCATTCAGATTCATAAAAAAAAAATACTAGAGTGACTCAAATCATTCATCAAAATTTACTGTCTTAGTAATTATTGCAATTCCAAAAAAAAAAGGAAAAAGACACGTAAGCAAAAAAAGACATATCAGCACGCAGACCAAACACACAAGCTTCTAGTGAGTATTTTAGTATTCGTACGCGATTCATACCTATTTTGTGTTTCGTGTATATATTGAGTTATGGAAAGTCGAAATCAACAACATCATACGATGATGAGTACTTCAAACTTTGAATATGAGTAGAGGTGTTCAATGGCATTAAAATAAGTATGAATGCGTATAAGTATAGGAAATTATGAGTATGATACGATTCTACTCATCCTTTTGAATACTCATTGCTGATCTCTGCATAAGTGCACTTGAACAAATGACCATTGAACGAAAGGACATTTTATTATAATTGTGGCTTTGGTGTCGTAAATATTAACTTTTTTTTTATTTATTATTTATTTATTAATTATTTATTATTTATTATTTATTATTTATTATTTATTATTTATTATTTATTATTTATTATTTATTATTTATTATTTATTATTTATTATTTATTATTTATTATTTATTATTTATTATTTATTATTTATTATTTATTATTTATTATTTATTATTTATTACTTATTATTTATTATTTATTATTTATTATTTATTATTTATTATTTATTATTTATTATTTATTATTTATTATTTATTATTTATTATTTATTATTTATTATTTATTATTTATTATTTATTATTTATTATTTATTATTTATTATTTATTATTTATTATTTATTAATTATTATTTATTATTTATTATTTATTATTTATTATTTATTATTTATTATTTATTATTTATTATTTATTATTTATTATTTATTATTTATTATTTATTATTTATTATTTATTATTTATTATTTATTATTTATTATTTATTATTTATTATTTATTATTTATTATTTATTATTTATTATTTATTATTTATTATTTATTATTTATTATTTATTATTTATTATTTATTATTTATTATTTATTATTTATTATTTATTATTTATTATTTATTATTTATTATTTATTATTTATTATTTATTATTTATTATTTATTATTTATTATTTATTATTTATTATTTATTATTTATTATTTATTATATATTATTTATTATTTCTTATTTATTATTTATTATTTATTATTTATTATTTATTATTTATTATTTATTATTTATTATTTATTATTTATTATTTATTATTTATTATTTATTATTTATTATTTATTATTTATTATTTATTATTTATTTATTTATTTATTTATTTATTTATTTATTTATTTATTTATTTTATTACGTTTACAAAGAAAAAAATTTTTAATTTTTTTTTGTGAAAACATTCTTTTAAATGTCTGTTAAAAAACAAAAACTCTTTATCTAAATAGTTATTAAATATTGATAATGGTAACTTTTATAACAATTTTATTTCATTTTTTTTTTTTGCGATCCATAAACATATTTATGTGCTCTTTTTTTCAACACATATACACAATAAAAATGAAATTATGAGTAATAAAAATTTACAACAAAAGCAAAAAAACAAGCAGATTTTGCTGATAAACAGAATACGAGCGACCAGTAAAACTGGGTCAGTTTAATTGCAATTTTTTTTTTGTAAATTTTTTTTGTAATTTTTATTGAAAAAAAAGTAGATGTGGTGTGCAATATTTAATAGCGAAAACGTAGCAACAACAAAAACAAGAAAAACACTTAGATAGTAATTAATCAAATAAACAAGTTTTTAATCGTATATTTTTTTATTTCAATTTTATTTCATTTTTTTTTTCTTTTTCTTGTAAAAAATTTAATTTCCAATAACCGCAACTTAAATTACCAAATCTAGAGCAGTTTATGGTTTTTATTTTTGCGCTTTTTAATGGTAAGACTTGTTCTATGAGTCTGTAAATTTGTTATTGAAAAACAACTTTTAAATTTTGTTTTACGATTTAAAAAAAAAAAAACGAATTAAGAAAAATAATGCATTGACGGTTCTACATACAGACTTTACTTAAAGCAAGTTCACTATGTTTTCAATTTATGGTAGTTTTTTTTTTTAATAAAAATGGTTTCATAAAAATGTGTTTAAAAAAATTATTTTCTAAACGAAAAACGTAGCATTTCGTTATGCAAATAAATTGAAAATTTTATAAAATTCGCAAAAAAAATTGCACCCAAACTTTAGTCATGTAATTGAAAGTAAAAATAATACGCAGACAATTACATTCGCTAACATTTCCGTTCATTTTCTAAGCTCTTTAAACGGTAGAAAAACAGTTAAAATTAACAATCACTGCACATACTCTGTTTTTCTAATAAAAATTTACAGTTTTTTAAGGGTTTTAAAAAATTTTACTGTTATTTTACGTTCTTAATATAGAACAGCCAATATTGGAGTAAAAAAAAACACAAAACTGGCACATGGTAGTCTAGTAGGTTGTGTGTTGGCTTATTAGACGTAAAGCCCGGGTTCGTATACCAGGTCAGACATCAAAACGAAAATATGAAAATATTTCTTCGACGACTGCCTCTCAGCAGATTTCTGGCAAAAACTCTGAGAGTAAAATAAAATTGCCATGAAGAGCTTCTCAAAAAACTGTCGTTCGGAGTCGACTTTAAACTGTAGGTCCCGCCACTCATGTATACAAAATTAACGCACACAACAAAAGTGGTGTGAGAAGCTAGGTCGAAATCCTGACTGAAGAGTTGTAATGACCAATTATGTATGCATGGCACATGGATATACGATGCGGTTTGTATTGGTTTAACCTTCCTATACCCGCGCGTTGGTCTGTCAGACCGATTTTTTTATTATTGCGATTTTTTTTTTTGTAAAAAAATAGTGCCAGTAAGTTGATATCACTGGTAGCTTCATTATTCGTAATAAGCTTCGTTTTTGCATGAAAAAAAAATTTTTTGAAATAGTACCAAGGATATAGGATTTTCCATTGTCGGTCTCACAGACCAACGCGCGGGTATTGGTGTTTCACTTTTTGGCGCGGGTATAGGAAGGTTAAACGTTTTTCATATAAAAACACTTGGATCAAGTAATAATGCCACTGTGATAGTTGAGAGTTTAGCTCACATTTTCGTGGCGAGATATTAGGTTAGGTTAGGTAAGGTAGTGGAGCTCCAATTAAAGAAGAGCTCCCACTTAGAGCAGTCTTTAGGCCCACAATAAATTCTATCCGGAAATCAAATATTCTTTAGAATAAAAGATCCCAAGTCCAAAATAAATCTTATATTTGCACCAATCTTAACATTAGAAAGCTCAGTGAAAGATGTCAGAAAATGAAAGATTAAAAACTTATGTCTCTTCATGACAAGAGCATGACACAAAGAGATCAGTCACCTCCTCAGAGCCACAGCATCTGCAGAAGTTATTTGTCAGAATGCCATGACTTTCGGCATGCGTATCAATATTACAGTGGCCCCCAGATCTCAGCCTCTGCAGAAGTTATTTGTCAGAATGCCATGACTTTCGGCATGCGGACCAATATTACAGAATCCCCATTATGCGATAAATGGCCATGCGACTTAATGACAAAAGTCCTTTTCTTGTCTATACGCCTCGAACAAAGTCTAGCAATAGTGTACACTGTACACATCCTACTGCCGCCAACGAAATTGAGTTTCCGCGAAAAACGAATGAATAATATCCAAATTAACGGAGGCAATCGGAATACCTATGCCCTGCGGCCAGTCGGAGATTGCGAGCTCCGTGCGGTCCTGGCCAGTTCATCAGCAATGCAATTTCCAACCCATATAAAAGTTGCCTTTAAATGGTTCGAAATTTCTCTGAGAAATCCTTGGCATTCAAGTACAAGAACGGATGTTTAAACTACTTTTTTTAGGGATTTAATTGCAGCCTGACAGTCGGAGTAATTCAAGAGATTTTCAGGGAAAATTACGCCATTCAACAGGTATTGCGGCGCTTTCAAAATTGCCTTTTCCTTTGCTTGGAAAACAATGTAGTGGTTAGGTAGTCACATACAACAGCTCACCCTGCCACTTATCTTTAAGCCATCAGTGTAGATTTCAAACGTGCAACGGGAATCTCCGTATCTTTTGTCTAGAATCCGTTGTTCTAAAAACTGTTCTATTCAGAAAGTTTGGCGGTATATTAGCTGATATCAGTTTGTTTTAAAACGGATTCTGAGAGAGTCATTACAACCTAGCTTCTCTTACCACATATGTTATGTGTGTTCATTTTATACATGACTGGCGGAACCTACAGTTTAAAGTCGACTCCGAACGACAGTTTTTTTTTTGAGAAACTTTTCATAACAATTTTATTTACTTTCAGAGTTTTTTCCAGAAATCTGCTGAAAGGCAGTCGCCGAAGAAATATTTTTTCATATTTCGTTTTGCTGGAGATGTCTGATCTGGGCTTTGAACATTGGCCTCACGTCTAATAATCCAACACACTACCCGCTAGACTACAAGATTACAGTAGAGAAGCTTTTAAATGCTGTCACAGACACAGAGCATTTTCCTAATCTTCTTATTTTTTGTTTCAGTTTCATTAATCAAGTTCTTCTAGCCAAGTATTGGTCTAATCTAGCAGTTTCTGGGATTATAGGGTTGCCATGTTTTATTTAAATACAGTAGGACCTTGATTATCCGTGATTCGATTATCCGGCAACATCAATTATCCGGGATGGAAAAAGAACATTTTTTGCATCGACTTAATTTTATTTTGGATCGATTTAAATTTTTCTGCATCGTTTAACCGTTATTACCTCTATTATCCGAGATTATAAGCAAAAAATTTTTCTATTATTTTGGACAAACAAGCGAAATAGGGGAATACCCTCTTTAGTATACGAAATCCTTATCTACTATTCACTGTTTTCTGACAAAATTATTTTTTTTATATTTTTGAAACATGTATGTATATAAAATCCTTGAATTTTTTAGTTTTTATATAAATATGTACATATTCATTTATTAATTAATAAAAATTTCTATTAAAAAACTAGCCAAAATTGGTACTCAATTAACCGGGAAAATCGATTATACAGAATACTTCCGGTCCCGACTATCACGGATAATCGAGGTCCCACTGTATAAATAAAATTTCATATTTCGATTTCTTTCGTTATTAATCTTGGATTGTTTGTGTTTGTAGTCAAGCACTGTAACTTATCATGGATATGTTGTGATATAACCTCCGTTATAACAAGACGACATTTTTCCTTTGAAAGTCAAGTATCTTAGTTTCTTTAAAGAGTTACATTTATTAAATAGAATGAATAATTTTGTTGGTCCTATGGAATTCTCGAGTCTTTGCTGGCTTCTGCTATTGTTGATCTTAATTACAGGGAATTTTAATTTTTTGTTTGTTTTTATTAAAAAAAAAATGGCTACAAGTAACAACCATTTTGAAAATCATATTTTTTGGTATTTATTTAATAAAAAGAAATTCTTTTTGTTTTTGTATTTTAATCTTTGTTTTTGTTTACAAGCAACACTTACAGTTTTATTTATAAAAAAAAAAAAATCCCAAGTAAATATAAAAAAAGAGGAAAAAAATTGCTGGAAACTCCATGCAAGTAAAACCGACAACCGACCACATTTATTGTCATTGTCATGCATGACTGGAACGTGCTCAGTAAACAGTTTTGTTTAAATTATTTCAGAAAAATTCAGTTTTTTTTGTCTCTATTGTATGCAGTAAGTCAGCCAGGCATATACGAAATACTCCTTTGTATTATGGAAAGAGGAGGCTTTTGTTTTGGTTTGGAGCATTAAAAGCATTTTTTTAAAGCATTTTTTGTCCACAAATTGTTGTTTCGTTTTGTTTTGTTTTGTTTTATTAGAATTTATTGCGAATCTTAAAATATTTTCTCTGCATTGAAATGAAAAAAAAAAAAAACCAAATCAAGTCTCATGCTCATGATGTGCTATTTTGTAGTCGTCAAAATGCAAAAAAAAAAAAACAGAAAAAAAAACCAAAACTGAACACATAAATCCTGGACGTGCTTCAGCATACGACAAAATGATGTGTTTTCCTTAACACTTATAAACAAACGTTTCTTCTGCAAACAAAATTCCAAAATGCAATAAAAATCGGTTTTTTGCAGAATTAAACAAATTTAATGTGACATTTGCTATGAAAATGGACTTTTATGTTGAATGCTAATGCAGGTGCAGCTGTTTGTGGAAGAGAAGAAGATTGTTTTTAGTGTGGAGTCGTTAAAAAAAATTTTTGAGTGGCCTTTTCGGCTGCAGAGGGAATTTTGAAAAGAGAACAGATCGACAACACTTCATAAGCCAGCAATGTTTAGCAGTGTCACCACAATCAAGACTACTAGATACTAAAGAAGTAACGCAAAATAGTCCTTTCGAAGCATTTACGTTACCTTCCGCTGAGGAAGAGGAGACTGTTGTTCACTTTCTTTGTCAGTGCCCGTCTCTTGCTAGGTGTAGATATAGGTTATTTGGCTCCCCATTCCTTGTCAGCTTAACGAAACTATCATCTATTGACATCAAGGATATAGCTTCGTTCATCAAACTTTCTGGCTGGTTTTCCAGTGCGGGGTAGTCGTGCTTTTGTTGTGTAGCCCTTGCGCTGACCAACTTCTTGCTTTTCCCTGATTTTGGTGGAACTTGGTTAGTACAGGGACTGCGTTCGTCCGTGGCATCACAAGGGGCCGCTATGCGTGCTCAAGTGAGCTTTGTGATATCAGAGCTACCACTCCGACCTAACCTAACCTTGGCTGTTTCAACTGGTTCGAGTTCTTTTAAGGCGGCATAATGTTGTCATTAAGCAGCTTCTCTATCTTCTTAGGTTGCTTCCGTTCTATTTCTTACCTTCTCGAGTTATTTTAATCGTGTCCTTTCAAATTAACAGGTTATTAGTGATCTAAGCAGGTCCTGAAATTGTAAGATAGATCCTAGAATTGTAGAATATGTTGATGCCTAGTAACAATGCCCTCTGCCAACACTGCTTAAGGTCTTGTAATGTTCTGTCTTGATTTGATTCTTATTCTATGCCTAGTATCAATGCCCTCTGCTAACATTGCTTGGCATCTTATACTGTTTTTTCTTGATTTTATTCTCTTAAAGAGAGGACCAGGTGCCTGGATTGTTAATTTTAGAGGCAATCGAAGAACTTTAATTTGTAAAACACGAAAACCGTGATGAAACTTTTTGTCTTCTCTGTAATTCGACATTGGATTCTCGCATTTGTTGTCCACCAACTGTTTAACCTTCGCGCCAAAAAGTGAAACACCAATACCCGCGCGTTGGTCTGTGAGACCGACAATGGAAAATCCTATATCCTTGGTAATATTTCAAAAAATTTTTTTGATGCAAAAACAAAGCTTATTACGAATAATGAAGCTACCAGTGATATCAACTTACTGGCACTATTTTTTTTACAAAAAAAAAATCGCAATAATAAAAAAATCGGTCTCACAGACCAACGTGCGGGTATAGGAAGGTCTGATAATGAATGTTATTAGTATGGATAGACAAACTTCGGCCACATAAGGCCCATTGTGATACCATATTTCACCTAAACTCTGAACCATTTGGAACTTTTGATAAAGCGGTTTAGATTACACTAGAGCCCCGACTTGCGTCGTTAATGGGGACCGGAGAATTGGGACGCAAATCGAAACGACGCAAATCGAATCAAATTTTTCTATACAAATGCATTGAAATTCATCAAAATGAAGCAAAAAAACTTAATATTTCGGATAAAACAGAAATATGAAAACATTTTTCATTATTTTATTAAGTTCAGTAAAGTTTTCTCTAATTATTATAAAGAAATAGCAAAAATATAAATTAACAAAAAAAACTTAACAAAAATCAATAAAATTCATTTATAAAAAAAATAAATTTTAAAGAAGAAATTGTGCTTTGTTTAGTTTATGTGGTGCTTTCTTCAGATAATAAATTCAAATCAACAACATTTGATTACGTGGTCTAACAGGTTTGTTAACAAAAAGGTTTGTTGAATTTTTAGAGATTTTTTTGCTGATATGTTTCCTTGTAACAACTAAGGGCTTGGTCAGCAGATGCTGCTACGCCCTCGCTACGATTTTCGTCAGGATCGTTTTCAGAAAATATATCCAATGCATGGGAAATTAATTGCATAGCTTTCGAAATATTGGAGATTGTTTAATTTTTTTTTCCTCTAATGTATTATCAATTATCATAACATCATCTTCTAAAGCATGCTGAATATTAATGGATAATAAATTTTTATTATCAAGCTCCTCACCGTGAGACAGTAAAAGTTCATTAATGTCATCCTTTTCCATTCCTTCAAATTCGGCTAAATTTAATCGACGCAATTTGAAATTGCAACAACGCAAGCTGAGTTTTGTCAATTTTTAAAAAGCGACGCAAATCGAAACGACGCATATCGGATCGACGCTAGTCGGGGCTCTAGTGTACTAATGTCTATCAATGATAGTTTGCTTAAATTGCCTATGTGCTAGAGCCAACATGTCCTTTTCCTCTGTTGGACATGTGCCCAGGTCAGACATCTTCAACGAAATGAAATATAAAAAGAAAATATTTCTTCGGCGACTCTCTTCTTTGCAGATTTCTGGCAAAAGCTCTGAGAAAAAAAATAAAATTGCCATGAAAAGTTTCTCAAAAAATCTGTCATTCAGAGTCGACTTTAAACTGTAGGTTCCGCGACTCATGTATAATATTAACACACACAACATAAGTGATGTGAGAAACTAGGTCCTAATTCTGACTAAAGAGTTGTAATGGCCAATTATGTATGTATGTAGCAGAGATCAGCAACGAGTATTCAAAACGATGAGTAGATTCGAGTCATACTTATTATTTCTGATACTTATACCCATTCATACTTATTTTAATATGATACTCATTCTACTCATACTCAAAGTTGGAAGTACTCGTCGTATTCATACTTAACAATACGCATGATGTTATTGACTTTGACTCGTCTCTACTTAACATTTACACGAAGCACAAAATAAGTATGATTCGCGTACGAACACTACTATACTCACAAGAAGATTGTGTATATGCTTTGCTTGTTGTTTTTGTCTTTCCTTTCTTCTTTGTTTGTATATGCAACAATAACAAAGGCTGTAAATTTTGATGAATGATTCGAGCCACTCGAATCACTTATAAGTATTTTTCTAAATTTATGAATCAGAATGAGTAGGCGTATGAATCAAACACATTTCGAATGTTGTGAGTTTGATGTCAACGTTGTACTCATACTCTTTGTAACCTATACTTATAAATCAATGCTGTAGCGAGTACGAAAGAATCAGAGTAGTTGAATTTCAATTCTGTTGATTCACTCATACTCAAAACGGAAAAACGATTCATTGCTGATCTCTGGTATGTAGGTAGGATGAGATTGCAGTTTAGCCAAAAAGGGTTTGAATAGACAAACTTTGTGTACATAAGAGACATTGTGATACCACCTTTCCCCTTATCACTGAACCATTCAGAAGTTCTAATGAAGCGGCTTAGATTACCTATGGCTATCATTGATAAATCGCTTAAATTGTCCACGTAGTAGACATCGAAGTGCCTTTATATCCTGTGTTGAGGATGTGCCCAGCAGGTGAAACTGTACGTCCAGCAGAAGCCACTTGCCATGTGCTCAAGATCGATACGCTTTGCATGAGATCTCATAACGCAGTGACCAGTAGTGATTTCAATAGCCACATCGAGAGCGCTTCTTTCAAGTTTAAGCAGATTTTCGTGCGCTCTCTAATCTAGCTTTGGCTAACATCAAAGAAAACTTTTATTTAAAGAACGTCATGCATATGAGTTAAGATTCAAATCTTACAATAAGAAGCAAGGAATGGACAAATTTACTTAACGCTTCTAATATGAAAATATGCAAAATATTTCTTTGACACTTTCCTCTCTGCAAATTTCTGGCAAAAGCTCTGAGAGTAAATAAAATTGTCATGAAAAGTTTCTCAAAAAAATCTGTCGTACGGAGTCGACTTTAATTTGTTGGCGGGTCGTAACATACACAACGTAAATGGTATGAGAAACTAGGTTGTAATCTTGAATGAAGGGTTGTAATGACAAATTATGTATGTACGTATGTATGTGTTCTACCTCTGTGCGGGGTACCACCTATAGTCGTCTAATTAAAAATGATTTCTGTTCAATACCCGTAATCTTATGTTTTTAAATCTTTTTTACATACTTTATAGCTCAGTTGGTGGCTTTATGGTGGCCTATTGTCACCATGTTTAAATAAATTTAATGTGAATCTGAGTAGACACAACCAACAGTCTGCAGGTAATTTTAAATTTCCATCTTTTTTATGATACTCTTACATGTTCTCGTCTCTATAAAGCAAAGCAATCAGCCGTGTTCATTGCACGTGGTCTGGCTGTGTAAACCTTTCTTTGTGTTTGTATAGAGTTTCTGTTTTTGTATGTATATGGTATATACATACAGTAGGCGTCAAAAGAAACTGTACATTAAAAAAAATATATATATATACAGTGGGACCTTGATTATCCGTGATGGTCGGGACCGGAAGCATTCTGTATAATCGATTTTCCCGGTTAATTGAGTACCAATTTTGGCTAGTTTTTAATAGATATTTTTATTAATTAATAAATGAATATGTACATATTTATATAAAAAATAAATAATTCAAGGATTTTATATACATATATACATGTTTCAAAAAAAAATTAAAAAAAATTATTTTGTCAGAAAACAGTGAACAGTAGATAAGGATTTCATGTTAGGTAAGGGAATTCCCCTTTTTCGCAAAATAATAAAAAAAAATTTTTGCTTATAATCACGGATAATAGATGTAATCACGATTAAACGATGCAGAAAAATTTAAGTCGATCCAAAATAAAATTAAGTCGATGCAAAAAATTTTCTTTTTTCATCCCGGATAATTGATGTTGCCGGATAATCCTACTGTATTAATAAACTACCGTTATTTTTATTTTAAAATTGTTTCTTTGCTAGTTTTTAAGAATGAAACAAAACAAAAAAATTCCAAAAAAAAATTTCAAAATATTAACAAATTTTTTTAGGGCACTTTCCTTAAGTGGTAAAATGTGATTTTGTTGATTGTTAGAATTTTATCCATTAGTGTACAGTTTATTTTGACGCTTACTGTATGCATAGGGATATGTGTGTGTGCTGGTATTGTTAATGACATATTTATATAATAGGTTTTTATAGTTGTGTTAATTACCTTAAGTGGTCCCCCACATTATAATAATAAAATAAATGAAAAACAAAACCAAAAAAAAAAAAAAAAATAAAAAAAATGTCGTATCTCCTGCCATATTATTTATCTTCTGTGTACATAAAGGTTAAGAAGATATTGTTGTCATTGTCATTGTTCTTCTTCTTGTTGTTGTTATTATTGTTGTGCTACTCATATTTATAAACAGCAGCTGCTGTAGATGACAATGATGATGACAATCAGTCAGTTGTTCATATTCATACATATACAATGTAAATTTGTATAGTTTTGTTATATATTTACCCATCACCATCACCATCTTCATCTCCATTTCCATCACCATTACCATCTCTTCTGTAGTCTTGTGCTTACGTGTAGACAGACAGACAACAGTTATAATATGATTTTCAGAAAATTTTTTGTATCCAAGTAAAGGATTTATTTTCTGTTTAAAATTCTTCTCAAAGTATTTATGTTTTTAGGAATTTCTGTCACGTTGACATTGAGTTCTTTATGTTACGTTTCGTTAGCCTACCCTTTACGTTGTTTAGTCTATACAAAGCCACAAGTATAAACAAATTTTTATTTAAATAATGTTTAAATAAATAAACAAGCTTTTGTTAATACACATTTTCAGTTAAGAACGGCTTAAGCACCATTTTTGTTTTCCAGTTTCCCCAAAAAAAAAAAAAAAAGGGAAAGGAGTTCGTTTTTATGTAGGGTTGGCAATCCCGCTGTATATTTTCAATCCCGGGATTTCGGGATTTCATTTACCTTGTCCCGGGATCCCGGGATTTTAAAAAATTTGTTTTTGAAAGATATTAACATATTATTTCAATAAAATTAATAACATGACACAACCAAAAATAGGTTTATAAGATGGAATTTATTAAATTATAAGAAAATTAATTTTATTTTTAATTTTACACATTTTTAAATTAATTATAAAGAGTTAATTGTTTTTATAGATATACACTCTTTTGTTGATCAAGTGCGATATGTTATTATTTTTTATTATTTTTAAAATACGTTTTCGAATTGCTATCCTCGGTAAATGTGCTTTTTTATAGCTTCATTGAGCTCGTCTGAAATATTTAAAGGTTCTTCAAGAGAACAAGAAAGAGATTCAGATGGAAGCTCAGAAGAATCTGAAACAATTTCGAAAGGTGCCTTATCTGAATCAAAAGCTATTAGAAGTGATGTAGCTGGACTTGAAGCATTTAGTCTTTCGAGTAACTCAACTATTAATTTGTTACATTTTATGGAAGAAGGAACCGTTACGAACTCTGTTTCGGATTCGGACTGAACATTTGTTCTACCATTGTGCAGATACTGAAGTACCCCACTGATATCTGTTCTACTTTGTTGGATAACGTTGTTAGCATCTTTAAATGTTTTTAACATAAAAGTTATGGCAACATCTCATCTTTGGATAAAGCAAAATATTCACCTTCCGGTGGACCTATGTCTATTAAAGCCTTTTGTATACAATTTCTTAATAAATAAAGACATTCCAGCATTAACAAAAGGTTGCTCCACCTAGTTTTACAGTCTTTTATTAGAGTTAGTTGCTTTCCAAATTCAGCCGTAACATACTTTTGCAAGACATCGTTTTTTGTTGGCGATCGTTTAAACATCACTATTAATTTTCGCACCTTCTTGATCACTGCACCGCAATTGACCTCAGTAATATCACATTGGTATCCTCCATGTCTATGGCCATAATACAGATCAACCAATTCTTCGTTGCCAGAAAAATTCTCATCCTCGTTACTCCCTGAAAAATCGTCTTCTTCTTCTGATTCTTCACCCTCGTGATATTGTTCTTCTGTTTCTCATTGTAAATCATGCTTTTCATATAACACAATTTAAGAGTTTACATCTCAAAAAAAAAAAAAAAAATCGCAATTTGAAGTTTTGTTTCTAATTTCAGAGCGGTTAATGCATTGAAACAACAGATTCTAATTTCTGGAAATTCGAATTAGTGAGAGTTCTAATATACGATTTTTTTCATTGCGGCTTAAAAAGTCAAATCCCGGGATTAAGTGCTCAATCCCGGGATTTTGGAATTGTTAAAAATTGCGGGATCCCGGGATTCCGGGGTCCCGAAATCCCGGGATTCCCAACACTAGTTTGTATGCCTTAGAAAAAAGAAGTTGTCCAGTGTATCAAATATTTAAGAAAAATGTGCAAGTTTTTCTTTCCAGATGTATAGATTTTTAATTCCATTGAGTACACCAAGAAGCGTTAAGTAAATTTGTGCATTCCTAGCTTTTTGTTGAAGGATTTCGTCTAATGAATCCTGATTGAACGATGTTCTAAAAGCCAAAGTTTTCCTTGCTGTTAGTTAAAGCTAAAATAGGGGGCGCACGAAAAGTCTGCTTAAACTCCAAAGAAGCACGCTCGGTGTCGCCGTAGTCTAGTTGGTAGTGTGTTGGCTTATTAGATATGAGGCCTTGGTTCAAACCCCAGGCTAGACATCTCCAACGAAACGAAATATGAAAAGAAATATTTATTCGGCGACATCCTCTCACCAGATTCCTGGCAAAAACTCTGAGAGTAAAATAAAATTGCCATGAAAAGTTTCTCAAAAATCGGTCGTTAGGAATCGACTTTAAACTGTAGTTGCCGCCACTCATGCATTAAATAAACGCACACAACATATGGGATGTGAGAAGCTAGGTCGCAATCCTGTTTGAAGGGTTGTTATGACCAATTATGTGATGTATGTATGATAGAACAGAAACTTTTGGTACTCCTGAGTTTAACCTGAACTCGTCTGATTGTATCCCATCTATAACAAGTGTTCAAAGGAGCATTCAAGTGCCTCGGTTTCTTTAGACGGTACAAGAAGTACTTCACTTCATCTGATCTATTCCTTACTATTTACATCATTTATATTCGACCTAGAATGGAAATACAACTCTCATTTATGGGCGGGCGCATATATTCTATTCTATTCTATTCTATTCTATTCTATTCTATTCTAAAGCTTCTCATTCGCGTACAGGACAGAATGAAGGTTTTCATTAATAGTATTAAGGAAATTAGGGATAAAATAGAATATGTAAGATATATTATTCAACAGGATGTGATAAACTATAGATTCAAATTCCGTGCAATATCAAATTACGAACTAAGAACAATTTGCAAAGGTATAAATAAGAAACCGGATTATAACAGCGTAAATATTAAAATGATTTTAGATAATTGGAATACAATTGGTGATAGAATCCTGAAAATTATAAATGTGTCTATGGAAAGGGGTATTTTCCCGGAAAATTGGAAGACGTCAATGATAATACCTATTGAGAAGGTATCGGGAACACATAAATGTGAAGAATTTCGGCCGATAAATTCGTTAAAATTATGTGAAAAAATTCTTGAAAGTAGTAGAAAAACAACTCGAACAATACATGGAAAATAACAATATTTTATCTAAATATCAATCTGGGTTTAGAAAACGATATTCATGCGAAACAGCGGTGAACTACGTTATCAATAGATGGAAAAACATTAGTAGAAATGGGAAAATAATGGCAATATTTCTTGATTTTCGAAGAGCCTTTGAAACCATAGATAGAGACATTCTGATACAAACAATTATACAACTATGGAGTACGAGATAATGAATTGAATTGGTTTAAGTCTTATCTAACAAATAGAAAACAAATAACTAGAGCCAAACACGTAACTTCAAGTGAAATAAAAAATTATTATGGGATCAATCCTAGGTGCTCTGCTATTTATAATATATATTAATGATATGCCTAATGTGTTACAAAAATCTGAAATAATTTTATATGCGGACGATATTCTTATATTTAATATATCGGAAACGGATGAAGAATGTCAAGTGAACTTAAAGTATGATCTTAATAATGTAAATAAGTGACTGAAAATGAATAAATTGAAACTCAACGAAGACAAAACAAAAATTATGGAAATAAATATGAATAGCAACTCAGATATAGAGATTAATAATAAAATTATAGAGAAGGTGGAAAAAATTAAATATCTTGGTTTTATAATAGACAATGAGATGAATTTTAGGAACCATATAGATTATATTTGTAAGAAAATTGCTAAGAAAATTAACTTCTTTAGAAGAATCAACATTAACTGCGATAATTATATGGGCAATTTCGTGTCAAGTGACCCAATTTTTAAAATCGATGTCTTCCGATTTGAATGAAATTTGCACCAATGTTAGTACTATTGGATAGTTGGCCAGACACAAATTTTCAGCTCTATCAGTCCAGAACTGCCGGAGTTAGAGGGGGTCAAAGTTGGACATTTTGGTCATACAGGGTTTTTTTAAAATGTGTGTAACTTTTCACCTATTGGTCCTACCAAAAATTTTCCAAAGGATATTCGATAGCTATTTCTTCAATCTTTCCAAAAATAATTTTTTTAATTTTTAAAAATTTTTTTTTTTTATTTTAAAATTAATTTTTTTTTTTTAATTTTTTTTCAATTTGGGCCCATTTTTTTTTTTTTTTTTTTGCTTAAAAGAAAGCTTATAAAATTTCCTTTAAGGCCTTCATAATCGCTTAATGGGATGCGAGTGGGATATCTATCAAAAAAATTATTTTTTAACTCAAGAATAAGATTTTTCAATATTTGGCACATGTACCATTTTCATTTTCCCCCATTTTTTTTTCGAAATGGAGTTTTTTTTTTATTTTTCCTCAAAAGAAAACTTAGACCATTTCCTTTAAGGTCTTTGTGGGCACTTAGTAGCAAAAGACATATCTATAAAAAAATATTTTAACTCAAAACCAAACTTTTTAAATTTTACCATATGCACTATATTTTTTTTTAATGGATGGATGGAAGACATCGATTTTAAAAATTGGGTCACTTGACACGAAATTGCCCATATATAACACAATTATTAAACCACATTTTGAGTTCGGTTCAACAATATTATATACGTGCTGCACTAATGGTCAAATAGAAAGGCTACAAAAACTACAAAATAAGGCTATGAGAACAATTATAAAATGTAATAGATATGTATACACCAATACAATTTATGCTGGATATGCTGCGATGGCTTAACATTGGACAAAGACTACAACTAAATACGTATTTATATATGTATATATAAGATGAAAACAGGAAATGCACCGGAATATTTAACACAACAATTAACTTATGTAAACGAAATTCAGCCATACTAGATACCTCAGAAACGCAAGCGATTTTAGATTAAATAAAGCTACAAACACCGCAATGAAGAGATGTCTACTATACAAGGGTCTACAAATGTTCAATAAGCTGCCTAATGAAGTAAAAAAATGAGAATAATATTAATGTCTTTAAAAGAAAATGTATTTATTATATCAGGAATATTTCATAAGAGCTTTTGTCAATTGGTTAAATTATTTTACAATGTTTTAAACAAAGTACACCCAAACCTTTTTTTACACGGTAGATACGTTCCAGTGGATACCGTGTAAAAAAAAAAACGCGTAAAAAAAGACAAATATTATGTATGTATGTATGTATGTAAGTGTATAAACAAACTGAAAAGATATACATAGGATTGATGCAGCAGCCTACATATGCCTATAAAATTGAATAAAAACGCACAGATTTAGTTCAATAGTATACACAGAGTTTTTATTTTATTTCATTTTTTGATTATAAAAAAATAAAGAAAAAACTTAAAAATTCTCTTCCATTTATAAAAATAAAATTAGTTATCAAACTCTTAAGACAATTAGTAACGGAATTATTTTCAATAAAAATTTTTTTTATTTTATTCGGAGTCAGTTTCTGATAGCAAGCGCATTCTCTTTTGCTGGGGTGGCTCAATATAAGTCTCTTCAGTAGAAATACTTATTACTTCTACATCTTCAGAAGCTGCTTCTGGCGTTGGTTTATTTCTTTTAACAGCAAATTCTGTTATAGTGCGTTGTGATCCAACTTTGGAAAGCTCTTTATAGAGCTCTCTGTATCTAGCCATACATGTTTGTAGGTCTGATTGAAATTTCACAGCTCTTTCAACTATGTTATCACATGTCAAAAAGTGTTCTGCCAACTTATTTGCCATTTGAAGGCCGTCAAGTATCAACTTGGCAGTTATTGGACTTTGAATTTCACTCTCATCAGTTTCGACATTTTGATCTTCATTTCCCAACGCAACCTCCAATATCTCTTCTTCATTTAGAGCTTTATCAACAATTATTTCGTTTATATCTTCAATTTAAAATTATCGAACCCTTCACCTCCAACTTCTCGCGCTAAATTAATTATATCTGCATACACTTCACCACCTGAATTATCATTCGCACAAGTGTCTTTGCCTTTGACACATTTTGGCCAAATGCTTTTCCAACAGGCATTTAAAGTTGATGGTTTTATTTCTGAAAAGGCTAAAACAGCATGCGTCGATAACTGCAGTATTAGCATCACTTTCTATTTCATTTAAAATGTACTGAAAAGATCTCTTAATATAAAAAAAAAAAATGGTAAATTTGTTAAAAAAAACCGTGTTATTTCAAATTCGCGTAAAAAAAAACCGTGTAAAAACAGGTTTGGGTGTATTACAAATACTCCTAAATTAATAAATAAAAAAAAATAAAATTAATGACTGTAAGATATCCAGCTATATCGATTCATTGGAGCAATGTTGCAATTGTGGCTTCTGTTTCACTGTTCTATCGTTACTATAACGGATTTTGCTTAAGCGAAATAAAGGAACTTGTGCCCAAGAACAAGTCGCCGTAGTCTAGTAGGTAGTAGGTTAGCTTATTAGACATAAGGTCTCGGTTCAAACGCCAGGTCAAATATCTCCAAAAAAACGAAATATAAAAAAATATTTCTTCGGCCAATTCTTCTCAGCAAATTTCTGGCAAAAACTCTGAGAGCAAAGTAACATTGTCATAAAAAGTTTTTCAAAAATCTGTCATTCGGAGTCGGCTTTAATTTGTACGCCCCGCCTTTCAAGTATAAAATTAACGCACACAACATATATAGGGTGTGAGAAGCTAGGTCGTAATCCTGTTTGAAGGGTTGTAGTGAGAACGTATGTAGGTAGTATGGAACGTAACAATGTTTACTTAGCTACACAGAAAGAAAAACGGCGTGCTAAAATCAACTTTTCTATTCTCAATTTAAGCCAAAAAACGTGCTGAAAAATTAAGCCCGTTTTGGCTATTGTTTGCTTAAAACAAGCAAAAAACGGGATTGATGTGAAAAACTAAACCTTATATTACTAAAATCAACACTAAAAAGCTCAAATCTATCTAAAAAAGTGTAATTTTGACTTATTTGTTATTTGAGTTATGGAATTGTGGGTTTTTAAGTTCAAAAGTAAAAATTTGAATAATTCTCATTTAGTTCATGTGTATTTATACAATATACATATATCCAACAAAATGTCGTATTTTTCGCAAGTTGCATTTCTTTGGTTGATGACTTGGATTATTCCGGTCGATGACTTGCATTTTTTTTGGGTAGATGACTTGCATTTTTTTCAAATCAATCGATTTTAGTATTGAATCAAGTACGAGTTCGAGCTTAAATCAAATTCAAAATTCTTGACACAAGCTTGTTTTTGGAAAAATTTAGGTTTAAATCAAGTGCAATTTAGGGCTTAAATCAAGTTCATTGTGCTCGAATAAAGTACGATTTGCCTCAATTCGATGCCATTTATAAGTTAATTCAAGTACGAAATCTAGCTTAAATCAACTTTATAATTCTTGAAACAAGTGCGCTTAAGGATTACTTCAACTTCTGATTCTCTTGAATCAAGTACGAATTCGATCTTAAATCAAGAAAAAATATGCTTAAACCAAATACATGATGAAGATCACTTTGATCCCAAAAAGGCTTAAATCGCGCTAAAATCAACACTTTTGTACTTGGCTGATTCGGGCTTGATTCAACTCTTTTGTACTTGATTCAAGCCAAACCGTACTTACCGTACTATTGTGACCGATATGATTTGATTCAAGCCCGGATGCCTTGATTCTTTTTTTGAGTGTACTACAACGGATTTTGCTTAAGCGAAATAAAGGAACTTGTGCCCAAGAACAAGTCGCCATAGTCTAGTAGGTAGTAGGTTAGCTTATTAGACATAAGGTCTCGGTTCAAACCCCAGGTCAGATATCTCCAACAAAACGAAAATAAAAAAATATTTCTTCGGCCTATTCCTCTCAGCAAATTTCTGGCAAAAACTCAAAGAGTAAAATAACATTGTCATGAAAAGTTTCTCAAAAATCTGTCGTTCGGAGTCGGCTTTAATTTGTACGACCCGCCTTTCAAGTATAAAATTAACGCACACAACATATGGGGTGTGAGAAGCTAGGTCGTAATCCTGTTTGAAAGGTTGTAGTGAAAACGTAGGTAGGTAGTATGGAACGTAACAATGTTTACTTAGCTACGCAAGTAAAATACGTAAAAGCTTTGTAATACAATTGCATTGTCCCCTTGACTCTTTCAATTCTGTGTTTGAAAAATTTAAAGAAATATTTTTCATATTTCATTTCCCCAAAACGAAATGTTAAATTTTGTTATTTTAAGTTTTCCCACAGTTTTCAATTTTTCACAAAATATGTTGCATTGTGAACCAAAAACATTTTCCTTCATTTGCCTTTTTCAGTTTTTTTTTTTTTAATTTTAAATTTTTAATTTAAATTTTATAATTCGTAAGGGCGTTAAAAATATTCTACGCTTTCCTCTCTCATTTTTATTTACATATGTATTCTCCATGCGAGAAATTTTCCGTCCTTCTTTCTTTCTTATTAAATTTGAAAATGAAAACACATATGTATGCATGCATGTGTCTGTCTGTCTGTCTGTCTGGTGGTTCACTAGAGGAATGCCTGGATATATTTCCACAAGTGTGTGTATGTGGGTTTGTTTAAATAAATATTGGCAGTCATTCATGAAATTGTATCATTTTTTACATTTTTTCCCAGCTACGCTTACAAAATAAAGCAAAGAAAAGAAGGAGTACCAGTACCAGCAAATTGTTGCTCCCTGCTGCTGCTGCTTATATAGGACCTGCTCGTTCTTCCACTGACATACATATATTGCAAGTTATCTTTCTTCATTTCTTTTTATTCATTTATTTTTTTCACATTTTAATTCTTATTTAAAAATAAGAAATAAAAACAAATTATGCTGGGAATCTGTTGTCTACTGATCTCCTATTTTTTGCTTTTTTTCTGTTGCCAGTACGTGTTTAATTGTAAAATATTTGTAGGGGTGTTGTAATAGTTGTTTTCTTTGCTTCTCATTGCATATTCTTTACAACTTATAATCCCCCTTTTAATTTCATTCTTATACTCATGCATTGTAGACTCATACGTAATCGTTTCAAGATTAAATTGTCGTTTTATTATTATTTTATCTTGTAAGTTAATTTACTTTTAATTTTTATACCCAGTCTATGCTATGCTATGCTAAGCTGTGCTATGCATGTGGTTCTTAACCGCAATAAGAAAGAGATAGTTTCTCTTAAAAAAACTAAAGCTATTGCATTCTTAAGAGGATTTAAATGAAGACGTCTCCAAGCAGATGCTTCGTTTTTAAGACATAATTTAAGCCAAAGGCCCATTATTAAAGTTTTTCATTTCATAAAATAAGTCTCTAAACCATGTTTATAGAAGAGATTTTTCATTTACCATTACAAGCTAAAGATATTCAATCTGTTGATGTTGGACACTGTTGATGGACCCAGAATATTTCTGTATGGTGTGACGAAACCTTTTCTTGCAAGTCAGCGCGAGTAAGTAATGAAATAATCCTAATTTCCATAATCTAATAGGTAGAGTGTTGGCTTACTAGACGAGAGACTGCGGTTCAACCCCCAGCTCGGACGTCTCAAGCATAACGAAATATATGCCGACATTAAACTGTATGTGCTACCACACATTAATAAAATCAACACGCACAACATTGCAATTCTATGGAGCGAATACAGTCAGCAAATGTCTGAGGTTACGCTCGAACTCCGAAGATTGAAGGTACGAAGCCTTAATCAAACCTAATTTAATATGAGAAAGTTTTAAAGCTAACCAGCCCTCCGCAAAGTAATACCTTACGGCAGTCCTCGGCGGCAGAGTGGTTGAAGGATATAGTGGTTTGTTTAGTACGTAGGCACTAGTGGTTCTGAATGCACGCTTTTGTTGGAACAAAAGTGTCTTTCGAAGATTTCCATCTCCGGCTCAAGACAAAAAAAAAACACTCACAACATGAATGACGTGAGAAATTAGGTTGTAATCTTGACTAAATACAACCCTTTAGTCACCAATTAAGTAAGCAAGTAACGTGATAACCGACATAAGCCAAGAGATCATAACAACGCTAACGAATGTCTTAACTACACTGACCTGCTCTTAACATAAAGCTATCCAGCATGTTGATAAGCAACGGAGGTATGAATCCCTCATAACCATATCACCCGCATTGGGTCTCTTGTTCGATCTGTATTTAGCTCTTCGGAAAACCTTTACATCTCAATGCTGTCTACATAGCTTCAGTAAAAAAATTTCATTTAGCGCAGTGTTGTTCTTGACTGTAAACCTTAACAATCTTGTGAAAATCCCCGACCATTCACCCTCTAACCACCAGGTGAATAACGAAGGCAACGAACATCATTAAACAGGGAGACACAGTAACTCTCAATATAAGCTTGCTGTGAATTGATTTGGAGACGCCGTAGTATAGTAGGTAGTGTGTTGGCTTATTAGACTGAAGGCCCGAGTTCGAATCCCAGGTCAGACATCAAAACGAAAATATGAAAATTTTTCTTCGGCGACTTCCTCTCAGCAGATTTCTGGCAAAAACTCTGAGAGTAAATAAAATGAAAAGCTTCTCAAAAAAAAAACTGTTGTTCGGAATCGACTTTAAACTGTAGGTCCCGCCACTCATGTATAAAATTAACGCACACAACATAAGTGGTGTGAGAAGCTAGGTCGTAATCCTGACTGAAGGGTTGTAATGACCAATTATGTAAGTGAATTGATTTTAGACAAGGAAAGTTAGGTATCTTATCGTTCCAAGGCCTGCTACAGTAGGTCAATCACCAGATCAACTAAAAAGACTTAATTTATGGGGAACAAAACAAACGAAAAACTAATCAGAAGTTAGAAACGCTTTGGGACCGACTTGTTTCTTAAAAGTACAAAAAGGCTTGAAAGTACCTTGAAAAAAAGTAAAAGTACTATTCTTTGAAAAAGTACCTTAAAATAGTACACAGAACTTTCATTATGATCTTCAGATAAAAATGCATTCTTTACAATATTTCTATATTTTCCTATTGAAATTGGTACTTTTTTTTAATATATATGTACATATTGTTACGAAAATAAAAATGGTGTTGTTAAAAGAAAATAAGAAAAAGCTCCAAAAACAACACAATGGACTTGATCACACATAAAATGATAAACAAAAGCTCCAAAAACAAAACAATGCAGTTGTTCACGTGATCAACGAATTAGTAAACATATAGCAACAAAAACAACAGGCTTGTTTACAAGATCGATGAATAAACAAAAATATAGTAACAACGTCCGTCTATAAAAAAAATATAGCGGAAAGACAAACAAACAAAACAACAACAACTCTGTCTGGACGAAAGTAAACAAGATACACGAACAACAAAACTGGAAACAAGTTGTTTACATTTTTGGATTGTTCCCGAAGGTCGTCATAATCCTACAAGGGCATTCATCACACTGTTGATCCAGTGATATAAAAGGCAAGATAAAGCGAGCAACGATGATTCAGTTAGAATTCAGTAAGCCGTGTATGAAGACACGTTATTCTCGGAGTTCGAGTTAAGTTAGTCGTGTGATGACGTCGCGTTGAATTGAGTGAGAATTCAACTAGTGGTGTGTGAAGATACGAGATCGAGTTATAATTCAGTCAAACTTGTGTGCAGACAAGTTGCGTGAAGAAAACAGTTGTTAGTGTGGTGCTTACAAAAAAGGTTGTGAGCAAAGAAGAATAACTAACAAGTGTTGTTGTTGCTTATAAAAAGGGTTATAAGCAGAGAAATATCACGAACAAGCACATATTGTGAAAGTTATCATTGTATACGTGGAATAAGTTCGAACAGTGGCACAAAAGTTGTGCAGAAAATAAAGAATTAATTAAAAAACAAACACAGATTTATTTTTATTTTATTTGCAATCTACGAACTCATATTTTTAACGTTTTTAAAAGGTAAAAACGTAACTATATCATAACTATCTTGGTACGTTTCCTTGATACCTTTTCCAATTTTTTTAGTTTTGAAAGTTAAGAAATGTACCCTAAGCCTATAGCCTTACAAATGCCTACATAAGTAAATACTTTATTTTAGTATTTTTTTTATTAAAAAAAATTAAGTACCTTTGGTACTTTTTTAAACAATTTGATACTTTTTACAAACAAACACTGTCTTTCACTCACCTGATCTTTGGCCAACTGAAACCAGGTCTTAACAATCAATGCCAAACGACTGTCATGATAGCTTTTTGTTGTCTTCACACTGATGAAGATGTCATCCAATTCGGTGGTGGGTGGTTTTGGTGTACCCGTCACCGAGCGCTGTGATAAATCTCTGAGTAAATGCTTGTTACGCAAATAATGAGCTGACGCTGTTGGCCGTTCAATTGGCAATTCAATGTCAGAGAAATTAAAACTGTGAATGTCTTTGCGTATGATAACCGTTGTGGGCTGATTAACGGTGGTATAAACGGGATTCGCTATTAAATCCTGTGTCGATGAGGAGGTATTTAATGGTGCTATAGCAGATACCACCAATGCAGACGTTGTGGTGGGTATAGTTGTAGTGGTGGTTGTAGATGTTTCGTAGTGTAATAATTTCATATGATGTGTTTGTACTTCGTCCACCTTCAGATGATGTTGATGTTGATGATGATATTTTTGTGAGGGATTTTGCGAAATCTACAAAAAACGGGAAAAAGAAACATTGAAGTTAAGTTGTCTGATTACATTTGCAATAAATAATCACAGTTTATTTGATTTCATTTCATATTTAATAATAAAAAATAAACGTACATACGTATTTAAATAAACATTATTAAGCTTTGAAATATTAAAAGAAGTAGAAAGAATTGAAAAAATTGAAAACCTCAACAGCAACAACAGGGGGTCGTTGTATTTAACACGTTTGCAACCGTGTGGCATACAGAGTTTTTTTTTTTGTTTTATTTCTTTACTTCACATATCAGTTTCATATCTCACTTTAAATGCTGTTGCTGTTGCTGTTTTTTCATAAAAACTGTCATTCGTTCATTTTGCCGGGCATGTGTGTTTCATGCAGGCTGCATGTCATCATTGTCATCGTCATTGCTCGTCGCCGTCGTTGCCGCCACTGCTGGCATAGACATCAACACCGCAAACAATACAATACAACAATAATAGTCGTACAACAGACTCAACAATACTCAGCAACATTGAACCGTCATACATGTATACATATATTGTTAATGTTGTTGCATGTGCATGTGTGAACAAAATTCCATACAAAGTCTTTTCTACTTTTTGTTGCTGTTGTCTTCTTTTATTATTATTTCTTCATATTAAAAACGAATGCAAGTTTCATTTCAATTTTGTTTTTTTTTTGTCCTGACTTCTACACAACAATTGGACAAGTTGTTACAATTTTTTCCCTTTAAAATGTTTCTTTCCCGTACAACATTGTCGTTTTATCTGTAGTTGTGTATATAACTTGAGCACAAAAAAAAAAGTATTACTTTGTACTCTACAAACAACAGGGGAGTATTATTATATCTTCATGAGAATTGTAACTGAAAAAATTATTTAATATGCCAGCATATGATCCATGGTATATGAAGTGACCACCTATCCGAGAGGATTGACACCTATAGATCAAGGATGGCCTATTGTGATACTGCAGTTTATTTTTCTCCTGATGTATAATCTGGAAAAATTTCTGAGATTATTTTTACGGTAGAAGAAAAGTCCCTCCTATTTCTTGCCTCTACAACTATTGCAAAAGTCATTGGCCATATGACCAAATGTACTCAAAATGCGATATACAGTTTGAACGTTTTTTCACTACTCATAAGCACTCTTCAAATTTTGAATATAAGTGAGTCAACAATATTGATACTTAATTATGTACTCTGATTCATTCGTACTCACTACAACATAACATAACATAAGTAATTGGTCATTACAACCCTTCAGTAACGATTACGACCTAGTTTCTCACAACACTTATGTTGTGTGCGTTAATTTCTATACATGAGTGGCGCGACCTACATTTTAAAGTCGAATCCGAACGACAGATTTTTGAGAAGCTACGAGTAGGTCGAAATCCTGACTGAAGGGTTGTAATGACCAATTATGTATGTATGTGTCTTCATGGCAATTTACTCTCTGAGTTTTTGCCAGAATTCTGCTGAAGTGATGAAGATGAAGTCGCCGAAGAAATATTTTTTCATATTTTCGTTTTGATGTCTGACCTGGGATTTGAACCGAGGCCTTATGTCCAATAAGCCAGCACACTACCTACTAGACTGCGGTGACTTCATAATACATCTCTAATATGGGTGGTATAAAATCTTGCCATGAAGACCCAATACGAAGTTTCCTTAAGCAGTATATTTTTCAAGCTACAACATTGATTTATAAGTAGAGGTTGCAATGTGTATGCGTACAACGTTGACATCAAACTCATACCATTCGAAATATGTTTGATCCATAAGCCTACTCATTTAGATTCATAACTTTAGACAAATACTTATAATACTTATAAATGATTGGAGTGAATCGTATCATTCATCAAAATTTACAACTTAGTTATTTTTTGCATTTACAAATAAAGAACAAATACACGTAAGCAAAAAAGACAGAGCAGCAAGCAGAGCAAACTCACAACCTTTTAGTGAGTATTTTAGTGTTCGTACGCGAATGATACTTATCTTGTAAATGTTCGTGTAAATGTTTGAGTTATGGATAGTCGAAATCAATAACATCATACGTGTTGTTAAGTATGAACATGATGATGAGTGCTTTAAACTTTGAATATGAGTAGAGGTTCCATGATATTAAAATAAGTATGAATGCGTATAAGTATCAGAAATTATGAGTATGATTCGATTCTACTCATCTTCTTGAATACGCATTGCTGATCTTTGATACAGTAATGACTCCAACACCGGCTCTAAGAGTGTCTTTTTAGCGTCTTTCAAAGCCTATACATACATAACATACATAATTGGTCATGACAACCCTTCAGTCAGGATTACGACCTAGCTTCTCACACCACTTATGTTGTGTGCGTTAATTTTCTACATGAGTGGCGGGTCCTACAGCTTAAAGTCGACTCCGAACGACAGTTTTTTTTTTTGAGAAGCTTTTCATGGCAATTTTATTTACTCTCAGAGTTTTTGCCAGAAATCTGCTGAGAGGAAGTCGCCGAAGAAATATTATCATATTTTCGTTTTGATGTCTGACATGGTATTCGAACTCGGGCCTTCAGTCTAATAAGCCAACACACTACCTACTAGCCTATAGTTTAAGTTAAAAATTAACAATTTGACCATGTGGCAAAAGAAGCACTGCTCCATTACTTTTGATTCTGTTGGATTACTTTACTTACTTTCATTTCAACCCTTTAGTCAGAATCACAACTTAGCTTTGCTCACTACCTGCGGTGTGTGTGTTAATTGTATTCATGAGCAGTGGGACTTACAGTTTCATGTCGGTACCGAACAACAGATTTTTAAGAAACTTTTCATGACAAGTTTATTTCACTCTCAGAGTTTCTGCCAGAAAACCGCTGAGAGGAAGTGGCCTAAAGAAGTATTTTTAATTTTCATATTTCGTTTTGCATGAGATGTTGGAGCTAGGCAAGCTAGGTCGAAATCCTGACAAAAGGGTTGTAATGACCAATTATGTATGTATGTTTGAGCCAGGGGTTAAACCACAGGCTTTCGGCTAATAAGTCCACACACTACCCACTTGACTACAACGGCTTCATTTGAACCTTAGAATGGTTTAATACATACAAAGCATATGCAACTTTATTGTCGTCCTCAGCACGTAGCATATTAACCTGTGTATGCTACAAATAGACTATCTGGTGCCCGCCTTTAACATTCCTTTATCTCAACGATGGTGGTAGAGAGATTAGGAAATTAAAAAATTTCTGTTAAAATTTCTGCCTTTCGGACTACCGCCAATCATGGCAGAAATTAACACACACAACATGGCTGGTGTAAGAAACAGGTTGTAATCCTGACTAAAGGATTGTAATGACCAATTAAGTAAGCAAGGGAGTAAGTGAAGAATTATTGGAAATTAATTTTGGAAAATTGAAAATCAAGGTGAAAATTTATAGCGCCTCCCTTTGTCTTTGTTTGCCTTTGCAAAGTATTCTCTTGTATTTGTGCTTTCCTAGCTTTTGATTGCATTGTTTTGCTTGTCTTTGCTAACCTATCTCTGTTCTCCATTCTTTGCCATTCTTTCTGTCTTATTTTGTTTAGTTTTCAACATTATTTTTCGTTCAGTTTTGTTACAAAACTGTCATCATTTTTACGTATAAAATGTTTCATTTGCTTTTACTTCTTCTATAACTGCCATACATTGTTGTTGTATTCTTAGAAAATTTAGTACCGGTGTAGTTGAACTAAAATGTACCTTTTTTTGTTGTTATTATACTGTTGTTGTTGTTGTTGTTGTAGTTTTTTATGAAAACAATATTAACACATAGGAAAAGGTTTATCGTCACTAAACCCGTATATTAAATGGAAAAATAAGAGCACAGGTCACGCGTGATATTACTTTAGTTGGGTTTCGGTATTTGCTTTTGTTGCTTTTGTTTTTCTTTGTTTTTTTTTAAGGTTAATAACGAAAAAAAAAGGTACGTACTCTTTTAAACGGAATCACTAAACAACCTCAACCTCAGCAGTAGATTAAAAATAAGAAGTCAAACAGTTTGAACACAATACACTACGGAAGGAGTATTTGGAATGAAGGAATGAAGCACAACCATGAACTTAACAGACGACCACTCAATTACTAAATGAAAGAATTTTGAAAATTGTATCACAACATCTTCTAAATGGTGTGTATTAAAGTAAAATGGATTTTATCTATGAAATCCTACACATAAAAACAAAATAAAACAGAAGCATTGAATGAGTTTAAGAATCTTTCTTATTTTCTTTATTGTGATTGGATTAAAGAGTGGAAATGAAGAAAAATTCCCAGCACTTTAATGGGACTGTATGGTACAGTTTAATATACTAGAGTAGAACCACAACGAAAATGAAAAAATCCAGAAACTGATGTTTTGCTTTTACATCGCTTAACATTAAAATTATAAACAAAAGCTACAAAAACAAAACAATGCAGTAAACAAACCTGTTTACAAATTATCGTACTGCTTAATATAACAACAAAGACCAGCATAAAAGAAATAGTAAACAAGTAAACAAAAATGCACAAATAACACTACAAGATAAAAGATTTCGAGAAGGCGAAGCCACGAACATTCGCTTTCAAGAACATTCATCAGACTGTTTACCCTGCCATATAAAAGGCAAAGCAAAGCTAGGCGAGTAAGCGAGTGAAGTACAATGGGTCAATTTCGACCTCCGGGTATTGTACTTGTCTTAACGGACAAGTACACGTCCTCTAAGCGAGTGAAGTTCAGTCAGTCTTGTGTGAAGACGCGGTGCATTTGACGAGAGTAATCGTGGTTTGAAGATCTCCGTTACAAAGATCTATCGAACAATTGTCTAGTAATTGCCAGACGTCGGCACCAATGTCTCACATAGGACACGAACATCAACAATATTCGTTAAAATGAGTGTAAAAATGCATTCAGTTGATTGTCAGCATTCAGTGAAGCAGATTCTCGTCGCTTCTTTTTGAAATTTTTTTGTGTATCAATTATACACCCAAAGAAAAATTCAATTAAAATGTGGAGAAAACTGGGAAACATAATTTTTTTGCTTTAAATATATTGAATTTCAGGTGCCTGAAATATGTAATGATGACTCTTGCTGCAAATCCATAAAAACTTGTACGAAAAATACCAATGGCATTAAAAAGCATAATATTTGTTCGAACACTGTTTGAAACAAAAATTAATAACAATTTTCCTCTGGGTTATACACATGCTTCTCACAAATACACTCACATTTTTATCATGTTCTCTTTGTGCCGACGTCTGGTAATTGCAAACGAAGCAATTGTTATTGTTTACATCAAGTTGTGAACAGTGGCACACGGAATTGTACGAATAATAAAGAATTTTAATTAAAATTAAACACAAATTTATTTTCATTTTATTTGCAATCTACGAGCTCATTTTTTAAACGTTTTTAAAGGTAAAAACGTAACAATATTATAACGGTTGTTGTATTGATTCTGGTAATACCATAAAAGTCTTTGCTTATGATCTGGCTCAGTAAAACTAAGATGTTGTCCTCTTAAATCACCAACAGAATTTGAAACAAAATCCCTTTGAAGTCCATCAAATAGTTGAAAAAATTGATTAACAATCAAGTAAGCCTGAAAAGGCCTATAGGATATGATAGTAAAAGGTCAACATAAGTTGTACTCATATCGGGTTCGCCATCTAACGGTTTTTTTCAACTAGTGCTTATTACGTGAATGGTAACACTTAGCTCATATCTGATTTGACAGATAATTAGTTTTATCCTTCCGCTGAACAAATATGGTTGTGTATACGCTTGAACAAGGCTGGGAAGTGGGCCTGCAATCGACTTACAGAAGATGGCGATTTTGGCAAAAAAAAAAAAATATTTTCCGATGAAGCTCATTTTGATCTTGGCGGGTATGTAAACAAGCAAAATTGTCGCATTTGGGGCACAGAAAATCCGCACACAGACATTGAAAAGCCGACGCACCCATAACGAGTCACTGTTTTGTGCGGATTTTGGTCCAGATGCATAATTTGGCCATTTTTCTTCGAAAATGAGCAAGGAGTAGCCGTTACAGTCAATGGCGATGGTTATCGGGCCATGTTGAACGAATTTTTGTTCACAAAAATTGAAGAGGAGGATATTGGCAACATTTGGTTTCAACAGGACGGCGCTACGTGCCACACAGCCGAAGCTACACTCGATGTTTTGCGCCCTGTTTTTGAAGATCGCATTATCAGCCGCAGAGCTGATGTCGTTTGGCCACCTCGGAGCTGCGATTTGACACCGTTGGACTATTATTTGTAGGGTGCCGTCAAAGATAAGTGTTACGCCGACAAGCCAGAGACAATTGACACTTTAAAGGACAATATTCGTGAAGCCATTGGTGAAATACAGCTGCACACAATCGATAATGTGCTTAAAAATTGGACCGATCGTGTAGGCTACTGCATGGCCAGCCGAGGCAGCCATTTGAATGAAATTATTTTCCGTTATTAACCGGAAGGATTGTACTTTCAAATAAAAAAGAAATTTGAGAAAATATTCAGTAGTTTTTTTTTTAAAGCATTTTCAAAAAAAAAAGTTATTGGGCGGACCCTTTAGTTTTTGGAGGTTACGTTAGGTAAGCTGAAGGACGTCCCTTAGGACGCATTATGATATCATAATAAATTCTCCCTGGGGATCAGCCAGTCCCTAGAGGAAACAAAACTGAGTCCAATATAAATCTTGCTATTCCAGCTACCGTTGAAGTGGCCGTAGTCTAGTAGGTAATATGTTGGCTTATTAGATGTGAAACCACGGTTCAAACGCCAGGTTAGACATCTCCAGCAATACGAAATATGGAAAATATTTCTTCGTCGGCTTTCTCTTAGCAGATTCCTGGCAAAAACTCTGAGAGTAAATAAGAAATTGCCATGAAAAGTTTTTCAAAAATCTGTGGTTCGGAGTCGACTTTAAACTGTAGTTGCCGCCACTTATGTATAAAAATTAACGCACACAACATTAGGTGTGTGAGAAGCTAGGTCGTAATTCTGGGTTGTATGTCATGTATGCGTCTTTTCAGTACTGCAATTACATTAATCAACTGATGTATTGACTTTAAGAAAGTAATTCCCTTTCTTTTATGACTGTTGGCGCCCTTTCAACGATAAAATTGTCTTTAGAAAAGAAAATTAAGAGGAAGTGGAATGAAAGTCTTACATGTTGGAGGTAATTTAATACTTTTATCTTCAGAAAGATTAACCAAAATGATATCGTTCGATAAAGCCAAATGAGTTGATTAAATAGCAATTTAAAGAAGAAAAAAAAAATGGCCATTAAATTAACATGTTTTAAATGATTTTAAAATTGACTTACAAATGTTATTTAATACGAATTAAATTGATTCCTTAAAAAAAAAAAAAAAAAAAAGAAACAAAAGCAAGAAAGAAAAAAAATTGAACAAAGATCTCTAATGGTATTCTAATAGATGTCATCAACAGATAATTTTCAATAACGAAATCAAATCAGAAAAATAATAAAAAAAATTCAAATTCAAACATTAATGGGGAGACGACAAAAAAAAAAACAACCGAAATAATTACAATCATAAATCAATCATCAGCTTGTCTATACAAATTGTAGCTGGATTTTATAGCTTTGTTTGCTATTAAAAAAAACTTTTATGGTTACTCTCTGAAAACTGAATTGCTATTCGTCTACCTTTTTTCCAAATGTTTGCTTTTACGAGATGAGTTGTTAGTGAATGAAATCAACACTTTTTTTTCTTGTGTTTCTGGTGTTTTTTGTAAATCACAATTTGTTTTTCATGTCTGCGCTTGAACTAAGCTTCATAAAAAAACGTTAAGGCATGTTAACGGGTTTAAAATCATTATTAAAATACCAGTAAAAACGGCAAATAAACAGACAACAGGGCCAACAATAGAAAAACTTACTGCCTTTTTGAAAAACACCAATAATAACTTTAAATATGCAGAAAAAGTATTCAAACAAATATCGTTTGATTCCCTAGAACATGGTTTACCATTTCATAGCACAATTGTGCGGAGAGAACTCACACGCAATCTTGTGCTTTATGATTTAGTTGTCGATCAGACTGCGACAAGAACACATGTGCGGCGGATGCTTTACCATTTTTTTCAGAATGACACTCAAAAAATATTGTATGTTAAAAGATGCTTTTGATAATATTCAATGCCTTATATATTTTGTCGCATAGTATAATTTTTTTTAAATGCTTTGGAATGCTTGCCTTTTCTCTATTAATAAAAAATGGTTTATTTTTTTATTTTTTTTATTTTTATTTATCTAAAAACATGGTCTAATTTTTAAGCCAAAGATGGATACCTTTACGATCTTTTAATAAAAAATGGATTTTTTTATTTTTATTATTTATCTAAAATTATTAAGCCAAAGATAGATAGCTTTACATATGTAAGTTGATAAAATGAAAATCAAAATAATGTATATTACAAACACTTTTCTATGGCTGTAAATAAATCAATTCTCTCAATTTATTTTCTCTCTCTTACTCACTAATCCATAACCAAAAAATTTTTGGTAAACCCTGCTCTAGAACAAAAAAAAAGACATACGATAGATATTCCAAATGTCTGTGTGCATAAAAAAAAATTGTAAATATTTTACCATTTGCTGTGTGTATTTTGTTGTGTTGTATTTGCCTGAATGCATTTAATAGTTATGAATGCAGATAATCATAATCGCTACACTCACTCATATAAAGGGTCCGCCAAATAACTTTTTTTTTTTGAAAATGCTTTAAAAAAAAACTACTGAATATTTTCTCAAATTTCTTTTTTTATTTGAAAGTACAATCCTTCCGGTTAATAATGGAAAATAATTTCATTCAAATGGCTGCCTCGGCTGGCCATGCAGTAGCCAGCTTACAGGAGATGCCGATTTTGGCAAAAAAAAATCATCTTTTCATATGGAGCTCATTTTGATTTTGGCGGCTGTGTAAACAAGCAAAATTGTTGCATTTGGGGCACAGAAAACCCGCACGCATACATTGAAAAGCCGCCGCGCCAAAAAAAAAGAATCACTGTTTGGTTCGGATTTTGGTCCAGAGGCATAATTGGGCCATTTTTCTTCGAAAATGAGCAAGGAGTGGCCGTTACAGTCAATGGCGATCGTTATCGGGCCATGTTGAACGAATTTTTGTTCACAAAAATTGAAGAGGAGGATATTGGCAACATTTGGTTTCAACAGAACGGCGCTACGTGCCACACAGCCGAAGCTACACTCGATGTTTTGCGACCTGTTTTTGAAGATCGCATTATCAGCCGCAGAGTTGATGTCGTTTGGCCATCTCGAAGATGCGATTTGACACCGTTGCACTATTATTTGTGGGGTGCCGTCAAAGATAAGTGTTACGCCGACAAGCCAGAGACAATTAACGCTTTAAAGGACAATATTCGTGAAGCCATTGGTGAAATACAGCTACACACAATCGATAATGTGCTTAAAAATTGGACCGATCGTATAGGCTACTGCATGGCCAGCCGAGGCAGCCATTTCAATGAAATTATTTTCCATTATTAACCGGAAGGATTGTACTTTCAAATAAAAAAAGAAATTTGAGAAAATATTCAGTAGTTTTTTTTTAAAGCATTTCCAAAAAAAAAAGTTATTTGGCGTACACTTTACCTTACCATACCACACAGCACAACAAACAAATGAGTATCGAATATATGCATCAGTGGCATTAAGTACATACATACATATAAACGTATATACAGTGAGCGTCAAAAGATATTGTACATTAGGGTGGGTCAAAAAAAAAAAGTTGAGTCAGTCACCCCCTAGGATTAAAGATATATTAATAACAATTCCAAAAATATAAAAATTATTTTTTTGCCACGCCTAGAAATACCGCCCTTTTTGTTTTTTATATACTACGTCGCCATTTTAGGTCCGATCGTAACATATCATATATCAGTATTTGTGGCTTGACGGCAGCTACATTTCACTCTAAGACGATTTTTTAATTCGACGTCATATTCTATGCGCGACTTCTGATATCTCGGATACTTCCCCAAAGTCAGTAATTGTGGCTATGCAGAAATAAAGAGCATTTAATTATATAAAATATTCGCTTTTAAAATGCTCACTTTATACATTAACAGCTATTTTACAGATATTTTAAAATGTTCAAATATTCATTCACAACCTTTCTCGCAACAAACAAAAAATGCATTACAATGTGTCGAAAACATCATTAAGTAAATTTCTAAAATAAAATATATGTATTTATTTTCCCGTTACAAACCAAATTGGATCTTCGGATTCTTAAGTCCTATTATCAAAAACAAGAAAGGCCATTTTATTCAGTAGTAGTTGTTAATAAGTAAGAAAAATTTTATTAATAAATTCTTAAAAATAATACACTACATTTAACTAAATACATTTAAAGTAAGTAACTAAAAGAAAAGTACATTTATCTAATTATTATAAATTATATGTAATTGATAACTACCTATAAAAATTCTACTTTTAGAATTTCCATGTCACTCTCAAAATACAGAACGTTTTGTACGAGTGGTAAGTAAATCTGATGGTAAAGTAACAGATGATAGGCGTGTTGGCTACATATTTGCAAAATTAAGAAGTCATGAGCATTACCAACAGCTCGAATCTCGTCAAAATCTAAAACGTATATTTTAAGTTTGTTTAAATACTTTAATAAATTTGCTAAATTTTTATTAAGATAAATTTATTTTTCTTTTAGTTACTTACTTTAAATGTAGTTCTTGTAATAATCAAAAAAATGAATATGTAATTTCTTTATAACTGTATTATTTTTATATATATATATATATATTTTATATATATTTTATTTTAGAAATTTACTTAATGATGTTTTCGACACATTGTAATGCATTTTTTGTTTGTTGCGAGAAAGGTTGTGAATGAATATTTGAACATTTTAAAATATCTGTAAAATAGCTGTTAATGTATAAAAGTGAGCATTTTAAAAGCGAATATTTTATATAATTAAATGCTCTTTATTCCTGCATAGCCACAATTACTGATTTTGGGGAAGGATCCGAGATATCAGAAGTCGCGCATAGAATATGACGTCGAATTAAAAAATCGTCTTAGAGTGTAATGTAGCTGCCGTCAAGCCACAAACACTGATATATGATATGTTACGATCGGACCTAAAATGGCGACGTAGTATATAAAAAACAAAAAGGGCGGTATTTCTAGGCGTGGCAAAAAAATAATTTTTATATTTTTGGAAATGTTATTAATATATCTTTAATCCTAGGGGGTGACTGACTCAATTTTTTTTTTGTCCATAGAGAGCGACCCGCTCTATTGTACATTATAAAAAGTATACATTAATAAATTAGCGTTATTTTTTTTTTTTAATTGTTTCATTAACCGTTTTTAAAATTGAAACAAAAAAAAAAAAAATTCAAAAAAAAATATCGAAATATTAACAAATTTTTTCGGGCACTCTCCTTAAGTTGAGTTAGAATTTTATCCATAGTGTTTAATTTCTTCTGACGCTCACTGTATACGTGTATCTCTAAGTGTGTGTGTTTATATCTGTAAAATAGTGATTTTTATGGATTTTTAATACAGTTTTCTACCATATTACTGATGAACAGAAACAGATTAATACTTGGAATACGGAATGCATTCATTCATTCAGTTTTTTCTCCAGTTTTTTTCTGTTTTTATTTTCATTTTTATTCCTCCTTTGTTGTTGTTTATTTGTTTATTTTCGCTCCCGTTTCTTCTAGGGCATTATTATTGTTTATTTTTCTTTAACATTTTCAAAACAGGAACGTAAACGAATATTAAAAATGAAAAAATTGTACTGAAACCCAAAAACAGGTGCAATTTGGTAGTTTCTTTTATTCGTTGGTTGGTTTGCGGGACTATAATCATTGAAAGTTAAAAAAAAAAGAAAAAGAAGGGAAACGAATTAAAAAATAAAATATCCTTAATAACGTGTTTTTATGCGAATTTTACGTTTCGTTTTTAATGGTAATAAAGCGGTTTAAGGTCAAAATGATTGACAAATTAAAATGCATAAACCGGTGTTTATGACAGGTTAATCAACATAATATTTTGCAAAAGAAAAAATTGAAAACTTAATAAGAATTGCGGCATTAAATGCCATAAAAATAATGTGGAATATGAAAAGCAATACGAAATAATTATAAGTACACTCCAAAATGCTAGTTAGTTAGCACATTTCAAATTCCAAAAGCAATGTAATTTGAGTAACTTATTACCTAGAAGTGTACTGAATTAAATAGTCCTAGATGATCAATCTCCTACTACAAGATATCACCTCGATTTACGGCTCATATTGGACCAAGCTGCACGTTGTATAATTCAGACTAGAACTCCTAAGGCAGTGGAATTTGCAACCATAGACTTACTTCTTGAAGTAATTATTCGAATTTTTTTATGCTTACCTAGCCATGAGTACAGTATTTTGCTTTGGTAGTAGACCAATTTTCCATAAAATCGTGGGTTTAATTGAATAAAACTTACTTAAGTGTTCATTACAAATCTTTAGTCAGGATTACGCCCTAGCTTCCCACATGACTTATGTTGTGTGTGTTAACTTTATACGTGAGCGGCAGCACCCTACAATTTAAAGTCATCTCCGAACGACTGAATTTTTGAGAAACTTTTCATGACAATTTTATTTACTCTCAGAGTTTTTTTTGCCAGGAAGTCGCCTAAAGAAATATTTTTTTTTTTTCATATTCCGTTTTGTTCAAGATGTCTAGGCCAGGAGTTGAACCACAGGCTCCCATCTAATAAGCCAACAGACTACCCACTAGGCTACGGCAGTTTCACTTGAACCTGTTCGAGATATTTGGACGAGGGGTTGAACCACAAACTCTCCCGTAGTAAGCCAACAAATTACCCACTAAACTACGACGGCTTCACTTGAACCTTAGGCTGGTTAAATACATGCAACAACATTGGCATCCTCAACAAACGGTATATCAACTTGCATATGTGCCAAATACACTATCTGGTACCCGTCTTTAATTATTCCCTTTAATCATTAGGTTACCTCGACGATGGTTGTGGAGAGATTAAAAATTAAAAAAATGTTCATAATTTTTGTAGTTCGAAGGCGATGTTAAACTGTAGGGCCCACCACCCATAGATAAAATTAACTTTGTGAAGATATGTTAGAAAAAATTTTATAAGTTTGTGCCTACACATAGGCTTTTAAATTTGTTTGCAAATTGGAATGCATTCGGACAAAATAAGTGACTTGTCAATAATCTTTAGAACAACACGCTAATATTTACATGAGACAAAGCATTGATCAGTAGATAACTTTAATATCACTAGCAGAGCTCACCAATGAATCGTTTTTTCGCTACTCATAAACACTCATGATATTTTGAATATAAGTGAGTCAACAATATTGAACTATGTACTATGATTCATTCGTACTCACTGCAACAGTGATCTATAAGTACAAGTTGCAATGAGTATGCGTACAACGTTGACATGAAACCCATACCATTCGAAATATGTTTAATTCATAAGCCTAAACGTAATATGAAGTGATTCACGCAGTTTAATCACTTAATTGGCCAACCAAGTCATGCTCTTTAATTCTACTAAGCTAGTTATGTGAAGTCTCTCCTGTAACGGAGAACAAGTCATCCTGAATTCCATCCTTAGAAGACAACATTTAAGCTGCTTTTTGCTAGAAACCGGCTGAATTGTTAGAAGAAGTATGACAAAATTAGAGCTCTTGAGTGAGGCATCTTCGGTGTATTCACGGGTTCCATTTTACGTGAAATACATACATAATTGGTCATTACAATCCTTTAGTCAGAATTACAACCTAGCTTCTCCTACTACTTATGTTGTGTGTTTTAATTTTATCCTTAAGAGGTGGGACATAGAAGTTTAAAGTAGACTCGGAACGACTGATTTTTGAGAAAGTTTTTCATGGCAATTTTATTTCACTTCCAGAGTTTTTGCGAGAAATCTGCTGAGAGAATGTCGCCGAGAAATATTTTTCTTAATTCGTTGAATTCGGGATATCTGGGTTGGGAGTTTGAATCGTGGTCTTACGCTATTTGTGAGATACCTAGCGAGATACATTAGTGGTGGGATCTACAGTTTAAATTCCACTTCGAGCGACAGATTTTTGAGAAATTTTTAATGAAAACTCTCTCCGAGTTTTTGCCTTAAAACTGCTGAGAGGAAGCCGCCGAAAAAATATTTTTTATTTATTTCGTTTTATTCGAGATGTTTGGGCTGGAAGTTTGCACAACGGCGTGACGTTATTTCGGAAAAACTGGCCGAAATGCTGAAAAAAAGTATGACAAAATTAGATCTCTCGAGTTTAGCATCTATGGTGTATCCATGAGAACTTTGTACATGAAATAAAAATCTTTAAAAAGTATTCCATGCATCTATTTGTTCTCACAAGTAAATGTTTTATTTAGTTTTGCAAACAATCCCCAATTGAAATAAGGGTAAAAAGGCAAATGCCATAAAAGTGTGCAACATTAAATGCATAAAACAAATGCATTAATTGCACTTAAAATATGTTGCACTTTTTTCCATTTTATTATCTTTTTGCTGGCATAATCTGTTTCAGAATTTGCTTTACTATTCAATCAATTCAAAACACTTCAAGAATTCTTTAAATTCTATCAGTTTTTACGTTCATTTAATATGAAACAAAAGCTTTTACAACACACTGCAATGGATTTCAAAATTAATGAAAATGTATTTGAATTCAGAAATATTTGTTGCCTATGGAGAGCATAGATTTCTTTTTTTGGTAAATGCGCTTTAAATTAGAAACGAAAGCAAAAGAAAAATGTTTGAAAATTAAAACAAACATTTATCTTTTATAACATATTCATACATATGTATTCTTTTAAATGCATATATGCTTTTAAATGCATATGCATTTCAAGTTTTTAGTTCATTTGATTAGCTATGCCCGAGCAACCTGTTACCCCAAAATCAAAACATTCATTCTAATGAAATCATGGGAATATAATTTCAAATGAAATGCTTTTCGAAAATTCTTTTCAGGCTTAAACACTTATTTTTCTATCAAAGCTCTTGGCCAGCTTAATTAAGCCTAATTAGGGAACAAAAACTTATGGTAAAATGATGTTGTTTTGGTAATTTAAATAAAACATCCATTAAAATTAAGATTAAAAAGTGAAAATTTTTTCTTTTAAATTTCCTTCATTTAATTTAAAACCAAAATTTAATTTGTGATTAAAAACGAAATATTAATTTAGAAATTTTAAACTTTATTAACTTTATTAAACATTTCCTAAGTTTATAAATTTATTAACATATTCAAAAATATATTAAAATTGTTAGTCTTCATTAAAATTCGTTTGTGAAGTGGATCGGAGAAGATTCTTAAGACCTTGATTAGAGCAATAATTCGAACGTGTTTGTCGAAGTTGATGTATAAGGGCTAGTGATCAGAGATTAGCAATGAGAATTCAAAAAGCTGAATAGAATGGAATCATACTCACAATTTCATTCATACTTAATTTAATATCTTGGAACCTCTCTCTACTCTCTACTCATATTCAAAGTATGAAGTACTTATCATATGCATGCTTAACAATATGTATGATGTTGTTAATGATTTCGATTCTCCATAAGTCAACATATACACGAATCACATAATAACTATGATTCGCGTACCAACACTGAAATACTCACTCGGGCCGATAGCCTTGGTTGCTAGTGCCTTTCTAATTATAAGCTAGATATTTATAACTAGTGTTATAAGGTAAAATAAATAAATAAATAAAATACTCACTAAATGGTTGTGTGTTTGCGCTGCTTACTGATTTTTTTTTTAAGACTGTAAATTTTGATGAATAATTCGAGTCACTCGAATCATTTATAAGTACATATTATAAGTCTTTTTCTAAAGTTATGAATCTAAATGAGTAGGCTTATGAATTAAACATATTTCGAATGGTATGAGTTTGATGTCAACGTTGTACGCATACTCATTGTAACCTATGCATATAAATCAACGCTGACACTGTCAAATGCTCAACAGGATTTTCACGCAACAGATTTAATCGTTCTAAGTAATATGTACTGAAAAGCGAATTCCTACTCTTGTAATTTAATATTTAAAAATTTAATTAAAGCTCGCATTACAAATAATTTCGGCCTCAAGAAAATAAATTTTTAAAATTTGTAAATAAAAAAGGAAAGCAAGCGTATGGTACCGCGCGATACCCAGTCTCTTCAGGTATTCGTTAACAAATGCCTGCGTAGAATCTTGCGTGTTTACTGGCCTTCCGTAATATCCAATGCCCAACTCTGGTCAGATACAGACCAGCAAACAATTGAGAGGGAAATAAGGAGACGCAAATGGGGATGGATTGGTCACACTCCTCGAAAGCCATTAGACGACATATCAAGGAAGGCCATAGACTGGAACCCCCAGGGGAAGCAGGCGCATCGGACGACTATCGCACACTTGGAAACGCCAAATCATAACCGAACTATTCAAACTACATACGTCTACAATGGAACGAAGTCAAACATCGCGCTGATGATCGAGCTCATTGGAAACAACTTGTTGCGGCCCTATGCTCCCTAGAGGAGTAAAAGGAACATATATGTATATATAAGCGTAAGGTCTCCAAAATAAGCCTTAAAATAGAAAAAACATGGCAAAAGTTATCGCTTAAATTCTAAATATACACACATGCATACATAAAGGGTCATTACAAGCCTTTTAGTCAGTATTATAAGCTAGCAACCTAGCTTCTCACATCACTCATGTTGTGTGCATTAATTTTATACATGAGTGGCGTGACCAATAGTTTTAAAGTCGTCTCAGAATGACAGATTTTTGAGGAACTTTTCATTGTAATTTTTTATTTTACTCACAGAGTTTTTGTCAGAAATCTGCAGAGAGGAAGTTGTCGAAGAAATATTTTTTTTTTTTTTCATATTTTCGTTTTGTTGCCGGTTTGATGGTTTGAACCACGGCCTCATCTCTACCAAGCCAACATACTACTTATTAGAATACGGCGACTCTAGACCTATTATTACACATTAACGCAATGTGGTGCAGAAGTTAATGTGCTTGACTAAAAATCCAAGTAAATTCAAAATGTTCGTCCTGGTTTTTTTTTTTTTTTTTTTTTTTTCTGAAACTAGCACTCAGGGGATGGCCCCTACTCATGCAGTGCATGGTGCAGGTTTTTTTAGGAAAGGTGGAAAGGGGGAAGATGCGAACGGCAAGGAAACGAGTTGCTCCTAAGTGACTATAAAATGGCCAGTGCTATACCTTCACCATTATACAGTCTACAGGCAATCGTCCCCAAGAAGCCCGCAGTTTCTCACATCACTTATGTTGTGTGTGTAAAAACTTTTTTTATACATAAGTGGCGGGACCTACAGTTTAAAGTCGACTCCGAACGACAGATTTTTTTGAGAAACTGAGAAGAAATCGCCGAAAAAATACTTTTTGTATTTATTTTTTTGATGTCTGGCCTGGAACTCGAACCCTGGCTTTTACGTCTAATAAGCCAGCACACTACCTACTAGACCACGGCGACTGCTAAGTTAATGTGCTTGACTATAAATCCAAGTAAATTCAAAATGTTCGTCCTGGTTTTTAATTACAGAAGCTAAGAGCCTTGACTCCCCTCTAAATAATGGCCTCACGTCTAATAAGCTAATGCACTACCTACTAGACTACAGCCACTCCTAATTCCTCTCTCAAGAAAAAAAAGTTAAGCAAGCGTAAGTTTTCCAAAATAAGCCTTAAAATTCGAAAAAACGCGGTAATATTTAACGCTTAATTTCGAGAGAAAATAATAAAAAAAAAACGAAACTCAACTAAAAAGATTCTTTTTTGTTTGACAACATTAGCCATTTGAATACTTACTTGAATGTTAGGATATCCATATGAACTTTGGTAGAACACCAAAGTGGTGTAAATTAGTATCACGGCAACAGTCATTGCTTGCGCTTATAACGTTGTGGCAATGACAGTAAAATAGAGCTCATGCTTTAATCAACATCATGGGAAAGATATTTTCTCTTGTTTTTTTTTTTCTATTTCTTTAATTTGTAGTTGGTTTTATAATTTAATTTCTGATATGATATTGTAATCCCTTATGAAATGATTCTTTATATTCTTTTAGAAAGCAATAAACAGCTTAGAAACCAACAGAAAAAAAAACAAACAAAACTTGTTTAAGCGGATTTAAATAATAACGATTATATGACAATAATAATCACAATAAATTTCGTTTCTATTTAAAAGACAATCTTTTTTCTTTTTTATTTTAATTTTTAATAAGGAAGGGATTTATAATTTGTTGTTGTTGTAGTTGTTGTTGTATTTATAATTATTGTATTTTTGTTGTTAAATTTTTATATTTAAACCTTCATTTCTATTCATAACTCGTTAAAGCATAATTAATTTATGCATGAAATTATGTTTTCAAAAATATTTTTTTCATTTCTTCTCTTCTTTTATTTTTTTTTTTTTTTTTTTTTTTTTTTAAATGTGTTTTATTTTAAATCACTTGTAATTATTCGATTTCGTTTTTCCACTCTTTTATGTTTAATAAACAACATATCAATCACGGCTTAAATGCTTTTCATTTGTCTACGAAACGAACGTAAAAAATAATTCGAACGAAAAAAATTTTTTTTTTAAACGGCAAAACAGAACGTGCGCTTTGTTATACAACGTTTCATAAAAGTCTAAACGCGACTGATCAGTATTGAACACATTCAGATACTTTACACATCGCTTAAAAGCCTTCCTTCCCATTCAAACACAATTTAAACGTTGTCTGGAATGCTTGAATATCGAGATACATTTTTATGTTGTTCTGTTGGATAACTTTATTAGTCAATTCAAGTCTCTCTCTCCCTATCTCTCTCTCTGTCTCTTTTTCTCTCTGTTTATTTTTTTTTATAGCGGCTTACAAGTGTTTCTTGGGCTCTCAAAAGCAACAGCAATTTTCCAATTGGATCACTTCCAGTGGTTTATATGGTTTTTGTTTATATCATTAAAATGTATCTCAAAGATACAATTCATGTGAGCTAGCTATCTCTCATGTCTCTCTTTTTATATCTTTTTCTCTCTCTCTCTTGTTTTTTTCTTCTTTTTTAATTTTATGCATAAATTTTTATTCGACTGCGTACTATTTTTTTCTCTTTTTGTTTTCGTCTTTTGTTAAAATCATGTGTTGCATTTTAAATTATTGTGCATTTTTTGGCCGCTGGCCGTTGATTTTTTTCGATTCGATTCTTTTCTTCTTTTTTCTTGTTTTTGTACTTTTTATTATTAATGTTTTGCACCTTTGGTACTCTACACAATAAGCGTCTGGCATAGAGTTTTCTTAAGCGGGTTTGTTGGTTAAGCCAACAAATAAGCTCAATTGGTTTCTATAACATTACCTTTAGTAGTGCCATTCTACCGAGTTCACAAAAGTTTATCTTATACGTCGCATGCCTTTAATTACTCGTACTGCTTAGGATTTCTCAAACATCTAGACAAGTTCTGTCGATAAATATCAAGTGCCACTCTTCAGTGGTCTCCTCATTAAAGCTTCGATGTGTATTTCTAGGGTCCCCGCTGTTCCAATTATGACTGCTATGAGGTTTCTAATATTCAATCTATGCATCAGAGATCATCAATGAATCGTATTTCCGCTACTCATAGGTACTTATGAAATTTTGAGTATGAATGAGTCAAGAGTATTAAAATTCAACTACTCTGATTCATTCGTACTCGATACAACATTGATTTATAAGTATAAGTTGCAATGAATATGAGTACAACGTTGACATCAAACTCACAACATTCGATTCATTGTTTGATTCATACGCCTACTCATTCAGATTCATAAATTTAGAAAAATACTTATAATACTTACGAATGATTCGAGTCACTCGAATCATTCATCAAAATTTTCAGTAGTAGTTATTGTTGCATTTATAAAAGAAGAGAAAAGACAAAGACAGCAAGCAAAGCACACACACAATCTTCTAGCGAGTATTGTGGTGTTCGTACTCGAATCATACTTATTTTGTGCTTCGTGTATATGTTGAATCATGGAGAGTCGAAATCAACAACATCGTGCGTATTGTTAAGTATGAGTACAATGAGTAATTCTAACTTTGAATATGAGTAGTATGAGTATGATATTAAAATAAGTATGAATGCGTATAAGTAGCTGAAATTATAAGTATGACTCGAATCTACTTATCGTTTTGAATACTCGTTGCTGATCTCTGCTATGCATACCCAGATAAGTTTAGTCTCTAAACCAGCCGGTTAATTTTCTTATTTGCAAAGCAGTCAAGACTGTGTGAGATCATTTATTAATTGTAAATTAGATCTCAATCACATAAGCCGTTGTATCGTTGTATTGAGTGTATTGTTGGACGATTATACTACAGTGTATGATCGTTGTTGATAATTTTCATGCGAAACACTTATACACATTTTTTCATATGTTTTTAAAAGTTGTGTTGGTTTCGTGCTATCAAATTGTGTGAATGAGAAAAATGTGTATATGTTTTCATATGTTTTTCAAAAGTTGTATTGGTTTCGTGCTATCAAATTGTTTGAATGCCCAAAAAATACATTTGGAATACGAAATACACAATACACAATACAGCATAGCATTGAGCGTTCACAAACAACCAAGTGTATTCAATACAACATACACGATACAAAGTCATGTGAATTGCCCAAATATGTTTTATGCTATCAAACAAAATCAGCAAGCTGTTAGCGTAAACAATCAATATCTTTTTCCCTTCAAGCAATATTAGAATGTAATACCTGGGGTATTAATGTCTGATTGGTTTGATGAACTTCTACTTTCCTCAGTTACGCTTTACACCTCACGTGTCATCCCTAGCTAAGGAAATCACAATTTAGTAAAGATAGGAAATGATGAAGAAGGTAAGGACTACATAAATGAAAGTGGTCAAAGGTATTCGAAGAATTACTTGTGAAAAATGCTCCAAAAAAAGTATTTTTATTCAATATTTTGTATCCGCATATTTTGTATCTCGGTGAGGTTATGTTGCACAGGTTGCTTGCAAGTTTACTTCTTGAACTCTCACGGAGACGTATGTATATCCCATTGCCATACCCAGAAAATTCCAAACTAGTAATCCAATTTCACGTACATCCCATGTGGTTCCTTTCCCTAATGACCAATCAGTCGTCCTCATAAATCCTATCAGATCCAACAATCAGAAGCCAGTTGCCTTAATTTAGTTTCCACTGGAGCAAGACTTTCCTACCTCCTAAAACTCATAATCTGGATAGCGAAGACTGTAGAGTGAATGTTAATATAGAAATACCATGTTTTTTTGTTTGACATTAACAAGATAAAGGGGTCCGCCAAATAACTTTTTTTTTTTTTGAAAATGCTTTAAAAAAAAACTACTGAATATTTTCTCAAATTTCTTTTTTTATTTGGAAGTACAATCCTTCCGGTTAATAATGGAAAATAATTTCATTCAAATGTCTGCCTCGGCTGGCCATGCAGTAGCCTACACGATCGGTCCAATTTTTAAGCACATTATCGATTGTGTGCAGCTGTATTTCATCAATGGCTTCACGAATATTGTCCTTTAAAGCGTCAATTGTCTCTGGTTTGTCGGCGTAACACTTATCTTTGACGGCACCCCACAAATAATAGTCCAACGTGTCCGAGGTGGCCAAACGACATCAGCTCTGCGGCTGATAATGCGATCTTCAAAAACAGGGCGCAAAACCTTGAGTGTAGCTTCGGCTGTGTGGCACATAGCGCCGTAATGTTGAAACCAAATGTTGCCAATATCCTCCTCTTCAATTTGTGTGAACAAAAATTCGTTCAACATGGCCCGATAACGATCGCCATTGACTGTAACGGCCACTCCTTGCTCATTTTCTAAGAAAAATGGCCCAATTATGCCTCTGGACCAAAATCCGCACCAAATAGTGACTCGTTTCGGGTGCGTCGGCTTTTCAATGTATACGTGCGGGTTTTCTGTGCTCCAAATGCGACAATTTTGGTTGTTCACATAGTTCACGCCAAGATCAAAATGAGCTTCATCTGAAAAGATGATTTTTTTTTTTGTCAAAATCGGCATCTTCTGTAAGTCGATCGCAGGCCCACTTAGCGAAGCGAAAACGCGTATACACAACCATATTCGTTCAGCGGAAGGATAAAACTAATTATCTGTCAAATCAGACATGAGCTAAGTGTTACCATTCACGAAATAAGCACTAGTTGAAAAAAAAAACGTTAGATGGCGGACCCGTTATTATAGTCCGCTAAAGGCTACTAAAAATGGTAATTGTTAAAAGCAAGAGGGAATTTAAAACAGTTTATGTACATACATAATTGGTCATTACAACCCTTCAGTCAGGATTACGACCTAGCTTCTCACACCACTTATGTTGTGAGCGTTAATTTTATACATGAGTGGCGGGACCTACAGTTTAAAGTGGACTCCGAACGGCAGTATTTTTTTGAGAAGCTTTTCATGGCAATTTTATTTACTCTCAGAGTTTTTGCTAGAAATCTGCTGAGATGAAGTCGCCGAAGAAATATTTTCATATTTTCGTTTTGATGTCTGACCTGGGATTCGAACTCGGGCCTTCAGTCTAATAAGCCAACACACTACCGACTAGACTACGGCGACTTCCTTTACGTTTACGTACAACAAATTTAAAATGTCAACGGACAAAACACGCTTAGAAAGAGGCTGGATTTGCTTGTATAAAAATATATGACGCATCCATCCCCAAAATCGAAAGGGAATTTATTCGATTTCTGTTAAATCCAGTTAATAAATGCAGATGAATGGAATCAACAACACCTTATAAAGTGTTTTAAAAACGAAATTTTCAAAATGAGACGTTGACAAATTTCTTTTCAGAAGTCTTATTGATTTGATGCAGAAATTTACATATTAATCCCACGTATAGAAATAGCATGCAATTCATTTCGACCACTATGTCTTTCCCTTACTTAAACTGTAATTTTCAATTTGTCTTTAAGGCCTACACAAGCCCAATAAACTAAAAACCAACGCGGCACTCACATACATATCCTGTGAGTAGTTGTTGTCTATGTTATGTTATAAGCGAATGCATAACTCTGACGCTCTGAACATTATGCAAAGATTTACTCGAATGTTTGCCTCGTTTTCATTCTTCCTCGGTTATGGTGTTTGAAAATCTCAATGTTTCATTGTCATCTACGCATTTTTTCAACCTACACAATCTTTGTTTCTTTTAGCTTTAACATGAGTTGTTTTTTTTTATTATTTTTTCATTTCTTTATTGTTGTTACTCTTCTTCCTGTAGGCTCAATTCAATTTACATTTACATGTTCATATGGCACTTTTTCTTTTTAACAAATACTACCTGCTTTAAAGAAAAATATTCTAAAAATATTACTTTTTGTTTTGTTTTCTTTTTTTTTTTTTTGGCCTGTTTTTAAAGTGGGCAAATATTTACTGAGGATTCGGCTTTAAATTATACAACAAAAAAATTTATTTTTTTTTTTTTTGGTCTATATTTGCTTACATCTTCACTTTTTTCTTCAATTCTGCTTCTTTTGTTTTTGTTTTTCTATTTCTTCTTATTTTTTTGTATTTATTTTTTGCCATTTATACGGTGATAACGAACTTGACCTTTTCTATTTAATTTATGCCATCTTTCAGTCAGACAGTCAGTCAACAATCTGCAAAACTCGTCTGGAATTCAGTATTCAGTTGTAATGAAACGAAGCGTTATTTTTTAAGGTTAAAATTACATCATAAATGTTGAAGAGATAGATGGCTTGGCTCTGGTCTCCTTAAGGTGAAACGTACTTATATGAAAATAAAAAATATTCTGAAAAACAAATTTTTAAATCACTTTTACTGGGACACTTTTTTTTTGTATAAAAATGCTGCTCTTAATGCGGTCAGCCTAATGCAGGGTTTATCCAGTGTTGTCAGATTTTTTTTACCTCCATCGCCAAAAGCTATACGCAAAATCGCCAAAAATCGCCAAAATAAAATATTCTTAATTTTTTCCAAAATAAAAATCGCCATTCATTTTTTTTCATGTATTATAAAGTCAATATAAATCTAATAAAAGTCTATAATAAAAATATTATAATTTTACATTACATTTGTACTTTTATTGCATTAGTTATTAGTTGTCAAAATATTTTTTACAAAAATTAATTGCATAAATCTATAATATCATAAACCTCATTCTCTGCAGATTCATTTTCACTGCTTGGTATATCATATATGTATTGTATTATGAATATTACAATAATTGTAAACTTGTGGCCAAAAGTTGGGATTTCACCTTTAAAGATCTCAGTCCAATTGATATATGCTAATTTTGACCATTGCAATTCGTATTCCCCTGAAGATATTCAAAATAAAGTTAATGAATTTTGAACTACCGAAAATTTTACTTGTATTAAAGGGTTTCCACATTTTAATATTGAAATTTCATTATTTGTTTTAAAAATATTTATATCTTTAGGTAATCGTTTTAGCATTTCTTTTAATAGTTTTTTTTAAGTACAAAAAACAATTTTCTTTTAAAATTTCTGCATCATATTCATTCATTTTTATATTTTTTAATTTCATTTCAAATTCTGTGCCAAAATCTATTCCATTCCAATGGCAGCAAAGATTCCGGCGAATCAATAGCCAAATTTAATGAACATATTAAGTTATCCAAATTTCCATTATTTAAAAAAAAAAAACATTTTAGAAGAAATAATTAATATTGTTAAAACTATTTCACCATACATGCTATCTGCATCCATATAATCAGATTGAAGTTCTAAATTTAAATGATTCATTTTATGAACTATTGGGTTAATAAATATCAGATAGTTCTTTATAAATATGTATGTTAAGCAGTCTTGTTGTTTTCAGCAGTTGAGATTAAAGAAAAGTGGTATTTTAACTCCACCCACTGCTCCAAAACTCTTCTGATGGCGGCCCCATAAGACATCCAACGAGTCCCCGATATTTGTACAAGTTTTCTAAAATTATTCGAATCAACTCCAATGTTAACCAAATCAAAATTTTGTATTGTAAAGTACGAAGTGAGCTATAGCTAAAATAGTTGTAAATTTCCATAAGTAAAAAGTCAGCCTTTTTGGGAATTTCACTTGAAAAAGTAATAATTGTGGATTTTCTTGTTTTATTTATTTATTTGTTAAAAATAGCCAAATAAATCGCCAACTAGTCTGTAAATCGCCAAAAAATCGCCCGTCGCCAATTGAAAATTTTGGTCGCCAAAGGCAATGAAAAATCGCCACGTTTGGCGAGAAATCGCCACATCTGACAGCACTGGGTTTATCAAAAATTTTTTGGTTATGTATTAGAGAGTAAGAGAGAGAAAATAAATTGAGAGAATTGATTTATTTACAGCCATAGAAAAGTGTTTGTAATATACGTTATTTTGATTTTCATTTTATCAACTTAACATATGTAAAGCTATCTATCTTTGGCTTAATAATTTTAGATAAATAAAAATAAAATAAAAAAATCCATTTTTTATTAAAAGATCGTAAAGGTATCCATCTTTGGCTTAAAAATTAGACCATGTTTTTAGATAAATAAAAATAAAAAAAATAATAAACCATTTTTTATTAATAGAAAAAAAGCAAGCATTCCAAAGCTTTTAAAAAAAATTATACTATGCGACAAAATATATAAGGCATTGAATATTATCAAAAGCATCTTTTAACATACAATATTTTTTGAGTGTCATTCTGAAAAAAATGGTAAAGCATTCGCCGCACATGTGTTCTTGTCGCAGTCTGATCGACAACTAAATCAAAAAACACAAGAATGCGTGTGAGTTCTCTCTGCACAATTGTGCTATGAAATGGTAATCGTTGCCCTAATGTGATTAGAGGCCAGTTTTTATTGATGATATCGATGTGACATTTATCCCAGCGTCATGAAATTCTAAAATAACCTCAGCAATCAACCCATCATACATATATACATAATTGGTCATTACAACCCTTCAGTCAGGATTATTGACCTAGTTTCTGACACCACTTATGTTGTGTGTGTTAATTTTATACATAAGTGGTGGGACCTACAGTTTAAAGTCGACTCCGAACGACAGATTTTTTTTTGAGAAACTTTTCATGGCAATTTTATTTACTCTCAGAGTTTTTGCCAGAAATCTACTCAGAGGAAATCGCCGAAGAAAATACGTTTTGTATTTTGTTTTGATGTCTGGCCTGGGGCTCGAACCCTGGCTTTACGTCTAATAAGCCAACACACTACCTACTAGACTACGGCGACTTCAATCAACCCATCATACCCACTATTATTGATGAGATGGAATATTAACGGTAGAAACAAATGGTTGTTTATCGAAAAGGTAGCATCAAATTGAAGTCGCCGTAGTCCATATACCTTATAAGCAAAGACATATGGCAACCCTGTCATTCCAGGACCTGTTAAAGACAAGAAAGAACTGAATTAAACTGAGAAATTGCAAGAATAACCGAAATCGACAGCCAATTGCACCTGACATATACAACAAGCAGATAGGTTGAGAGCGAAGAAGCCAACCAAGGGTATCATACCTATGGGCATACACCCAAGCCATCAAGTAATCTCTTTGTGAGCTCACCATTAGGCTTATCAATTATATTTTATACAAGAAGTCTATATTTTGTATAAACTTGCTTATCTTCTTACAGCTCACTCCTGTGATATGAATTATATCTGGTGTCTTTCCAAAATAATGTGATCTCGATATTGTATAAGGTCAAAATCGTCTAACCATCGATAAAATAACGAATTTAATCGAAAAGTTTAAGGCTACTGGCTCGAATAAGTCTTTATTGGGTGTTCACCATGGCCGTTTAATTGAACATATACAGTATTCCCTCGATTTACGTCGTAGAATGTTCCGGAAAAAGGCGACGTAAATCGAATTTCATATTGCACATACTACAAAGTAGTATGTTTTTAACAAGGAACTTAAAAAAGATACAGTAATCTCTCGATTTACGTCACAGTTGGTTCCAAAAAAAGGCGACATAAATCGAATGACAACGCAAATCGAAGTTGAAGGGAACAAAATTTTTGACGACGTTAATCGAAACAACGTAAATCGAGACGACGTAAATCGAGGGAATACTGTAGCCGAGAGTGCATTGTAGTCGCCGTAGTCTAGTTAGTAGTGTGTTAGCTTATCAGACGTAAGGCCACGGTTCAAACCCTAGGTCAGTTTTCTCGAACTGAGCGAAAAATAAAAAAATAATTTTTCGGCGACTTCCGCTCAGCAGAATTTTGACAAAAACTCTGAGAGTAAAATAAAATTGCCATGAAAAGTTTCTCCAAAAAATCTCTTGTTTGGAATCGACTTTAAACTGTAGGTCACGCCACTCATGTATAAAATTATCACACACAACATGAGTGATGTGAGAAGCTAGGTCGTACTCCTGACTTAAAGGATACATAATGACCAATTATGTGTGTATGTAACAGAGATCAGCAATGAATCGTTTTTTCGCAACTCATGAAATTTTGAATATAAATGAGTCAACAATATTGAAATTTAACTATGTACTCTGACTCATTCGTAATCACTACAACGTTGATTTATAAGTACAGGTTGCAATGAGTATGAGTACAACGTTGACATCAAACTCATACCATTCGAAATATATATGTTGGATTCAAAAGCCTACTCATTCAGTTTTATAACTTTAGAAAAATACTCTTATAATATGTACAGTGGCTCCCACCTTATTTCAACCAGCACCTTTAAAAAAAATTTAATAAGAGCAGGGATTGCAAATAATTGTTATTGATAAATTTTCTAGAGAAAGAAATCATGCAATGATTTTTATTTTTTAATTTTTATTAAAAAACTCAACAAATAATGATTATTTTCTGAGTTTTATTTTTTGTTCAGAGAATAACAGTTATTGTGAGAGTTTTATTTTTCGCTCAGAAAATAATAGTTATTATGTGATTTTTATATTTCATTCACAAAATAACAGTTATTTTCGGATTTTTATTTTTCACTTAGAAAATAATAATTATTTGTTGAGTTTTATTATTTTGCTTATAAAATAAAATTATTTTTAGAATTTTGATAATATAGGAGAAAACTATGATATTTAGTGCAAGATATATGATTCCTTATGGTACTTTTTCATTATACAACTGGTAAATTTTGAAAATTATATAATATTTAATATAAAAATATGAAATTCAACATATAGGGTCCTAATTAAACTTATTTCAGTATGAATGTACTTTTTGGTGCTTTTTCATTCTACAATTGGTACTTTTGGTAATAGACCTCTGAATATATAAATTATTAACAATATTATGATTATATAAGTTATAACCACTATATATTTGTTTATTATTAAAAAAATTAAATCAAATTTTCTTACAAAATTAAATATTTTTATGTTGAATTTCATGTTTTTAAGTTACATATTATTTAAATTGCAAAAAGTACCAATTGTAGAATGAAAAAGTACCTAAAAGTACACTCATATAGAAATGAGTTTAATTAGGACCGTATATGTTGAATTTCATGTTTTTAAGTTAAATATTACCTAAATTTCAAAAAGTACCAATTGTAGAATGAAAAAGTACATTCATACTGAAATACGTTTAATTAAGACCCTAAATTTGAAAAAGTACCAATTGTAGAATGAAAAAGTACCAAAAAGTACATTCATACTGAAATAAGTTTAATTAGGACCCTATTTGTTGAATTTCATATTTTTATATTAAATATTATATAATTTTCAAAATTTACCAGTTGTATAATGAAAAAGTACCATAAGGAATCATATATCTTGCACTAAATATCTTAGTTTTCTCCTATATTATCAAAATTCTAAAAATAATTTTATTTTATAAGCAAAAAAATAAAACTCAACAAATAATTATTATTTTCTAAGTGAAAAATAAAAATCCGAAAATAACTGTTATTTTGTGAACGAAATACAAAAATCACATAATAACTATTATTTTCTAAGCGAAAAATAAAACTCTCAGAATAACTGTTATTCTCTGAACAAAACATAAAACTCAGAAAATAACTGTTATTCTCCGAACAAAAAAATAAAGCTTAGAAAGTAACAATTAAAAAGTAATTTTTTTAATAAAACTCATAATGATTACAGTCCCTGAATAAGAGTTTATAGAATATGTTTAAAAATTAAACAAAAAAGTTTTATTCAGTCTCAAATTTATGGGTAATTTGTGATCAAAACGTCCGCCAACAAGGATGACCTTATAGCAGCTCTGAAAAAGGAATAGGCAAAAATAACTCTCCAAACTACTAGGAAGTGGAATCAGTGCAAAAAAGCCTGAAAGCTGTAATTAAGCAAATAGGAGGTCATACTAAATTTTGAAATTAAAACTATTAGTTAATTAATCATTTAATTGTTTGTTTATAGCAAGTGGTTGAAATAAGCTGTGAGGAATTGGGTTCCTATATTCTTGGTTTTTAGTTTGTAAGTTTACATTTGAGACTGAATAAAACTTTTTTTTCTTAATTTTGAAACATATTCTATTAACTCTCATTCAAATTTTTTTAATATCTTGTTTCGTTTCGAAATTATACAAGCTTAATTTTTTTTAAAGGTGCTGGTTGAAATAAGCTGGGAGCCACTGTACTTATAAATGATTCGAGTGACTCAGTCTTAGTTGTTGTTGCATTTACAAAAAAAAAGAAGAAAAAAACACATAAGCAAAAAAGACAGAACAGCAAGCAAAGCAAACACACAACCTTCTAGTGAGTATTTTTTGAATACTCATTGCTGATCCCTGATACATATGTATGTATTTAGTATCAAATTGCTGTCAGAACCTCCAGTACTGAAGGAATTGATTCAAAGCTTGATAGCAAAACAGCTCCTAAAAATATTTCATTTTCGATTTTAAATAATAAGATCCGACTTTAAACACTTGTAGGTCATAGAATTCGAAAATATATAAACCAGCAACAACAATAAACAAAAGAATGAGGAATTGTGTTTCGAATTTTAAACAGCAAAAAAAACAAACGAAAGAATGATTTATTGAAACAACAGCATTAAGAAAATCACCAATAACAACAACAACAACAGCAACAATAATAATAACAGCAACAACTAAAATAATAATAGAGAACCCAAACAGCATTATATGGCTCTCTGGGTATTACAAGAAAAACGGTTGCCTTGCGGTTAGGCGTGTCCCAATCATAGACGCGAGCCCAAGAAACAAAAAAAAAATGAAAGAAAAAGCAACAACACTAAGACTAAGACACCATATTGAAGCATTACATGATCGGAAAAGCATATAAAAACTATAGAAAAATAAAATATGGAACCACACAGTACACTAGGCTTTAGCACAGTCTGCTAACTGCTATTTAAACTCATACACTTGCATTTAATCGCATACTACAGCTACAAACACGAATACGAATGCGCAACGATGTTGAAACTGTTTTTAGCTAGAAATGATCCCCGGTAGCAATGAATAAACTTGGTTACAACTTGGCTAAATGCTTTCCTTGTAGACACAGTCACACTAACATCCAGAGTTACAACACTGGTAAGGGGAAGTAAGAGAGGCAATAGGGGCAAGAATAACTAAACAACCAACTGCTGAAAAGGTAACAGCAACAACAGCGGCAGCGGTTGCAAGAATATTGCACAAACTGTGATCAAAGTGGTTCGAAAACAGCAACAACAACAACAACTACAACAATAGTAATATGAAAACGACTTAAAAAAGAAAGAAAAACCTGAAGGTTTCAAAGCATTTGAATTGAGAGTTCATTTATTGAGCTTTAAGAAAAAACTAAACAAACCACAGAGACAATATACAATAAACCACTCAACAACAGTACAATGTACTAGACTCTACAGTGTTGATTATAATTATAGCAGTAGGAAAGAAGACATCATCTTAATAGGAATAATCAAAGTATTATGAAGGTATATCAGAAGAAATGGTGGTGAATTGAACTCACACTTCGAAGGTTATTGCTCGCTTCAGTATAGACCAGAGATCAGCAATGAGTATTCAAACAGATGAATAGAATCGAATCATACTCATAATTTTCTATACTTATACGCGTTCATACTTATTTTAATATCATGCAACTTCTACTAATATAACAAAGTTTGAAGTACTCATCATATTCATACTTAACAACACGTATGATGTTATTGAATTAAAATACTCACTAAAAGGTCTGCTTGCTGCTCTGTTTTTTTTTTGCTTATGTGTCTTTTTTCTTTACAATAACTAAGACTGTAAATTTTTATGAATGATTCGTTTGACTCGAATCATTTATAAGTACATATTATAAGTATTTTTCCAAAGTTATGAATCTAAATGAGTGGACTTATGAATGAAACATATTTCGAATGGTGTGAGTTTGAAGTCAACGTTGTACGCATACTCATTGCAATCTGTACTTACATATAAACCAACATTGTAGTGAGTATGAATGAATCAGAGTACATAGTTAAATTTCAATATTGTTGTCTCAATTATATTAAAAATTTCATGAGTACTTATGGGTAGCGAAAAAACGATACATTGCTGATCTCTGGTATAGGCCTGCATTCGAACATATTTCAATAGAGTCCAGTATAAGATGATGACTAAGATTTTGTGCTTCACAAGGAGTCAATGATAACAGAAAACAGGAGTTGCTTTTAAGTACTTAAATATCGTTGTGGAACCAAAGTCTCATTCACACTTCCAAGTATTATAATTCGTAATCAAACATCTCATGCCTCTAATTTTAAATAAATTACTCAGGGCGAAAAGATTTTTATTCCTCCATTATTAAATCCAATTTTTTTTTAAGTTTTTTGTGAGCAGAAAATCGGACCGAAATTTCCTATGCCTTATAAATATTCCACGGCTTCTGTAGTTCACTTTACTTACGTACTTATTTAGGCATTACAGCCATTCAGTCAGGGTTACAACCTAGCTTCTCACATCACCCATTTTGTGTGCATCCAAGAGTGGCGTGGTCTACAGTTTATTGACGACTTGGAAAGACTAGTTTTTGAGAAACTTTTCAGAGCTCTTGCCAGAAAAATGCTGAGAGGAAGTCGATGAAGAAATATTGTTTACATATTTCGTTTTATTCGAGATGTCTGGACTGGGATTTGAACCAAAGCCTCACATCTAATAATCTAACATACATTTACTAGACTACGACGACTTTATCAACATTACAATGCCCAAAATCTAGGGAACTATATGGGAATATATTCTTATCTACAAACAATTCTATTAAGACTAATGGAGAGTACTTGAAGGAACAGAAAGCCGATCATATTATATGCCTGTATTCTGCAGTAGTCTAGTAGGTAGTGTGTCGGCTTGTTAGGCGTAAGGCCACGGTTCAAACCTCAAAAAAAAAAACAAAAAATATTTCTTCGGTGACTTCCTCTCAGCAGATTTCTGGCAAAAGCTCTGAAAGTAAATAAAATTGCAATGAAAAGTTTCTCAAAAAATCTGTCGTTCGGAGTCGACTTTAAACTGTAGGCCCTGCCATTCATTTATACAATTAATGCACACAACATAAGTGGTGTGAGAATCTAGGTCCTAATCCTGATTGAAGGGGGTTGTACTGACCAATTATGTATGTATGTATGTAAGACTACTGGAAAGGACTTAAAGGAACAGAAAGCCGATCACATTCTATGCCTGTATACTACAGAACACAAAATTCATTGCCAGTCTACCATTTTTAGAAACTACCAAAATGCTGTAGGGGTCCATGATCTTGAAATATGACGAAAATTCCAATAACCAGTGACTAGAAATTTTCTTTTGCTTTATGGTGTTTTCTTTTCTACAAAGAAAATGTCACCCTCTTACAAGGTACATTAAAAAATATTGGACCAACCCTGTTATAATGTAATTTTTTATTTGAGAAGAACATAACACAAAATATTAAAAAAGGGTATGCCGTGTGTTTACCACTTATTAAGAAAATGAATGAGGAAATGCCAATTTGTTCAAAGGTGTTGCCAGATCGCTAATTTTTCGACATCATTTTTTAAACGCTTTTTTATAACAAAAAAAAGAAAATATTTTAACACTGTTCTAACATTAAATGCAATTTTTTATACTGCTGACCATGTAGCTTTAATAATGTAATATTTCCTTAAGATTACTCCACAAAACAATGAAAAAATTTACTTCAAATTGGATAACGATACCAGGCGACTTTTTTTAAATTTCATCTGGTAGCCCTATAAATAAACAAAAGTCATCTGCTATACAGGGCATTAGCAGCACTCTCGATTTATACAGGGCATAAAATGCAATGCCCTCCACCATTGGCAAGTGCGAATTATTTAGAATAAAACATACCACCCTTTTAGAGGGCGAAACATTTTTAAGAAACAAACGCAAAATTGCATTTTGCGTTAATAAAATGCACATTTTTTGGTAGAAAAGAAAACACCATTAGTTTCAATCGTCAACTATAATTTTATTCACAGCTGTCGTCTACAACATCAAGAAATGTTGTTCGATTTTTCTCTTTGCGATGTGACTAATATTTTGAACACCACTGTTTTTCTTTAATAGCAAAGATTGTAACAACAATACCACAATTCACTTTAACAATAGGTGGGGTACCTATTCCTCTCTATACCTCACCCACCCCATTCCCAAAACATTTCCATTCTTTGGGAGATCATTTGGCAAATAAGTCGTTTGATTTCAATTGTGGACAGAATCAGTGAAATAACAAACAACACTTCAAATTGGTTTAAAAAGAAATAAAAAACGAACAAAATTAAAACCAGAACTTGATTACTGACAAAACCAAGCAGCAACAACAGCAAACTATAATATTTGCAACTGCAACATACAAACATACAAACGTACATATCGACAATATTTATGCAGTTGGCCAGGCTAACCGTCTAAACGACCGGCCAACATTAAATTAAATTCTACGTTTCTTTTTAGATTGTTTGCCATGCCATGTGGAATAATTACAAGTGGTCGACTGTTACAATGACGGGTTTTGGATGAGCGGAACTGTTCATGCACCCAACTACAGAGAGAGAGAGAGACAGAGAGAAATGCAACGAAGCAAGGAAAAGAAGAAATTTTTTTTCTGTTCTGTTAGCCCCCCAGAAGGTGAGTTATTTTAATCCACATAATAATGGATAATAAAGCAACCGAATGAACAGGACGGAACACAGCTGGCCAACTCTGTTCATTAAAGTTTTACTTTTTCTACTTTATTTGATCCCCACCATACCCCTAAATTGGTCGCTTTTTCTATCGCAATAAACCGAATGCAATTGCGCATTTAGAAAGAATTTTTTTGCCGTTTTTTCTTCTATTTTTTCTATATCTTTATTCTGTTAACGAAGCAAAGTATGCCATGTATATACGGAAAATAAGCAAAAGTTGAAATACAATAACAAGAAAAAGAACAATAAAATCATAATAATTTTTTAATAGAGTAACAAAAGGCGATTTAGTTATGACAATAGTCACAATACAGGGTGTTAAGCTCTAAAAAAAAATAGGTGTCTTACAGAGATCAGCAACGAGTATTCAAAACGATGAGTAGATTCGAGTCATACTTATAATTTCAGCTACTTATACGCATTCATACTTATTTTAATATCATACTCATACTACTCATATTCAAAGTTAGAAATACTCATCGTACTCGTACTTAACAATACGCACGATGTTGTTGATTTCGACTCTCCATTATTCAACATATACACGAAGGACAAAATAAGTATGATTCGAGTACGAACACCACAATACTCGCTAGAAGGTTGTGTGTGTGCTTTGCTTGCTGTCTTTGTCTTTTCTTTTTTCTTCTTTTGTAAATGCAACAATAACTATTACTGTAAATTTTGAGTCACTCGAATCATTCGTAAGTATTATAAGTATTTTTCTAAATTTATGAATCTGAATGAGTAGGCGTATGAATCAAACAATGAATCGAATGTTGTGAGTTTGATGTCAACGTTGTACTCATACTCATTGCAACCTATACTTATAAATCAATGATGTAGCGAGTACGAATTAATCAGAGTAGTTGAATTTTAATACTCTTGACTCGCTCATACTCAAAATTTCATAAGTACCTATGAGTAGCGAAAATACGATTCATTGCTGATCTCTGGTGGCTTAAAAATATTCTTACGAAAATGGAAATATCTGGATACTGGTGTTTTGCTTTTACATCGCTTAACATTAAAATTATAAACAAAAAAGCTACAAAAACAAAACAATGCTGTAACGAAACCTGTTTTGTTTGTTAGCAACAAACACCAGCATAAAAAAAATTGTAAACATGTAAACAAAAATCCACAAACAACACTACAATAATAAATGTAAACAACGATATTTGCATTTATAGAGATTTCGAGAAGACCAAGTCATGAACGTTCGTCTTCAAGAACATTCATCAGACTGTTTACTTTGCCATATAAAAGGCAAGGCAAAGAAGGCGTCTGAGTTAGTGAAGTTCAGTCAGTCTTGTGTGAAGACCAGAGATCAGCAATGAATCGTATTTTCACTACTCATAGGTACTTATGAAATTTTGAGTATGAGTGAGTCAAGAGTATTAAAATTCAACTACTCTGATTCATTCGTACTCGCTACAATATTGATTTATAAGTATAGGTTGCAATGAGTATGAGTACAACGTTGACATCAAACTCACAACATTCGATTCATTGTTTGATTCATACGCCTACTCATTCAGATTCATAAATTTAGAAAAATACTTATAATACTTACGAATGATTCGAGTCACTCGAATCATTTATCAAAATTTACAGTAGTAGTTATTGTTGCATTTACAAAAGAAGAGGAAAGAAAAGACAAAGATAACAAGCAAAGCACACACACTACCTTCTAGCGAGTATTGTGGTGTTCGTACTCGAATCATACTTATTTTGTGCTTCGTATATATGTTGAATCATGGAGAGTCGAAATCAACAACATCGTGCGTATTGTTAAGTATGAGTACGATGAGTATTTCTAACTTTGAATATGAGTAGTATGAGTATGATATTAAAATAAGTATGAATGCGTATAAGTAGCTGAAATTATAAGTATGACTCGAATCTACTCATCGTTTTGAATACTCGTTGCTGATCTCTGGTGAAGACGCACTGCGTTTGAAGAGAATAATCATGGTTTGAAGATCTCCGTTACAAAGATCTCTCGTATAATTGTCTAGTAATTGTTATTGTTTATGCAAAGGGTATAAATAGAGGAATAACAAAGAAAAGCAATTGTTGTTGTTTACATTAAGTTGTGAACAGTGGCATACAGAATTGTGCTAATAATAAAGAATTTTAATTAAAACTAAACACAATTTAATTTTTATTTTATTCGCAATCTACGAGCTCATCTTTTAAATTTTTTTTAAAGGTAAAAACGTAAAACTGCTGCTTCTAATAAAATGCAACACCCTGTTTGCCATAACATGTATAGACTAGTTTAAATAGCAGTTATGTTGTATGAGAGAGTAGAGCTATAAGAGAACATTAATAATTATGCTGGAATAGAAAAAAAAAAAAACGAAGAAAATATATCGCCACAGCTGCGTTTTTTAATGAAGTCTTTTTCCTTCTAATGTTAGATGCCAGCAATTTGACTTATTTTCTGCTGTAAGATCCAGATCCACTCATAACTGCTTGGATGAACGGTGAGCAGTCAGCAAGCAGCAGATCGCTGCAATGCAACAGTGAATCATAATTTTTGTTTCGATTTTTTTCTTCAATTTTCCATTTGGATTCATTTAATTTAAATATAGAGGAATGGTCTTGGGATACAAAATACCAGTGTGGAGTATTTTTCTTTTTCCTTTTCCATACGTATGCGAATAAAATTGTTGAGTTACCTTTACATTGGAAGAAGAAACAATTGATGGAGTAATGGTAGCAGCAGGCTGCAAGGTTGTGTGTTTGGTTAGATGGTTGGTCGGTTGGCATAAGTTGTGGCTCAGCCAAGGAAATCGTTCTAATAACTTGTTTACAAAGCTTAAACAAAAGCCATAAGACATGAGCCATGCCACAAAACATTAATGTGTTGTGTGATCTTTTTCTATTTTTCATAACGCAACGCAAATACCAGTTTAAGTCATAGCCACAGCCATTGCCATAGCCATAGCTGTAGTAGTCACACTCTGCTAACCATTCGTGCATACAGCCGCATGAATTTGGAGTAGAAATTTGCTGTTGTTGTTGCAGCCAAAAGGCTTAAGGATAATTTATGTAATCATACCTTTTTCTTAATCTTTTTTTTTTGGTTGCAAAATTAATTTATGCTCTCCTCTACTCATTTTCATTTCTAACAAAGATTTTTCTTAATTTTTTTTTTTCGAATTTTTTTGCAGATTTTCTTGGCTGCCTAGCTGCCTGCTTGATTGCTTTCGGTTTCTGGTCAGTATGGACCATTTCCATGGTACAATATTTTCATTTTGGTTTGTTTGGCTGTATTCGGGCTTTCTGACCATATGTTTGTTATTATTGCTTATGCTGTCATTGTTGTTGTTGTTGTTGTCCGTTGGTTTTGTGATTGATATTTCCAACACATTAACCTGACAGTAAGCGGCTTCAGATTAATGGTATGAACATGCAGTTCTACATTCGGTTGTATTTCAACCGAACAACAACAACCGCATACACATTTGCAAAGCAAACATTATTCATATTCATACAGTGAAATCTCTATAAAATGGCCTTTAAAGGCAAACAAAAACAGTGTCGTACATATTAGAAAATAGCCATAGTATACATCTAACTTAAAGAGGTTTTAGTGTATTTAGAGTATTAACATTCAAAAAGCAATTAATTTTATGAATACAGGGTATTCTAACATCAGGTTTATCTTTGTGAAATATTTTTAATTCATAAACTTTCATTAGAAACCACTACCACTTACTTTAATTAAGAAGCTATTGTCCGAACTAAAATATTATAACGTTTTTACGTTTTAAAAATGTTTAAAATCTATGCTCGTAGATTGCAAATAAAGTCGCACAATTCTGTGTGCCACTGTTCACAACTTTATGTACACAACAACAATTGCTTTGTTTGTTATTCCTCTGTTTATACCCTTTGCATAAACAATAACAATTACTAGATAATTGTTCGAATGATCTTCAAACCACGATTACTCCCTTCAAACACACCGCTTCTCCACACAAGTCTTACTGAACTTTTACTAACTCCGACGCCTGGTTTGACTTGCCTTTTATATGGCAACGTTAACAGTGTGATGAATGTTCTTGAAGGCGAATGTTCGTGGCCTTGCCTTCTCTCCATAAATGTAAACATCGTTGTTTCATTATTGTTCTTTGTGTATTTTGTTAACATTTATTCTTGTAGTGTTTGTTGTTGTATTTTTGTTTACTTGTTTACTATTTTTTTTATGCTTGTGTTTGTTGTTATATTACGCAGTGCGATAATTTGTAAACAAGTTCATTGTTTTGTTTTTGTAGTTTTTGTTTATAATTTTAATGTTAAACCATGTAAAAGCAAAATACCAGTACATTTTTTATTTTTTTATTTTCGTAACAATATTTTTACCGGAAGTTCCCAAGTAGTTTTAAAAGTCTTACGTAATTCAATTATTCAACCAAAGCGGCAAATCACCAGTATATAAGGAGTGCGCACAAAAAAAAATGGACCTACTTTTAAGCTTATAACTTTTATCATAATTGAAAAAATGAATACCGTTACATTGTTTTTGTTAGTCATCTGTTTCAAAATCCACGTGCTAAATCTCATTGCAATAGCAAAATTAGTTTTTTGAAAATGGGCACCCAACAAGAATGTCGTAAAAAATAATTGAAATTTTCAATGAAAAACGGCGCCGCTTACAAAAACGATTGCTAGGCTCGCAGGTGTTAACCAAAAAACAGTATCTAAGGTAAGAATAAAACAATATAAGGAGTCTTTAAGTATTGAGAGAAAGCGTGGAAGTGGAAGAAAAAAAGGATTTGCCGATCAAAACAAAGCAAGTAAAATAATACGTATTTTTCAAAAAACACCCTAACATGTCTGGAAGAAAAGTGGCTAAAAAAGTTGGATGCTCTGAGACCTTTGTCAGAAAAGAATTTTATACACAAAAGAATTCAAATATTATTTATTTTAATTGAAATATAAAACGAAAAAAATCCGCCACTTAGTTTTATTTCTATAACGAAAAGTGTAAGCCCAGTTTTTTTTCGTGCGCACTCCTTAGTTGGGACACTGAACGGACTCTTGCTTAACGCGCAGTTATCAGACAGGATGCTCAACATACCGAGTAATTGCATCACTCTAGTACCGGATGGCCTTTCATGGTCAAACGGATCCATGCCACAGATTTCAGTGCGAACTAGTTGCTACACGGATGGCTCTAAACATGGATATAGAAGAACCAAAACCGACACTTTGCCTCCGGCTACCGGACTATAATACGGTTTTTCAAGTGAATTACATATGATCAGGGAGTGTTTGTTCTGGTCTAATAATCAGTTGGTAGGTTTGATGTTTAGGGATTTAAATATTATTGACAATTAGTGCAATAACATCCAGGAATACGCTATCAATTAGGATTACGACCTAGCTTTTTGCACCACATGAGTGGCGGGACCTAAAGTTTAAAGTCGATTCTAAACGGCAGATTTTTGAGAAACTTTATCATAGCAATTTCAGGTTAGAGGACGTGTACTTGTCAGTTAAGACAAGTACAGTACCCGGAGGTCGGAATGATCCATTATACAAATAGCAATTTTATTTTTCTGAGAGTTATTGCCAGAAGTCTACTGAGAGTCAGTCGACGAAGAGATATATTTTCATATTTCATTTTGCTGGATATGTCTGGCCTGCAGATTGAACCGTGGCATGATGTCTAATAAGTCTACATACTATGTACTAGACTACTTCAGTGGAACCAATTGCTTTCAAAGACTCATACCTGAAACAGATTACAATTGCATTCGGTTCCAAAGTTGTGCTTAATTGCATTTCTCATGTCTAAATATTTAACATTTCATTTTGTTATACCCTGTTCTAAATTGTTGGCTTATATCTTGAGTTGTTGTATACTACGTTTGTTAGTCCAATAAGCAGAGATAAGAATTTGTCAAATTTTTAAAGGAAATGCATAAAATATGGAAATATGGAAAATGTCAGAAACAAAAAAAAAAAAAAAAAAATATTCACATTAAAATGCAAACAGAAAACTAAACTTCAGCAATTAATTAAAATTTCTTAGACAGTGAAATAAAAATAAAAAATTCTTGTCCTTTCTGTTTGTAATGCCGCATGTTATCCGCTTTTGATTCGAATTATAAACTTGTACTATAAAACATTACAAAAAGTCAATGACTTTTTCAATATTTATTCGAATAAAAAATTTATTTTTAAAAAGTCTTAAAATTTGATTACGGTATTGGAGGACACTATGTAGAAACAGAGATAGTCAAGGTATTAAATTAATTGTCCATAGTCCATCATAGTCCTTGAAGTTACAATAAACAAGCGAAAAATTTACTGCATCGTAAGCATATTGAGCGATAGTTATCCTCTCACACTTGATATTATATTACTAGAGGTAGGTACCGGTGGCCGTCCCCCCAAGGAATTCGGATGGACACACTTGGCGCCCATTGTAATACATTACATTAGTAATATTTAAGAAAAAGAGACAATGAAAGGCATTGGAAGACCAAAGTCTTGAACGTTGAAGGGAAGTCTTTTAGGGTTAGTCCCAGTACAGCAAATAACCTAGAAAAGAAGAATACATTACGCATAGTTGACATAGCTGCCTTGTTAGTTTGACCAAACCATTTATTTGAGGGACTTATTATTTAATTGGCTTAGAATTGAGTTAATTTTGCCTCTATTCCATTGTTTACAGAACATCTAGTACCCTTAGACACCTTAGAGTGCTCCCGAGTACTATGGGACTCGAAATTCCCGAATGATTATTTAGAACAGAAGAGTTTCCTTTCTGGATTATAACAAATTTCTTTTGGAAAAACGACTTGAGGCAAGAGAATTAATTAGAAATTGTTGTTAAACCTACAATGATTAAGCACTACAGGCATCAGCTTAAATTGTCTTAGACAATCGTATTGCATACGTACGTACATAACATAATTGGTCATTACAACTCTTCAGTCAGGATTACAACCTAGCTTCTCACACCACTTATGTTGTGTTTGATAATTTTATACAGAGTGGTGGGACCTACTGTTTAATATCGACTCCGAACAACAGATTTTTGAGAAATTTTTCAAGGCAATTTTTTTTTTTGCTCCCGGAGTTTTTGCCAGAAATCTGTTGAGAGGCAGTCGCCTAAGAAATCTTTTTTTATACTTCGTTTTGATAGAGATGTCTGACCTGATGTTTGAACCGTGGCCTTACGTCTAACAAGCCAACAAATAACCTACTAGACTACGGCGACTTCAATCGAGTCAATCGCAATGCGTGTCTTCTAATAATTTATAGAAATTAATGGCAGTTCGCCTTTAACAACAAGCTTAGAACACAGGAATGCGGTCTCACAGTCAATCGGTTTTAATCGGCCTTTAACAAATTACTTTATTTTGTTAAAGTTTTTCATGTGAATTATTGGTTTTATTTACATCAAAAAAAAAAAAAAAACAAAAAAAATATTTTCAAAACATACGCCTTTAAATGACAAACACTACTGTTTTGTTTAACTACCGCTTCATACGACCCAAGAGGGACCCGATCATTCTATTGAAGCTTCTCATGAAATATTATTCGTCATTCATTTAGTTTCTAATCCCAAACCAACAATATGTTGGGCTCAGCAATTAATAACACACAGAAAATGTTTACGTAGTCAACAAATGATAAATCTGCCACAACGAAAGAAAACGTAAGGGAAAAACGTAAGAATAATAATATGGAACACGTTCAACGACAACTACAATAAACTATTTTTTTTATTTTCTTTGTTGTTTTTTTTATTAATGTTTTGTTGTTTTTGTTGTTGGTTAGTCTTTTCTGGTTGTTTATTAACAGAGTTTAAAGCCAACACATTAATTTCTTGGCCTAAACAAACGTTTTCATAAGGCGGTCACTGTCACTTCGTAGTCTAAACAAACGTTTGGTTTTTAAAGGCCTCTGCAAGAAAGACACGCACAAGAAGCGAGGCAAAATAGAATTTTTTTTTGGTTTTCCTTTGTTTTTTAATTTTCGAAAAATGAAAAACAAAAGAAAAAAAAAACAAACATTGTGTTCCTTTATTTCATTTCATGAGGAAATGATGAATGAAAATTAATGTGTTAAAAACGTTTTTGACTTTCATTTTGCCTCGGAGGCACTGAGACTGGATTCTTAACATTGAAGAAAAATTTAACCAAAAAGTTAATTGGAAAACCAATGATACCAGCCAGCCATCCATCCACACCAACCAACCATTTACGGTGTTAAACACGTAACAGGTATTTTGAGCACAATTGAAACGAAATTAATTTCCAAACAAAAGATACCAAAACGAACGAACGTACAAAAATGATTGATTCTCTCAAAGCATTTGTTATTTTTGATGATGATTTGAAGAAAAAACAACAAAAAAAAATTCCAATTTACCAGAACAACTACATACTACTGAGGGTTGATTGTTTATTATTGGTTTCCACAAAACAAAAAATCTGAAAAAATAAAAAAAAAATAAAAATGGAAGAAAAAAAGTAGAAAAATTAAATTAAATAGAGTAGCGATGTGTTTGGGAATTAATTGAGGTATTTATTGAACAAAAAATACAAAAAAACAACAAAATTGAGGCAGAAAAAATAAAAGTAATGAAAAACAAAAAAAGAAAAATACTTTTGTATTGTAATCGCATTAATATTGCGACTTTCGAGATGACATCTATTAATTCAACAATACTGTAATAAATAAGCAATTAACCCAGCAAGCATTTCAAATGGCTTTCAAATCAAACTACAAGAAGTCTGATTGACCTTAGCAAAAAAAAAAAAGATTAAAATGGTTCTTCATTTTTGTTCTCAGAATATGCTTTAAATAATTACACAATTTTGTTAGAGTAACTGTAACAGACCGGAGTCTCTGTTGGGGAATCGTATCAGAGATCAGCAATGAGTCGTTTTTTCACTACTCACAAGCACTCATGAAATTTTTAATATAAGTGAGTCAACAATATTGAAATTTAACTATGTACTCTAATTCATTCTCATACTCACTACAATGTTGGTTTATATGTAAGTACAGATTGCAATGAGTATGCGTACAACGTTAACATCAAACTCATACCATTGGAAATATGTTTGATTCATAAGCCTACTCATTCAGATTCATAACTTTAGAAAAATATTTATAATACTGTTACGTTTTTACCTTTTAAAAACGTTAAAAATATGAGTTCGTAGATTGCAAATAAAATAAAAATAAATCTGTGTTTGTTTTTTAATTAATTCTTTATTTTCTGCACAACTTTCGTGCCACTGTTCGAACTTATTCTACGCATACAATGATAACTTCCACAATATGTGCTTGTTCGTGATATTTCTCTGCTTATAACCTTTTTTATAAGCAACAACAACACTTGTTAGTTATTCTTCTTTGCTCACAACCTTTTTTGTAAGCACCACACTAACAACTGTTTTCTTCACGCAACTTGTCTGCACACAAGTCTGACTGGATTATAACTCGATCTCGTATCTTCACACACCACTGATTGAATTCTCACTCAATTCAACGCGACGTCGTCACACGACTAATTTCACTCGAACTATAACGAAGAATAACGTGTCTTCATACACGGCTGACTGAATTCTAACTGAATCCTCGTTGCTCGCTTTATCTTGCCTTTTACATCACTGGATCAACAGTGTGATGAATGCCCTTGAAGGATGATGACGACCTTCGGGAACAATCCAAAAATGTATACAACTTGTTTCCATTTTTGTTGTTCGTGTATCTTGTTTACTTTCGTCCAGGCAGAGTTGTTGTTGTTTTGTTTGTTTGTCTTTCTGGTATATTTTTTATACATGGTCGTTGTTGCTATATTTTTGTTTATTCATCGATCTTGTAAACAAGCCTGTTATTTTTGTTGCTATATGTTTACTTATTCGTTGATCACTTTGCATGGCAATTTATTAACTCTCAGAGTTTTTGCCAGAAATCTGCTGCGAGGAAATCGCCGAAGAAATACTTTTTGTATTTTTGTTTTGATGTCTGGCCTGGGGCTCGAACCTTGGCTTTACGTCTAATAAGTCAACACACAACCTACTAGACTACGACGACTATAATACGTACTTATAAATGAGATTCGAGTGACTCGAATCATTCAACAAAATTTACAGTCATACATAAGACACATAAGCAAAAAAAGTCAGAGCAGCAAGCAGTTCAAATACACAACCTTTTAGGGAGTATTTTAGTGTTCATACGCGAATCACAGTTGTTTTTTTGCTTCGTGTATATGTTGAGTTATGGAGAGTCGATCTCAATAACATCATACGTGTTGTTAAGTATGAATATGATGAGTACTTCAAACGTTGAATATAAGTAGAGGTTCCATGATATTAACCTCTTCACGCCCTTGGCCACATATGTGGACGTTTAATTTTTTATAATTATAATTATAATAATAATAAAAACAAAAAAAACTTGATAATAACTTATTGACTACCAAATCCTCTAACAAGAGAAGTAAACATTTTACCGTTTGTCTGCATTGATGATATTATTTCCGATGCATAGTTGGATACTTAAAAAAAAATGTGAAATAATTCTTTGGCAATCTGTTTTATTGGTTCTATCAAGAAATCGTTAATATTTGAAAAAAATTATATCAGATATATTTAATATAATAAGTTTTACCATCACTGCCTAAAAAATCTAACAGCTGCACTAAAGTTAACCCTGGAATCAGACTGGACGCTATAAGTCATTATCCTAAATACAAGGAACTGAAAAATCCCTCCAGATGTCACGATAAAAATTGTGTAAGACGGACTCTCTACATTTGTGAGAAATGTTAAGAATATATATGCCTGATATGACTGGAATGTATAACACATACATATATTACCATTAACGCTCAGTGGCCACAAATGTGGACGTTATCCCTTTTTGTGAATTTTCATTTTTTTTTTGCTTTTTGAATTCCTATGAAAATAAAGTTAATTAATTTAAAAAGAAAACAAAATTTAATCATTTTTTTTTCACCATAAAAAAATCGTCCCTGAAGAGGTTAAAATAAATATGAAGTATCAGAAATTATGAGTATGATTAGATTCTACTCATCTTTTTGAATACTCATTGCTGATCTCTGTTTTCAATCCAGTCATTGATTTCAACATTAAAATCAAGTAATCGCCGTAGTTTAGTAGGTAGTGTGTTGACTTATTAGACGTAAGGCCACGGTTCAAACCCCAGCTTAGACATCAAAACGTAAATATGAAAAAATATTTCAAAGGCGACTTCCTCTCTGCAGATTTCTGGCAAAAAGCAAGTGGTGTAAATAAAATTGCCATGAAAAGTTTCTCAAAAAAATCTGTCGTTCGAAATCGACTTTAAAGTGTAGGTCCTGTCACTCATGTATAAAATTACCACACGCAACATACATAGGTGGTGTGAGAAGTTAGGTCATAATCCTAACTGAAGGGTTATAATGACCAATTATATATGTTATGTATGTAAATACATACAAAAATTTGTTGTTCGCAGTCGACCTGTAACTGTAGGTCCAGCGCCACTCATGACTAAAATTAACACACTCAACATGAGTGGTGTGAGAAGCTAGTTTATAATCCTAACTAAAGGACTATTACATTACCATAAATTTTTTTCTAATATATTGAGCAGCCAGTCGAGATGTTAATAATGTATTTATACATATGTATGTACGTACATAATTGATCATTACAACCATTCATGTCAGGATTACAACCTAGCTTTTCACATCAATTATTTTGTGTGTGTCAATTTTATACATGAGTAGTGGAGACATAAAGTCCCGACAGATTTTTGAAAAACTTTCATTGCCATTTTAATTTACTCTCAGAATTTTTGCCAAGCAACTGCTGAGAGAAAGTAATTTTTTTCATATTTCGTTTTGGGCGAGACATCTGAACCAGGGGTTAAAACACGGATTCTCGTCTAATAAGCCAACAACCTGCTTACTAGACTAAGACAGTTTATAGTCGTCCTCGAACGACAGATTTTTGAGAAAGTTTTCATGGCTAATTATTTTCTCTCTAGACTACGATAATTTTTGTAAATCTGATTCAATGTCCGTCTTTTAACTCTGTATTCTTCGGCGGATTGCAGTTGTATGGTTATCACGGTAAAACAAAGGCCAGCGGGATGATGCCCAGAATGTTTAAGCATCAAAATTCTGTGGACTGTTTCCTTTGATTGATCCTTGATAGTAGATCAAGAATGCTTATTAAAAAAAAAAAAAACTGAAATATTACTTCAGCCAACATAAGCTTTGTCACTGACCCACATTCCTGCAACTGTAGAGAGAGAGAGAGAGAGAGAGCTATTAAAGTGAAAAGTTTGATTATCGCTGAAGAATATCAAGGTTGTGCTAGTAAATGATTCGACAACACATGTCCATCAGCTAAAGCTTATTACAAACCAAACTGTTGTCAGTTATTATTCCAGCGCTTTTAATTTACAAAATAATGGTCATTGACCTCAGTTGTTGATTATAAATTGAAAAAAATTAAATTCCAATACCATAAAACTCACTTTCTCTATTTAAAGGCCTGAGGTATACTCATTATAATTTTTTTTTATTATTTTATGTGATTATTTAAAAACCAATTGAACGGAAACGGATGTTAGTTAGGTTCACATATAACAATTTAATCACAGCTATTAATAGTTTATTAATTTGTTTCATAAAATGTTTATATTTTCTGTTTTCATTTTAAATATCAATTAGTTGTTTAGATTTAATATTCAAATATATAAACGATGCCAAACTATTAATGAACTATGCACTCAACAACATGGCATACAATGTCAAACGGATATTCAAATTGAGTTCAAAAGATGATGAGATTTTTATTGCATTCAATACGGTATTATTGAGACAAAATATCCATTAAAAAATGAAACGCAGACAGTGAGTACAACAGTGTGTGTTTAAAAAATCATTAAAAATCTCATAATTATTGAGCCTCAGATACTCACATATTTGAACGACGCATTTGTTTGTTTGCCTTGCTATTGATGCTAATGGATGCTGAAGACGGCAGTTAATAAATCGGAGATTTACTGATCTTTATCACATCACAGGCAGGCATCATAAAAAATAAAAACATTTTAAAGTTGAAAGAAGACAAACAACAACAGAAAGAAAAATTAAAACTTTTAAACAATAAAAAAAACAAAAGAATTTTAGAATTTAAAAAAAAGAAATGATCGTAAAATGAACAAATAAAACGACAATAATGACACTAATTTATCAATAATATTGTGGTCATTTGTATTGTAAATCCACATTAATCCCCCCAATAATCAAATTCTCAAGAAATTAAAAAAACAAAAGCAACAACAACAACAGAAAACAAAAACTTTTGCTTACACACACAGAAAAATCATTAAAAATTAACTGTTTTCCCGACTGTTTGTTATACGATTGACTTTTTCCTGAAACTTTTCTGACCAGACATGGCTTGTTGCTGATGCTGCAGTAGAGTTGTAAACCCCCCCCCCCCCCATATACAAGATGACATAAAGAAAAAATGAAAAAAGAAAACAAAAACAAAAAAAACCCGAAGAGAATGAATTAACTTTTGGCACAATTAACAGGAATTTCTCATATAAATAACAGAGTCAGCAGCAAATGCTGTTACAGGCAACAACAACAACAACAAGTAACAATGGCAACAGAATTTAACATTAAAAACAGTAACAACAACAATATGAATATACAACTGATACAGTCAGCATTAAAGAAAACATTGATCTCCTCTTAACAATCTGTCAATCAACAAGAAAAAATTGAAACAAAAAAATTAAAAAAACTAAAAACGCTCAGAAACGAAACACAGTCATTTTCGCCTTGTTGGCTGAATGACAGACAAGAGGTACGATACAGTGGAATGAATTTGAGAAGACAATGCTAATGGCATGTAGTGGAGAGTTTTCAATACGTTTACTTTTACTATGAACTATAGCTTGGATTATACTGAGCGAAAAATCCAAGAAATAAGTCGATTTCAAAGCCGACGACCTCGCCACTCCTCCTGGTGCACACCTTCCGAAATCCTAGTCAATCGACTTTGGTATGCCACTTACTTAGGTTAAGCTGGCCATTGCGTGGTAATTCTTTCGGAACGCCAACCTATCCAGGGTCAATTAGAAGTCCTTCTCCACCGCTAGACTCACTTGGCCCTCCATGGATAGAAGGCCAGTTACTCGGACTTGATCGTAACGTCATCTCTATCACAGTGGCCATGCTTACAAATCATTGTGCTATGGGAAGACACATGCAGGCCCCATCTAACGACTTCTAGGTTAGGTTAGAGGACATGTACTTGTCGACTGAGACAAGTACAGTACCCGGAGGTGGAATTGTACCGTGGGTCTAGATCTGCTGAGGAAGAGAAGACTGTTATCCACTTTCTTTGTCAATACCCCTTTTCTTGCGAGGTGCAGATCTAGGTTATTTGGCTCTCCTATGCTTGTCTGCTTTTTTTTTTTTTTTTTTTTTTTTTTGTGAAACCAGCACTCAGGGGATGGCCCCTACTCATGCAGTGCATTGTGCAGGTTTTTAGGAAAATGGGTTATAGGATGGTGGAAGAGAGGGAGTAGTGTTTGTGGACATCTCAAGATGCGAACGGCAAGGAAACGATTTGCTGCTAGGTGACTATAAAATGGCCAGTGCTATACCTTCACCATTAGACAGTCTACAGGCAATCATCCCCAAGAAGCCCGCACCCTTCAGTCCTAGCTTCTCACACTACTTATGTCGAAGTCGCCGTGGTCTAGTAGATAGTGTGTTGGCTTATTAGACTGAAGGCCCGAGTTCGAATTCCAGGTCAGACATCAAAACGAAAATATTTCTTCGGCGACTTCCTCTCAGCAGATTTCTGGCAAAAACTCTGAGAGTAAATAAAATTACCATGAAAAGCTTCTCAAAAAAAAAACTGTCGTTCGGAGTCGACTTTAAACTGTAGGTCCCGCCACTCATGTATAAAAAATTGTCTGCTTGACGGAGCTATCATCCATCCATTGATGTCAAGAATATAGCTTCGTTTATCAAACTTTCGGGCTGGTTTTCCAGCGTTGGGTAGTCGTGCTTTTAATGTGCAGTCCTTGCGCTGACCAACTTCTTCCGTAGTTTGGTGGAACTCGGTCAGTACAGAAACTGCTTTTACCTATGGCGTCACAACGGACCACTATGAGTGCTCAAGTGAGCTTTTGGTATTAAAGCTACCACTCCAAACTACCTGCCTAAGTTGACTGCAGAAAAGATAAACCAAAAAATGTGAAAGGAGGACTTCGTCTAGACTATGAATACATCACATCGAATATAATGCGTGCTGCATCATGCCTGGAGTGATGTTAATCGTCTTCTTATATTCTAGGACAGTATTTTATCCTATAGCCTTAATTGTTATTTGAATATCAGTGAAGAAGTACCGTCATATATCAAACCCTCGTCCCAATTGTATTATTGCCTAGCCCTGGGGTCCCTAGTTAACACATTCTTTGAACCTTCTGAACTATTCATACATAACCACCACGCTACTTACTTAACTGGTCATTACAACCCTTTCGTCAGGATTTCAATGTAGTTGCTACGACCAGAGATCAGCAATGAATCGTATTTTCGCTACTCATGAGTACTCATGAAATTTTGAGTATGAGTGAGTCAAGAGTATTGAAATTCAACTACTCTGATTCATTCGTACTCGCTACAACATTGATTTATAAGTATAGGTTGCAATGAGTATGAGTACAACGTTGACATCAAAATCACAACATTCGATTCATTGTTTGATTCATACGCCTACTCATTCAGATTCATAAATTTAGAAAAATACTTATAATACTTACGAATGATTCGAGTCACTCGAATCATTCATCAAAATTTACAGTAATAGTTATTGTTGCATTTACAAAAGAAGAAAAAAGAAAAGACAAAGACAGCAAGCAAAGCATACACACAACCTTCTTGTGAGTATTTTAGTGTTCGTACTCGAATCATACTTATTTTGTGCTTCGTGTTTATGTGGAGTCATGGCGAGTCTAAATCAACAACATCATGCGTATTGTTAAGTATGAGTACGATGAGTATTTCTAACTTTGAATATGAGTAGTATGAGTATGATATTAAAATAAGTATGGATGCGTATAAGTATCTGAAATTATAAGTATGACTCGAATCTACTCATCGTTTTGAATACTCGTTGCTGATCTCTGGCTCCGACCATTCACGTTGTGTGTTTTAATTTTATCGATAATGAACGGAACCTACAGTTTACGCAACGATTCCGAACGACAGACTTTTGAGAAACTTTTCATGGCATTTCCATTTTCTCTCGAAGCTTTTGTCAAAAGACTAATGAGAGGAAACCAATACACTACCTAATAAAATACGATGACTTTCACCACGCTACTGAAGTATAATTTGGCTACAGTAGCGCCAGTAAAATACGGCGACTTTCGACACGCTACTGAAGTATAATTTGGCTACAGTAGCTCTAATGTGCTATACTTGGAGTGGCGGCGTCCCCATTCGGCTACAATATCTGTCCTCTACATGGACTATACTCTATAGGCTTTCGCTACCCCATCCTCCAGATGCTGTCTTCATATTAGTTTTCTATCCAGCATAACACCCAATCTTTCCACCTGGTTGGTTAAGAAATCATAGACCACTGTAATGAGCGTCCTAGACCACATTTTAAACAATCATTTTGATAGACTGAAAGAATATATTGGGCATGGTTACTGATATGCTTTCGCCTACTGACTGTGCTTGAATAATCAATTTTCATGTTTCAAAAGCCTGAGAAATTCGTGACTAAAAGGAAAGCTTACTTCCTAGGACTTAGCTTCTCACATCACCCATGTTGTGTGTGTTATTTTAATCCATAAATGGCGGGATTTTAAAGTCAACTCAGAAGCAAAATTTTTTTTGAGAAACCTTTCGCTCTCAGAGTCTTTGCCAGAAGATTGCTGAGAGGAAAATATTTTTTTTAATATTTCGTTTTGTTCGAGATATCTAAGCCAGGATTCGAACCACGGTTCATGTCTAAAGAGCCAACACACTACCTACTAGAATACGATGATCAAAAAGAAAATAATTTAAATAATTCTAATGAGACTCCTTATAACCCACTGTACTCCAAAACACACTCTTAATCCGAATCCTATTTCCATTTCGACGCTAGAGTAACAAAAGAGTGTAAAGCCAGAGTGAAGTGAACACTGGCAGAAAGTAATTGACAGTTGTTGCACAAACATTGCCTGCCTGTTTGTCTGTCCATTTGTTCATATGTCTGTCCAAATGTCGGTTGTTGTACTGTTTGAAATGTTGCTGTTATTTTACCATTTGTATGCCAAGCCATTGCTTTTTGATTGCAACTCTTTTCTTTCTTTTTTTTCGTCTGTTTTACTTCATCTCTGTTGTGTTTTACCACATTTTCTTACCAAGTGTCTCTTGCATTTCCTGATTGCCAGACTATTTGGCTGACTGACTGTCAAGTCTATAATTTTTTTCTCTGTCTCTCTCTCTCTTTATTTTTCTATTCCTTACTTTTTTTTCTGATATTTTTTGCAATGCAGCCGGTCTGGTAATCATCTTGTTTAGATCACCTTGTTTTGATCAGATTTTTCCTTCTTTCTTTCCTTTTTTTTTCTTGCGAATACTTTGTTTCTTTATACGCGTAAGACGTGTTTGAGACATGAAATATGAAAACAAGAATTATGATGGGTGAGTTTAAAAGACAGAAATCAGATTGGCTTGACTGAGCTTTTCTAGAAAAATGATCAGAGAATGTTTAAGATGGCAAACAGCAAACAGAAACGACATCAACGGCATTCTACATTAAACTGACAGATCAATGAGTTTTTAGATGAATTTCTACAATTTACTGTGCGGCACTTTTTGCTCAAACACCATGTAATGGCAGAGACTTTATACTCCACACCACAATCACAATCTTGATGGGCGTCTAGGCTTTTTTCTTTCTTTCTTTTATTTTATTTTATTTCATTTATGAGTATAAAGATGGAAAGCCAGAAAATCTTGAGTTTCTGGATTATGACTGTCCATACTGTCATATTTGTATATGCAGAGTTAAAGGATTTATGCCGGGTATGGTAGAATGATAGATAGTTTAACAAATAAATTGGAATTTGCCTCTGAAAAATTGTTAACAAATATTTTAAAACAAAACCAAGTTCTTGATGGCAATGATAAGTTTACATACATCCAGCGTGTATAGCCCTCTTCTTACATAGTATGACTCCTATTTAGTTTTCGATGTTTGCAAAACAGTCTTGATGGTCAAAATAATTATAAAATCGAAGAGCCACTAAAATTCTATTTAACAGATCCTTGACATCGCAGTCACTTACATACATATGGAAGATAGGTTGAAGTGATAGCCTAGACATTAAAAGCACACTTGAGCATGCATATCGGCCCGTTGTGACGCCACAGGTGAATGCAGTCCCTGTACTGACCAAGTTCTACCAAACTAGGGAAGAAGAAGAAGTTGGTCAGCATCAGGGCTGCACACTAAAAGCACGACTACACTACGCTGGAAAACCAGGCCGAAAGTTTGATAAACGAAGCTATATCTTTGAAATCAATGGATGATGATAGTTCCGTTAAGCTGACAAGGATTGGAGAGTCAAATAATCTATATCTGCACCTCGCATAAGATGGCCATTGATAAAGAAAGTGGATAACAGTCTCCTCTTCCTCGGTGGATCCACATCCACGGCAGAAGTCGTTAAATGGAAGCCGCGTGTCTTCCCATAACACAATGGCCACTGTGATCGAGATGACATTGCGATCAAGTCAGAGCAATTGGTTACATACATAATTGGTCATTACAACCCTTCAGTCAGGATTACGACCTAGCTTCTCACACCACTTATGTTGTGTGCGTTAATTTTATACATGAGTGGCGGGACCTACAGTTTAAAGTCGACTCCGAACGACATATTTTTGAGAAGCTTTTCATAGCAATTTTATTTAGTCTCAGAGTTTTTGCCAGAAATCTGCTGAGAGGAAGTCGCCGAAGAAATATTTTCATATTTTCGTTTTGATGTCTGACCTGGGATTCGAACTCGGGCCTTCAGTCTAATAAGCCAACACACTACCTACTAGACTACGGCGACTTTAGATTGGCAATTGGTTGGTGTGCCTTATATCCATCGAAGGTCTAGTGAGTCTAGCAGTTGAGCAGGATTCCTTATTGACCCGAGATAGGTTGGCGTCCCAAATGAATTTCCGCACAATGGCCAATTTAACTGAGGTAAATGGCATACCCAAGTCGATTGACGAGGATTCCGAAAGGAGGGCGCCAACACTGGCGTGCTCGTCGGCCGTGCAGTTTCCCCGAATGTTGCTGTTCCCAGGGACCCACACAAGTGAGACACTGAAGCGCTCAGAAAGAAGGTTGAGATGGCGGCGACATTCCTTAACGATCGTGGAGTTAATCATACAGTTTGGCAGAGATCCTTTAGCAACCTAACTATCAAAGAAAATTGAGTTGCGGGTGTGAAGATTACCATGGATGAGGATCCTTTTAGCAAAGCCGATAGATGGCCATTACTTGCGTTTGAAGCACATTACATTAATCCGGCAGTTGGAGGGAAATGTTCAGCTCCTGTTTCCCAGAGTAGACTCCGCTACCAAACCCGCCATCGAGTTTAGACCTATCAGTGTATATATCAAGGAGTTCCGGGAGGATGATAATGTCAGGGTCCCAGTCATCCCTGCTCGGAATGAGGAAATGAAACCTCCTGTATTCCACAGGGAGATAATCGATGTTCAGTGGGGCCAAAATAGAGGAATGACCAGAAGGGACGATGCTCCAACGAGACAGGGCATTGAGTCTAGTCACAGCAAACTTGGCTGCCTGCATAGCGAGAAGCATAGTAGGAAGCCAGTTAAGCAAGCATTGCGAACAAGACTTTTGTAGGGGTGGTACGTAGAGCACCAGCGATGCATATATATGACGCTGCAGCGTAATTTTCTAAAGAATTGCTTTTTATTAAAATTACCAACAAATCATTTCGTTTTTAATTACAAAAGATGTATTGAAAAAAATAAAATTAAAATAATTAAATACTCTCATATCATGACGCATTCATTCATAGAAAGCAAATTCAATAAATTATCGTACAAAAAAAGAGAAAAAAATCAATAATTCCATACGGAAATGATACTTTCTATCGATAGAAACTGTTATTTACCACCACCGAGTGTCGATCTATTTATGATATCAATTGAAAAGAACAAGTTGTAGAGGATATTAAATTATGAGTTCATGGGTAATTTGTAACTTTAAAACGTGTAATAGAATATGCCTATATAGTGGGTAACAAAAGTCTTTTTTTTTTTTTTTGAATGCTTTAAGACTTACATGACAATGATGGTATGGATAAAAACATTTGAAAAGATAATACAGCTGCAGATGAAATCTTTCCCGTCTGCCAAAAGTATATCCGCTTTACCCAGAAACCCAATTTATGTGAAAACTTTCTGTACGATCCGAATAAGATGAATTTAAGATATCCACAGCTTCATGTGTTACAATATTAAGACTTAGAAAAACGCTGGCTGTTTTACGTGGAAGCTCAACAAGTACTATCGAGAAACACCGCTAAATGCTAAATGGTGACCACATGACTTTAAATGTACCTCACATCCAGTTCGTCAGGTTAAGGTATCAAAAGACATCATTCGGATCTGTGCACGATATCTATGAGGTTTAAGATATCAACCACCTACCAAATGTGTGGCGAAGGCTCAGGCCCACATGATGTATTCAATTGTCTTTTGCTTTGGCATTACCACAGCTACGACAAAGAGCATTATGCTGTATAGTCAGGTATAGCCACCAATACGTCAGTTTCTAGTGCGAACAAAGGCTAAGGCTAAAAGAGGTAAGGCCCCTTTATAGTGGCTTATGATGAGCTTAGTGCTTATTTTTCCTATCCTAGAAATGTCTGCATTTTATAATATAGGAGTTAATTGTCCTGCACCTAAAATTTGTCTTTAGAAGTTGAGGGTATTGGTTTTAATAGACCCCCGAGAGGGTAATTAAGCCCGCTTGAGATGTAGAAAAAACTCTATTCGCTGGCAATTTTCTCCTAAACGAACACATTTTTCTAGGACATGTATCAGGAAAACGCATTAAGACATTTTAATTACAAAATATTCCATTAGGGGCGGGGCCTACAGTTTACAGTCAGAGTTTTGAGAAACTTTTCATAGCAATATTATTTTATTGTGCGAGTTTTTGTTGGAAGACTGTTGAGAGGAAACTGTAGAAGAAATATTTTTGCCCAGACATCTTGGACTGGGGTTCAAACTACGGCTTCAATCAATTTTCTTAACGATTAATAATAGCTTAGCGCTATTACATACAGTCGCCGTAGTCTAGTAGGTAGTGTGTTGGCTTATTAGACGTAAAGCCCGGGTCCGTATCCCTAGTCAGGCATCAAAACGAAATATGAAAAAAAAAATATTTCTTCGGCGATTTCTGGCAAAAACTCTGAGAGTAAATAATATTGCCATGAAGAGCTTCTCAAAAAAATCTGTTGTTCGGAGTCGACTTTAAACTATAGGTCCCGCCACTCATGTATAAAATTAACGCACACAAAATAAGTGGTGTGAGAAGCTAGATCGAAATCCTGATTGAAGGGTTGTAATGACCAATTATGTATGTATTGCATAGGGCCTAAAATTCTGGCTCATAATATCTCAAATTATCTCGCTTTATGCCCAGATTTCTAGCAATAGTATAGGTAGACGTGGGGTAAGTTAGGCAAAATTTTAGGGTACCTTGAATCGAATTTAATCTCCAACTCTATCTCTTATTATTCTTTAGCCATCTCTCTTTAACATCTTATTACGTTCGCCACTGCCAGCTATTTGTATTTATTTTAGGCCAAATCCTTTCGCTCTATGCCAGCATATTTGTCAGACTTTGGAAGTATCATATTCAGCTTGAGTAACAGTGCATGAAATGCTTTAATTTATGTCCGAGTTTTTGTTGGAAGACTGTTGAGAGGAAGCTGTAGAAGAAATATTTTTGCATCGCAGCCCAGATATCTTGGACTGGGGTTCCAACTACGGCTTCACATCTAATAAGCTTCCAACTATACTTCGGCGATTTCTGTACTGTTAAGATCATTAAAAATAAGATTTGCTGCTGCAGTAAGCAGTAATTGAATTAAATCAATTTTCTTAACGATTAATAATAGCATAGCGCCATAGCATAGAGCATAAAATTGTGGCTCATAATATTTCCAACGCGTGTACCTCGATTTATGCCCAGATTTTTTACAATAGTAGAGGTAGACGAAGGGTAAGTTAGGCAAAACTTTAGGGTACCTTGAATCGAATTTATATCTCTTTAACATTTACAGTCAAACTTCTATAATTTGAACTTCTATTACTTGAATTTTCTATAAGTTGAAGCACAGCAACAGCATTTTGGAGAGAAATTCTATTAGGTTTTTCTTCTTTAACTTGAAGTTTCTATAAGTTGAAGTTTCTGGATAATGGTAATTCAATTACGTTCGCCACTGGCAGCTATTTGTATTGATTTTAGGCCAAATCCTTTCGGTCTATGCCAGCATATTTGTCAGATGTTGGAAGTATCATACTCAATTTGAGTAACAGTGCATGAAATGCTTTAATTTAAGTCATGACCACACTTTTTATACGGCCTACATCACTTGTAAAATAGGTAACTTGGTTTCATTCATTATAAATTATTCACAATCGTTTGTCAAAGAAATGTTGCCTACTCAGAGAAGTGAACTTTAAAAAAAAAATATTCTTCGTTTGAATAATTTTATTTGCCACTGTACATTATAGCAAATGAATGTCTGATCATTATTGCAGACAGTTTATCATATTTTCCAGCTAATTTCTATGAGAAAATTATTTGAATTTGTTTTCTTTCTTTACTGTGATCTATTTTTCCAAGTTTTTTTTTTTTTTTGTCTTGCTAACGTATCATATCATCATATGCTATGATTTAAAGTGTATTAAAAATAATAATAAAAAACGAAAGACAAAGACAAAGACAAAAACAACAACGAAAGAGATGGAAAAAATTTAAAAATAATTTTATTGTTGTCGTCATTTATGATGAAAGGCTGACTAGCTGGCTGGCTTAGAGTTTTGTGGTGACAATTTTTCACACACAATTAAAATGATGCAAGAAGTACAACTTTTCGTTGGTATATGATCAACGGGGAAAAACAAAACGGCAACAACAAATAAATACAATAAAAATTGAAAAGCAAAACTAAAGTTTATTTTTCTTTTTTTTTTTTTAGAGTTTTTCCAACTGTTATGCGTGAGAACTGAACTGAACTGAATTGAATTGAATTTGATGTGAGGCCATATGAGACAAAAACCACTTAATGCGGCTGCTGCTGCTGCTGCTCCAGCTACCGCTACTGTTAGATGTCTATGACTATGGTAAGCTGAATACAAATACTCACACATATCACATATGTATGTATGTACATACAGTCAGAAATAGCATCTGGGTATCCCACAGTTAATGACACTGATTTCCTTCTTTATTTTTTTCTTCTGCTCAAACACAATCAAGTCAAACGTAGTGTCTCCCTATATAAGTGCGTATGAGTGAATCTGTTGCGAATGTCTTGTATGGGATTTTCTCCTTTTATTTTTCCAAGGAATAGAAAAAGAAATCTTTGGGGGCAATAAAATTACGATTTTATTTTAATCACAACAACAACAAATCCATAATAATAATCACAAACAGACAGACAAATAATGACTCACTCACTCACTCACTCACTTGAATATAATTACACAACACCACTAGCAGACATCTTTCAGTCCTTGCAGGAAGAGAAGCAAAAGTATTGGGGTTGGAAATTGGAATTGAACACTATGTACGATATAATGCGTTAATAAAAATTTATCCTCATAAGCGATTAGTTTCTTACTTGCTGGGGAGAGTAAGATGTTAGCGAAACCAATTTTATGTTTCCCCATCCGATTAGCCATTAAAATCCAATCATTATGAGTAGTATTTTAGGGTCAGGGGGGGGGGGGGGGGTAGAATGTTTAATTTGAAACTATTTTCTTAGCAATTATAATCAGATTAATTTATTTTAGTGTGGTGAATGCATAAATAATTTATTGGCAAAGTTCTTGAATATGATTTTGGAATTTTTTTTTTGCAAAAAATTAAGGAATATTTAAGAGATTTATTTTGCATAAGTCCTTATAACTCTTTAGTTAGGATTACGGCCTAAATTCTTATGCCACCATCCATGCTGTGTGTGTTCATTTTATCCATGAGTGGAGAGAACTATAGTTTAAAGTCGACTTCGAACAACAAATTTGTTTAAGCATCTTTTCATGGCAATTTTTATTTACTCTCTGAGTTTTTGCCAGAATACTGTTGGGAGCAAGTTGCCGAAAGGATTATTTTTTCAATTATTCGTTTTGTTCGGGATATCTGAGCTGGGGTTTGAACCACGGCCTCACGACCATAGCTGCCAGATAAATGAAGCATCAAATCGTCAAATATTTGGGAAAAAAATCGTCAAAATCGTCAAAGACGTTCATTGAAATCGTAAAAAAATTGTCAGATAAAAATAAATAAATAAATTGAAAGGTTTTAAAAACAAAAACATATAAAGTCAATGTTAAGCAGCAATAATATTGTATCATCTATACCTATGTATGTGTGGTGTAAATATTAGGGAGTCAGAAGATCTTTTTTTTTTTTATTTATTTAAAAAACATCTATGGAACAAAATCCTTACAGACTATTTACATTTACAAATTATTAATTAGAATATACATTTTCAAGTGTTCAAAGAAAGTATAATATTACGTTTTATGATATTAACATTCAACGAGTAATCAATATAAGTGTAAAAATAATTAAAGTTTCTACATAATCTCCTTAATGGATCATTGTTAGCATAATTAGTTTGATGATATTTAAGTTGAAGGGGTACGAAATTTCTTGTTGGTTTAGAAGGAACATTGAAGCAGATATTTCCCAGTAGAAATTCCGAACAAATAGAGCCATTCAATAAATTTGTCAGAAAGTTTATATTCAGCACCAAGCGTCTACTTTCCAACGTAGGTAGTTTAATTAAAGCAAGTCGTGAAGAATAAGATTATAGGTTCACATTTGGATTCCACGTTGAGTTTCCCAAACAAAATAAAAGAAACTGCTTTTGAACAGATTCTATATTGTTTTTCCGATAGGAAGTAGAGGGATCCCAAATAACCGATCCATACTCTAAAATAGGCCTTACCAAGGCAGTATACAATCGAGTAGTTATTTTACGATCAGTAAACTCCTTAGCCCAACGTTTTATGAAAGCAAGCACCCCACGGGCTTTATTAATCATCATAGTTATTTGTTTATTAAAGTTTAATTTGCTATCGAGGAGAACTCCTAAGTCAAGGAAATCAGTAACTATTTCCAGCTGAAATCCGCCTAATGAAAAATGACCTTCTGTAATCAAGTTTCTCGAGAATCGCATATGTTTACATTTCTTTAAATTAAGATACATTAGATTAATATTACACCAATCGTAAAACATATTCAAATCATGTTGTAGCTTCTTTCTCTCGTGAATACTATTATAGCTTAGGAAAATTTTCAAGTCATCCACATACATTAAAATATTACAGAATTTTATTACACATGGTACATCATTAATAAAAAGGGAAAATAATATAGGACCCAAATGGCTTCCTTGTGGGACTCCGGAACTTACGACGATGTGTTTGGATGTTACATTGTTAAAAACTACGCACTGCTTCCTTCCAGTTAAATATGACCTTAACCAATTCAAAGTAACAGTTGTAAATCCCAACAGATGAAGTTTCAGTAAAAGCAAGTTGTGATTTACTTTATCGAAAGCCTTACTGAAGTCGGTATAAATTACATCAGTTAATTGTTTGTTATTAAAACCATTATTTATGATTGTAGTTAGTTGCAAGAGATTTGTGGTCGTTGAGTAACCTCTCCTAAAACCATGTTGATGACAGGATATTAAAGATGATAATTGATTAATAATATTATCCGTTATGCATTTTTCAAAAAGCTTTGGTATTGCGCTAAGTTTAGCAATACCTCTATAATTAATTATCTTGACGATATTGGCATGAAAATTCAGTGCGATGTTCGCTAGAACTGAAACATTTTTCAGTGCCTTGGCTTCTTAAGACGGTGCAATAAATACTTCACTCCATCTGATCTACTTACCATTCATAACCGACCGAGAATGGAATACAACTCTCATGTATGGGTTGGCCCTTAACGTCTATTTCGAGGCTTTTCGACCGTTTACAGGAGAGGCCGTAGTAGCTCTTAATCTTAATCACGATAGTGTGTCCAACTCCATTGATTCATTGGAGCATCGTTGCAATGTGGCTTGTGTTTCACTGTTCTATCGCTACTACAACGGGTATTGCTCGAACGAAAGAAGGAGACTTGTTTATGAAAATCATGTATTCCTACGTAACACTCGTCTTTCTCGGTCAGTACATAAGTAGTCGTATGTGGTCGATTGGCCAGTGTATCGCACACTGCATTACAGACAAAGTTCGTTTGTTAGACGGATTATTCGCATGTGGAACTCCCTTCCTGCAGAGATCTTTCCTGTTACTTATGGTATTAAAATGGTATAAAAATGTTATAAAAATATTCAAACCTAGTGTCCATAAACACTGCTCCCTCTTTCCTCCTTCTTATAATATATTTTCCTAGTTCCAAATACAATGCCATCCCCTGAGTGTTGGTCGTTTCAACAAAATAATGGCACTTGCCTTTGTTCTTCCGATTGTAATATTAGAAGCTATAATCGAATTTTTAAAATTGACTGCAACGGCAACTCAACTCAACTCAACTACGATGTTATTTAGGAGTTGTAATTTTTTGGCTTTTGAGGGATTAAAACGGCATAAGATACAGAAAAATCATCACAGATATTCGAAAATAACTTAAAAATAAAATACTTTACTCCTTGTTATTACTAGCATAAATTTCCAACAGTAACAACTGCAAAGCAAATACAAAGCTTAAGGAGGCTTATAATGCACTAAAGTAAAGAATATGATGTGTTTTTTTTTTTTTCATTTCATTTATTATTTATTAATATTATTATTTACTAATTAAACATTTCATTAAACATATTAGTCCAAGAATTATTTACAAGAATTATTTACATAAATCATAGTTACTTAAAATATATCTGCTAAGCCATGTAAATTTGTAATTGCTAAAAATCGTCAAAATAAGAACATAAATCCTCATGTCGTCAAAAGGATATTTTTAGAGCTCAAAATCGTCAAAATGACGATAAATCGTCAAATCTGGCAGCTATGCTCACGACTAATAAGCCTACTACCTACTAGTTTACAATGATCAACAACAGGAATAATTTGGCTTTTGTCATCTATATACATATATAAAAATGAATGTGTGTTTATTTGTTTGTGGGTTTGTTTGAAGTCTATAGACGGCTAAACGGCTGGACCGATTTTCTTGAAATTTTAACAGTACCTTCCTGTATGTCCGGAAGGAACTATAGGCTACTTTTTATTTTAAAATTTCAAGTAGGCGAGGTGCCACGCCCACATACCCAACAAGTATTTAATGTCACATATCTCATAAACTGCAACAGCTAGAGTCCTCAAATTTTGTATGGACGACTTTGACGTTTATATGAACAAAATGGGCGGATTGGCTATAGAGGGCGTGTCACCTCCCATATAAAAAATATTAAATTAGTATATCTAAGGATATATAACAGTTAGACTCCTAAAATTTTGTCGAAGCCACTTTAGTATCAATATGAATATTTTAGACAAAAATGGGCTGACTAGGAAAAGAGGGCGTGGTACTTCCCATATGACTTAAATTTAAAACTCCTTATATCTGGGAAATCATTATAGATAAAATCATCAAATTGTACACGGGCAACACTGAAATCCATATGAATAATTTGTGAAAAAATTGCCGGACTAGCAATAAGAGCGAGACCCTCCCATAGAAATATGATACAAAAGTTCGTGTACATGGAAAACTATTAGAGCTACAATCTAGAATCTTTGACACACATATGAACATTTCGGGTTAGGGAAATAAATGGACTCTATATTTATATGAATTCTTAGATAGAAAGTAAATACTAAACATCATATATCTGATAAACTATTGCAGCTAATGTCATGTATTGCCTGTTCATTCCAATAACAATTTTATTACATGTTTGTAAAAATACGCATAGAGGGACATGTGTAACTTAGGTACCATTAACAGTAGACACAGACCATTGATGACACTATATTGCCTTAATTTATTAACTACCTACAGCATACATAATTTTTTAAAGAACCAATTGTTACCTGTTGTTACATAATAATACACCAAATCTTTATGGTCAGGTCATTTATGGTCACCCTAATAAAAAATTAAATTAAATATTTTCATCTTGAAAATAAAAAAATTTGACCTGTTATGGTATATTTGCCTAATAATGATTGAAAGGAAGTACTTAATCTTTTTCGCAATCACAAAGTGCTGACGAAACTCCCGAAGAACGTGATGTTCGTCTGATTGTTGAAAGGTCTAGAGCCTCCACATCTAGAGCTGCTGAGACTCCAGTTCAACGTGATGAACGTTTAGAAAGGGAAAGAATACGATCGCAAAGAGCAGTAGCTGCAGAAACACCAGACCAACGAGATGTACGTGGAGAAAGAGAGAGACTACGAGCATCAACATCTAGAGCTGCTTAGACACCTGATCAACTTGATGCACGTCTTAAACGAAAACGATCCCAATAATCAAGTCAAGAACTGATGAGACAATGGATCAACGCTATGTACGCCTAGAAGGAGAAAGACTACGAACATCAACATCTAGAGCTGCGGAGACACCAGATCAACGTGATGCATGTGTAGAAGGAGAGAGGATATGAGCATCAATATCTAGAGCTGCTGAGACAACTGACCAACGTGATGCACGTCTTAGAAGAAATCGATCCCAATCATCAAGATCAAGAACTGACGACGGATCAACGCGATGTACGCCTAGAAGGAGAGAGACTACGATGATCAACATCTAGAGCTGCGGAGACACCAGATCAACGTGATGGACGTGTAGAAGGAGAGAGGATACGAGCATCAACATCTAGAGCTGCTGAGACACCTGCTCAACGTGATGCACGTCTTACAAGAAAACGATCCCAATCATCAAAACCGAGAACTGATGAGACGCCGGATCAACGCGATGTACGCTAGAAGGAGAGAGATTACGAGCATCAACATCTAGAGCTGCCGAAGTTACTGTTAAAATTTTAAGAAAATCGTCCAGCCGTTTAGCCGTCTCTAGACTTCAAACCAACCTACAAACAAATAAACACACATTCATTCACCGGGTTTTAGCTAGTTACTTATATTTGGGAATATTACGTGCACTGTGTGGAGATTAAGAAGTCGCCGTAGTCTAGTATTTAGTGTGTTGGCTTATTAGACGTAAAGCCAGGGTTCGAGCCCCAGGCCAGACATCAAAACAAAATACAAAAAGTTTTCTGGCAAAAACTCTGAGAGTAAAATAAAATTGCCATGAAAAGTTTCTCAAAAAAATCTGTCGTTCGGAGTCGACTTTAAACTATAGGTCCCGCCACTTATGTATAAAATTAACACACACAACATAAGTGGTGTGAGAAACTAGGTCTATAATCTTGACTGAAGGGTTGTAATGACCAATTGTGTATGTATGTGTGGAAATGAAAACTAAGGTGTTCTCCTTTTTTAGACGAATATGTCTAGGGTAGTACAAAATGTTAGAGCCAGGGGTTTCAGCATTTATTTAGTATTGACTCTTTTTTAAGTGTAGCTTATAGATTACAAATTAAAAGTTTTTTTTTTTTAATTTTCTAATGAAATATGTATTGAAATCAAATAAGAAATAGGAATTTTATGAAGATACCACGATTTCGACACGTTATTAATTGTCCGATACATGTGAAGACTTAATTCCAAACCACTCTCCACATTTTAAATTAGATACCATTGTAGAGATATTTTGAAAGAAGAATATGTATTAGCACATCACCTTACAATTCCGATTGTGGAAGCTTAAAGGAAAAAATTTCTTATAAATTTACTTGTCATTTGGGCACATGTTTCATATTTTTTTTTTTTAAACACGAAACTCATGTACATTCTTGTGGTTTTCTTGTACCAGGGGCAGAAGGAGTCCTCTTCTTCATTAATTTGATTTGATCTTCATATTAAATTGTGTCATTTGACACTTTTTTTCTTTCCAGTGACAAGTAACCCAAAAAAAAAAAAATGGTGTTTCTTTTAATCTTTTCATTTTCGATATTTTGGAGTTTTAATGATTCAAAGACGGCTGAAATCAAAGCACAGATTGGCTTTCAAAATGAGGATAGACATAAGATGACAAAGTAAAAATGTGTCAATTTAAAATGACGTCTTCCTTATTAAAGATTATACAACAACATTGAGGCTGAAATCAAACCAAATCCGAATTCAATTCAATCCGAAATACGAAATTGTCAGTTTTGAAGCTCTTATTAAAAAACAATTTTTTTTTATTTGTTTATTTCGATAATTACGACAACGTTTTTAAACTTCACATAAAAAAAATCGTTCAAAAAAATATTTAAAATTTTAATACCGAAGGTGTCGTATTAAATGAGAGAAAAAGTGATGTTTTTTTGAAATGAAACTTGCCTGCCAATCATTATTAAATTTTATTTTATGCTTCTCCTTTATAAGTGTTAAACATTTTAAAGAGCTTTTTTCTGAATGTTTGAAGTTTTATTTGGGATTTGTGTGAAGCACCGAAATAAAAAAAAAGAGATCCGTTTTTATCTTGTTTTCAGATGTGGCTCATTAACGCTTTAAAACATGTTAGTTTCTCTTAACTGTAGTACTACTACTACTACAATAACAACAAAAACTACTGGTAGTGATTTTTTTAAATTGATATCCAAGGTATACCCACCGACCAAGTAACCAACAACGACCATTCGATCGACATTTTGACCAAAATGTTTAGATATGAAATGCAAAAAAAACTTTTTAAAGCACTGAGAGAAATTTTTGTTTGAAAGTAAGATTTTGAAATACTCATGGAATTATTCAGTAACGGTGAACAAGCTTCGATGATCACGCCGTGGCCGTGGTCTAGTAGATAGTGTGTTGGCTTATTAGAAGTAAGGCCACTGTTCAAGCCCTAAGTCAGACATCTCCATGAAAACGAAATATTAAAAAATATTTCTTCGTTGACTTCCTCACAGCAGATTAATGGCAAAAATTCTGAGAGTAACATAAAATTGCCATGAAAAGTTTCTCAAAAATCTGTCGTTCGGAATCGACTTTAAACTGTAGGTCCTACCACTCATGTATAAAATAAACAGACACAACATAAGTGGTGTGAGAAGCTAGGTCGAAATCCTGACTGAAAGGTTGTAATGGCCAATTATGTATGTATGTATGGGTAATGTGATAAGATGTATTCACATTGAACCTTTTGATTGTATCGCATATATATTGTTACGAAAGTGGAAATGGTGTTATTAAAATAATAAACAAAAGCTCCAAAAACAACACAATGGACTTGATCACACATAAAATGATAAACAAAAGCTCCAAAAACAAAACAATGAAGTTGTTCCGTGATCAACGAATAAGTAAACATATAGCAACAAAAACGACAGGCTTGTTTACAAGATCGATGAATAAACAAAAATATAGCAACAACGTCCGTGTATAAAAAATATAGCGGAAAGACTAACAAACAAAACAACAACAACTCTGCCTGGACGAAAGTAAACAAGATACACGAACAACAAAAATAGAAACAAGTTGTTTACATTTTTGGATTGTTCATCCTTCAAGGGCATTCATCACACTGTTGATCCAGTGATATAAAAGGCAAGATAAAGCGACCAACGAGGATTCAGTTAGAATTCAGTCAGTCGTGTATGAAGACACGTGATTCTCGGAGTTCGAGTTAAGTTAGTCGTGTGACGACGTCGCGTGGAATTGAGTGAGAATTCAACCAGTGGTGTGTAAAGATACGAGATCGAGTTATATTTCAGTCAGCCTTGTGTGCAGACAAGTTGCGTGAAGAAAACAGTTGTTAGTGTTGTGCTTACAAAAAAAGGTTGTGAGCAAAGAAGAATAACTAACAAGTGTTGTTGCTTACAAAAAAAGGTTATAAGCAGAGAAATATCACGAACAAGCACATATTGTGAAAGTTATCATTGTATACGTGGAATAAGTTCGAACAGTGGCACAAAAGTTGTGCAGATAATAAAGAATTGACTTAAAATTAAAAACATATTTATTTTTATTTTATTTGCAATCTACGAAGTCATATTTTTAACGTTTTTAAAAGGTAAAAACGTAACAATATTGAAGACAATCTCCAGAGATCAACATTGTCCCGATTTTTCTGCATTTACCACAGGCAGATCTATACAGGACTGAATGTGGCCTGATAAATATCCATGAGGGTATAATTAAATTCCCAAATAACACTTTCCCTTCTTCTCTATTTTCAGGTTTCATAGCTTACGAAGTAGAATTTAGTAAAGGGAACTGTCTTAAAATAACAGTGTCATGTCTGTAATTATGTCAAGAACGCACAGTGTAAGATTTTGCTAATCTAGCTGGACAAAACTCGTTATTTTGAGTTTAGATTTGAGTAAATATTTTTATCCAATATGAAAGAGCACTTGTTATAAAATAAGAAAACGCCAAAACTTTTCCTAATTTGTCAACAATAACATTGTAATGGTACTTCAAACTTCATATTTTTGAGTGAATTAAAAACAATAAAAATATCTACATTAAGTTGCTTATTCTTAAAAACGTGTAACATTTTATTGGATCGGAATTTTTTAACTATTTTTTTTTTTGTTTTGAAGCTCAACATATTCGCTATCAACATCACGAGAATTTACGGTTCTAAAAGAAAAATTCTTTTCGTTCAATTTCAATTAAACAATTACTTTTTTTTTTGTTAAGTTAAGAAAAAAAGAAAAAATTCTGTAATCGATAACTTTTTTGGTTCACACCGGATCAACACCAAATTAGTGTTATAGGAACGCCGGAAGTGTCTACTTTAAGGCACATATAAAATTATCTGCCGAGATTTGCCGGATAAAGAAAAAAAATAAACACCAACGAAATTATCGGGAATGTTTCACTCGTAAAATTTCAAGAACTGACACCAACAAAGATTTAATAAACAGACTTTTAGTAACATCTGATCCATATATAAACAGTTTGCGAAGACCTCCTGTATATAAAAAAGCTGCATTGACCCCAGAAGTCCTACATTTATTGAAATTTCCAAAATTAACAGAAGAAAACTATGACTTTTAATATTTTATTCATACTTTAATTTATATGTACTATGTACATATGAAATTATTTAAAAATTAATAAAAAATTAAAAAACAAATTAATAAATCAAAATTAATTGTTACTTCTACCTCTTTATTATTTATTTTAAACATTATCATTCATACTTTTTTACTTTTTGATTATCATTCGCGAATAATATCAAAAATAAATTTTTCAGTTGTATGGGAAGTGGGCGTGGCAGTGGTCCAATGTCGCCCATATTTTTGGCAATGGTTCATATTGGCCTAGTAACACTTTGTACCAAAATTCATAAATCTAGCATAATTGTTTTCCAAGATATTTAATTTTGTCTACCTAGAATGGCTAAATCGTACACTGTGGAACGTGTTTTATGAGCTATTTTACATCACAATTCAAATTTTCTAAGTACTTTAGTTTTCTTTCACGTGTACTTGCAAATAACATATGACTTTGCATCATGTAATTCTGCTTTTATCTGTTTAAAGAGGGGGAGCCATAATAACTGCAGGAAAAAAACTTCTTAAAATTTAAAGAAAAAAAAAAATAGAATCCAACATGATACTCAACACTATCGTGTTCTATAAAATCTAAGGAATAAAGAAGCAAAGTTTAAATAAAAACATTCGATAGAGAATCCCAAAGAATCCACACACACACACACACGTATAAGAAGAACATATCATCACCATGCAACATCGTCATTCACATCCACATCATCATCATTGTCATCGTCGTCATCTTTATCAGCATCTAAGGCTGCATGGACATACTCTACCAACCAGCATATGATACGTATACGAATACTGATGTTCCCTGTTTAGGAGGTTTTGGTCGAAAACGTATGTTTAACATCGACTCTCTCACTTTTGGAAAGAAAAAAAATTGAATTTAAAAACATAAACTTCATTACTTCCGTGCAATTAACTCAATATGCAGATTATCAGTTGCCGTTGCAGTCTACTGCTGTTGCAACTTGCAACGAAGCACAAGAGCACATGGCGCTGTTGCTGTTATGTGTGTATGTTGTTGTTGTTGTTTGTTTGTTTAGGTACACAACATTGTCCATGTCCAGCCACATCATCATCGTCACCATCAACACAACAGCATCATCGTCATCATGGGTACACTGCCTCTGTGCTTTGGCTCTAGTGATTGTCTGGCCGCACAACTACTTCTACTAATGTTGCTATTAATGCTACCATCATCACCATGATCATGATCATCATCATCATCATCAGTAGAAAAGAAGGTGTAGTAACCACTTCGACTATGTGGTATTAGCATTAGAGTGAGCTGGAGCAACAACCACTGTCAGTTTGTGTCTGTTGAACATGACATACGCGTTCACATCTTTATGTAAATGTGTTGCAAAATAAAATTTTTGCGATAAGTTTTTAACATTTCGACCACTAAAGAGTAATTCCAACAACATTCTCTTGTTAATTTTAATTGATGTTTACAAACATCATCATGCCATAAAAATTGCCAAGAAACAAAAACAAAAAAATACGAAAAAAGAGAGGAAAAAAGTATCACAACATAGTGACTGAGTGATGGAAGACTTTTGTTGTATTGACTGCCGTTTTAAGATATTGAAGTCACCCTAAACAATCTAAAAAAAATTGTAAGCCTGTGATGTGTAGCATGAAGCATATGGGCAACCAATATTTAAATTGCTATGCTTTACCATCAGCATCGGTTGCCATAGCTTAATGAAACATTTTCAAGCGAAAAAAATTAAAATAAAAAATAAAATTGTTAACGTTGACATTGTTTAACGTTAATATTCTCTGTACACTTTGTTGTCTCTCATATATTATTGGGTGTGGGTTGAAAGATCTTTCTTCAGTTAATGGAAACTAATTCTCGTCTGAGGAATAATAAGAGCAAGACTATACTCTCAGGGATATAGGATAAACATTCATACCTAAGAGATTCTAAGTTCGATTTAATTCATCTTCTATGACAAATTAAACGCTTTCACTGCAGTCAGTTATAAGCATTCCTGGCTAGAGATTACTGAGGCATTCTAAAGTTCTACAAACTTATATTCTTCAGTTGTTGCCATAACACCTTGCTACTCAACTCCCTTTTATACACGACAATTATACTGGAGATCAAACGCAGGATTACTCTCGGCAACAGGTGCTACTATGGTCTCAATAGGCAATTGAGTAGCAGAGACCTCTCTCGTGCGACAAAACTAATACTTTACAAGACGCTCATCCTACACGTGCTTCTTTATGGTGCAGAGGCATGGACCCTATTAAGAACTGATGCAGCAGGCTTGAGAGTATTCGAGAGAAAAGTCCTACGTAAGATCTTCGGTCCAGTGCGAGTTGGCGATGATTTCCGCATTCGATCCAACAGTGAGCTGTATAAGCTCCTCAACGACATAGACGTTGTGCAGCGTATTAATATCCAGCGGGTGCGTTGGCTCGGCCATGTCGTTCGAATGGAGGAGGATGCTCCGGCGAGACGGGTATTTGATGCGGGGATCTGCGGAAGTCGGCGAAGAGGACGACCTTGTATCCGTTGGAAAGAGTCGAGGAAGTCGAGGAAGCCCTGTCATTGATTGGTGTGACCAACTGGCGTAGGCGCGCAAAAAGCAGAGGCGTCTGGGAGAATGTGTTGCGGCAGGCCGAAATCCATTAATCGGGTTGTTATAGGCCAATCAAGTAAGTAAGCAAGTAAGTAATTATACTGCGTAGACGTCGTAGTCTAGTAGGGAACCCAGTTCTAGTTTCGAACCCAACCTCAGACATCTCAAACAAAACGAAATATGAAAAAATATGTATTTCTTTCCTCTAAGCAGTTTTCTGGCAAAGTTTCCATGAAAAGTTTCTCAAAAAATCTATCCTTCAGAGCCGAATCTAAACTGCAGGTCCCGCCACTCATGGATAAAATTAACACCCACAACATAAGTTGGGTAGGAAGCTAGCTTACTTGACCCATCAAGTAAGTAAGAAAGTAATTAACGTCCCATTCTTCAATTGAGGATATATAATTCCACATTCTTCCATATTTTACTACGATTAGTACTTCACTATTCTAGTTGGTTTGTGTATTAATCTACCAGAAACTCTGGTCAGTTGCACTTTGTTAGTGATGATGGCAAAAGAAAAAAATTAATTCCCTGCCGCTCTCGTTTCCACCCCCCTTTTCTAACATTCCTTTACTAAACATTCTCGAACAATGTTTAGCATGAATAGAAACTATTCCCTGAGCCACTCATGGATAAGGTTGACATATGGGTGCATGGGTGGTGGGGGAAAATAGGTCGTAATCCTGACTAAAGAAAATAAACAGACGGACGAGTTACACAAGTATTAATATACATTTCCTTTAGCCTCCTTAATGCATTAATAAATTTCAGAAGAATCTGAATATTGGTTCTCGATAGAGAGTTTAAGCCTTTAAAGAAGCCTTCTCCTAGAGTAATCAATTTTCCCCTACAAAGATTCTGGCAGTAGCAGATAAGATGCTCCATTGTATACAACTTCCCTTAATCGCACGCTTCTGACCATACGCTGCAGATCTATTCCGACTGAGATCTCTCTCAGATCCATTTAAGTATGTTATGTATGTAAGTTATAATGGGTGTATGGGAGCATTATCATCATAACCTGTAGAGGCACTGTTTTAATAAAAAAATTTAAACCTTATTCAACATATAACATGTTGATGATACTGTTACGAAAAAAAAATCTATATACTGTGTTTTGATTTTACATCGCTTAACATTAAAATTATAAACAAAAGCTACAAAAACAAAACAAAAACCTGTTTACAAATTATCGTACTGTTTAATATAACAACAAATACCAGCATAAAAAAAATGGTAAACAAGTAAACAAAACTACACAAACAACACTACAATAATAAATGTAAACAACGATATTTACATTTATAGAGATTTCGAGAAGGCGAAGTCATGAATATACGGCTTCAAGAACATTCATCACACTGCTTACTTTGCCATATAAAAGGCAAGGCAAGTAGGTGACTGGGTGAAGTGAGGTTCAGTCAGTATTGTATATAGATGCGTGTATGAAGAGAGTAATCGTGCTTTGAAGATCTCCGTCACAAAAATCTGTCGAATAATTGGTTAGCAATTGTTATTGTTTATGCAAAGGGTATAAACAGAGGAATAATAAAAAAATGGCAATTGTTGTTGTTAACATAAAGTTGTGAACAGTGGTACACAGAATTGTGCGAATAATAAATTAATTATTAATTAATTAAAACTAAACACAAATTTATTTTTATTTTATTTGTAAACTAAGAGCTCTTATTTTAAACGTATTTAAAAGGTAAAAAATGTAACAATGCTTTAGTGTTTTGGAAATGACATTTTTGCCTGACAAATATCATGAAACATACCTAAAGATGTATATATATGACTAAGTACATATGCAATACGGTATCTACTATCTTATATGAACTTCTATGGTATGGTGCTACTACATATTCCAATATACATACGTACTCGTACCAGCTCATGATTTTGTCATCGACATCATCTACCATCTCTTGGAATTCTATTAAAGCGTTTCATTTTGATTTTGCGTTTAAATTTTAAGTTAAAAATACAGTTTTTTTGCTTTTTTTGAAGAAACGATTCTTCAGTTGCTTTTTCATTATTTTTTAAGTCCTTAAAAGTGAATTAATTACCATAAATTAAGTCACACAGCCAGTCAGTTGGTTGTTTAATCTGTAGGCACTGTACTGTGTTTCATCATTGGACTTCAAACCTTCTTGCGAAACTCTTCTTGTCTGTTCCAGGCCATCATCATCATCATCAGTCTGTCTGTCTGTCTGTTTGTCTGTTTGTCTTTGTATTTTTTAATAGTTTGTAAACATGATCATTCAAGTGTCAGGTCTCTACTACCCATCTTTTATCCTCGAAGTTTTTTTTTTTTTGCAAATATTTACCAATTATCGTTACTGTTTTCTTCCACTTTTTTTTCTTTTTTCTTTTTTTTTCCTTTTTCTTTTTATTTTTTGTTTAGAATGTCGTACACTTTTCATAGCCACTGTTGTGTGTGTTAAAGTGGGAGTTGAAGATTCTTTTTTAAAAACGATAAATTACTACTAAAGCCTGAATATATTTTTTTTGTTGCTTATTTCTTATGCTTTTAATGAATAAAAGTTTTTTATTTTTTTGTTTTTTTGTTTATATGTAAATTAAAATCATATTGAATGCCTTATTTATGGTAGAGTTTCATTATAATTTAGAAAATATTTTTTAGTTTTATTTTTAATTGCATTTAATTGGAATTTGTTTTTCTGTTTTTGTATTTGTATTCTTTTGTAAATAAAACCACTAAGGCCTACGCTATTATTTCAAAGTTCACTTGAGCATATTTTGTTAGAGTGCAATTACTGAGACTGTGATTGAACCGAAATTTCTTTAAATTACAGGAAAAAAATTGTAATTAAACACATAACACCTACATTACATGACTTAAAATAATGGCCCCGATTATGGTTCACAACACATAAATGTTGTGTTGTACAGGACAATATAATGAATGAATTGAAGTCGCCGTAGTCTAATAGCAATACTAAAACGCAATACATTTTCATTTTAACTACCTTCTAAGCAAAGACAAGGCAACCCTGTCATTACAGGACCTGTTAAGGACAGGAAAGAACTGAACCAAACGATGAGAAAAACCGAAATCAAAAGTTATCTTCTTCCAGCTCACTCATTTGAGATGAATTATATCCGGTATATCTTTCTAAAATGTTGCGATCTCGATATCCTCACTCAAATTGTTTATTGTAGAACGTTAAAATTGTCTAACCATCGATAAAATAACGAATTTAATCGACAAATTTAAGACTACTGGCTCGAATAAGTCTGTATTGGGTGTTCACCATGGCCGTTTAATTGAGCATATAGTCGAGATTGCATTGTAGCCGCCGTAGTCTAGTTAGTAGTGTGTTGGCTTATTAGACATGAGGCCACTGTTCAAGCCCCAGGTTAGATATCAAAACAAAAAGATGAAAAAAAATATTTCTTCGGCGACTTCCTCTCAGAAGATTTTTGGCAAAAGCTTTGAGAATAAATAAAATTGCCATGAAGAGTATCTCAAAAAATCTGTCGTTCGGAATCGACTATAAACTGTATGTTCCGCCACTCATGTATAAACATTAACACACATACACACAAAAGTGGTGTGAGCAGCTAGGTCATAAACCTGACTGAAGGATTGTAATGTCCAATTATGTATGTACTACTAGACTAATACAGGGCAGTAAATAATGGTAGATAGTTAGTTTTGATGGCATTTATACACTCGGAGATTATGGGGCCACATTGTGTTTGCATTACAAAAGAAAAACAAATAAAGTAAAACAAACAGAATAGAGAGAATGAAACAAAAGAGTAGAAAACAAAGCATAGGGATCAGCACAATCTTATCAGACATCTTAATCCCATCATAAACCTCAGTAGAGTCTGAAAATCGACTATCGACAGAGAGTTTAAACCCTCAAAGAAATCTCCTCCTAGTTTAATCAATCTTCAGCTGTAATAAGTGTCAGTCTTCAACTCCCCCCAGGTTTGTCCCAGATTTTTGTCAGCGACTTAAACCTAAATGTCCTGTAAGGAACCCACTCATCAGTCTAACGTGAAACTTATGTTGCTACACAACGTTCTAGCGGCTAGCCAATTTTACAATCTTCGATAGAAGGCCAAAGGTTTCTAGCTATGTGATGTATCGATCTATCCCTACAGCGTCTTTGATCCAACTACCGAGCCCATCACCCGATAAGTATATACGGGCGTGAATCGTACAACCATATCATAAATTAAGTTAGAATCCAATCTAGCAAGTCAGTTGGCTTCTCCGTTCTAAAGCCCACCATCATGGCCATGAACCCAACGGAGACTGAGCCCAAAAGCTTACGGTCCCGACGGCTACATAATTTAAACCAAACCGGTTCTATCGACTTTGCAGAATTCTGAATGTATCAATATAGTACTTAAGCAAAATCAAAGCAATTTTCATCCTGTTGGGATTGTATACCAAGACAGCTTTACACAATAAATGGAGGCACGTCTCTAAGAGCTGCCTCCATAAGTCCTCAAAACCTCAACAGAAATTTATCCCTTTATACTATGTTCAGACATGCACTTTTATTGAGTCAATATTCGGTTTATTGATTACAATATTTTAAGTGTTTAGACATAACAATATACGTAGTTCAGCTGCTTATTCAATATTCATTTGACAGTTGGTAAACAAAACAGCTGGTTGTTTCAACAACATTGTTTTTTTGTTTTTTTTTTGTTTGTTGTTGTTGATATTTGAGTTGTCAAATATCAATAGAAAGTGTTCGGAAAATTGTAATATGTGCACTGAACGTACTTATGACAGTGCTGTATTTCAAGTTGTAATCAATATTATAACAATCTATGAATTTATTGAGCAATAATTAATTGACGTTTTATATGAAATATTGAGATCAATATTGCCGTTTATTGCGATTTACTCAATATAAGTGCATGTCTGAACAATTTAGAGAAAATAAAATCAACGATAAATATCATTCATATTTTCACTGAAGTTGAGCTTCCTGTATAACGACTGAAGGCTACCGAATTTAACTAACGCAGTTGGAACACCTGAATATGTCTTGTAACTTGTCGGAAATTGAATAGTCTTGTTGGTTTTTGGCGAGTTCGTGCGGTGGAACACGTATGAGAGTTAAAATGGAATTAGTCGGGCATTAAGGTAATATTCATAAAGAATTTCTAAAAGCAAATTTTCTTATAAAACAATAACGTGGTAAGAATTGTTGCCAAATAAATATTTTTGTATGAAATTATTCCTCTTATTATTAACTGTTTAACCACGACTGTGATTTATGTTCCACTTAAAAAACTTCTTAATATTACAACATACAGTGAAAGCTCCCTTTGCGGATAGCTCTTATAAGCGGACATCTCTATTAAACGGACAAAACTTAAATCTCTAGAACCGTTTGCATAAATCCAAACGAATTACATTCCCCATAACGGACGCACCCATGACCGTACGCAGACAGGAAAAATTACTTTCTTTGAAAAAAAAAAAAGTTGTAATAAGCGGACATTAAAAAAAAATTAAAGTTAAATTAAACATAATTTTGTGTAAATATGATAGGGGAAAAAGAAAAATTATTGGTAATTGGAAAAGCGGCTCGACCTAGAGCATTTAAAAATATGAAAATTAAAGATTTACCAGCATTGTGGAAGCATAACAAGAAGGCTTGGATGACTGGTGATATTATGGCTGAATGGCTCATGCAGTTTGACAGAAAAATGTTAAGAGAAAAAAGAAATATTTTGCTGTTTTTGGACAATGTTGCTTCCCACCCTAAAGACATAATCTTAAAAAATATTAAAATTGGTATTTTTGCCTCCCAATATCACTTCAGTTTGCCAACCATTAGATCAGGGTGTTATTCAAACTTTAAGGTGCACTATAGAACTGCTATCATACAAAATTTACTGCCATGCATTGAATTTAATGATTCTACAACAACTTTAAAAGGGACATTTAACGTTTTGGATGCTTTGTATTTTATTAAACAATCATGGGAAAAGGTAACACGCGAAACCATAAAAAACTGTTTTGGGAAAGCAAGATTTATACAAAATTTTAATTCTGTAGAATTAAACGCGGAGGATGACATACCTTTGTCTATTCTTTCAAGGTTGGCAAGACAAAACTTAGAATGTGTTGAGTTTACAACTATTGATGAAAACCTTTTAACAGAATCTGATGATGTAGAAGTTTTCGTTGAAGAAGTGAATTTAAGTTCATCAGAAAATGACATAAGCACCGTAGAAGAACATCCAAACAAAATATGCTCTTTTAAAGAAGCATTAGCAGAAGTTAGATGTTTAATGAAGTTTTCAGAGGAAGACTACACAGCATATGAACACTTTAAAGTATTTAGAATGCTATTATGGGGAGCAAATTATGAAAGAAAATAAAGTAAAGTTAAAACAAAAGAATATTCTGGATTTTTTTCTACCATGTAAAATGTATTGTTTTAGAAAACATAAGCCAATAAATATCAAATAAAACTAAAATATTTTCTTTTTTATTTCTCTCCAACAAGCAGACATCTCCACTTGGCGGACAAAATAGTCGCCGACGGAAGGTGTTCGTTTATTAGAGCTTTCACTGTATATAGGTAATTAAATCTGGGTTAATCCCTGCTCAACTTTTTATAATTTTATAATTTTATTTGATCATAATTTGTTAAGCAACATTAAGCTCAAAAAGATTCATGAATATTTGTGAAATTCATGATTTTAATAAACCTTTAAAAATGATGTCATTGGTCATGAATTCACGTATATAATACGTATGACATCAAATAATATGTCATTTTAGTAGGCAATCCTTTATTTTCGTTTGTGTTTCTTTGTAATAAAAATTATTGGCAACTGAAACTGAAATGTAGTCGTCGTAACAGATACAAAATCATCAGCACGAACTACAAATAAATTTAACCCGGTTTTCTTTTGTGTGTGTTGCGACTTGTTTTAAAGTACAATACGAACAATTATTATCAGCACACATACACGCATACATACAAACTTATACAATAAAATATAAAATAGAAAAGAAAAAAAAACGGGAATCTGTTAAGAAATATTCATGCAAACATAAAAGTAAACCACCCGCCCTAAACGACCAGACACTGGCTCGGCTCATTGTGTCATAGAGAGTCATACCATTCATTTCATTTTATTTATTTTATTTTATTTTATTTTTATTTAATTTTTATTTTCTCTTTTTAATTTTTTTTTATTATTTCAACAACAAAAACTTATCTTTTGAAACACATCATCAACTCGTCTTTAGCTGGCTCTCGGTCGTATGCTTTCTGAAATGAATTTTTAAGATTAAATTGTTTTGTTTTGTCTGTTTGTTGCTGTTGTTGTTGTCAAAATTTAAATTGTTGTTAAATACAACAATAATAACAAAAACAACAAATTTTAAAATCATACTTTATGAGTTGTACAACAAATAAAGTCTTACGCATAAGCGTAGTTTATTACTGCAAGTCGAACTCATACTCATTCTCATACAACCAATCTTAATTGTATTGATGTACATGCACACATAAAACAATAAAATGGAGAGTAAACCAATACACAAGAAAGTCTTAAAATGAATGTTTGTGCGCTTATGTTGTATGTAGCCTTCATGTTTTTTTGTTCTTAATGGGTTTTGTGTCTGGAGTGAGTGATAAAATTATGCATCATGTACTTAAAACAAAATTTGTTTTGTTTGTTTTTAATTTAATACACCCTACTGCACTTGAGACGTGGTATGTCAGCGATAATCATAGACAACATAAGATTGCCGCAGTATAATTCACCCTTCTGCATCCCTTGGATATGTGCCCTTCCTATGATCCTTTGGGTCAATATGACCCAACATTAAAATGTAAACAAAATTTCATATCTAAAATAACATATAATAAATAAATAAACCTTCCTGAGCAATTATTAATAAAAAAATATATAAATACATATAAAATAAAATTAAATTTAAAATTCAGTGTTTTTTTTAACAATAAAATAATAATTATATTTTTAATACTAATGTATAACAATTTAGGAATTTTTGTGACAATTTATACACAATGTGACCATGTGCTCTTTGCAAATAAATTTTTTTAAAAGAATCATATTTAGTGGAATGCTTATTTGAATTCCTTCCATGTTGACAACAGAAACACCTCTGTCGTTTATTTGATAAATTTCTGGACAATAATGTATTGGTATTATTTTGCTTAGAACATTGCGGGGCACTTGTGAGATCATTTTGTTCTTGAATATTTTTGACAAGATTTCTTGCTGATGGTTCATGTGGCAAAACTTTTCTTCTCAAAATATGTTCGTTTATTAGCTGATCTGCAAGTTCTACTAAATAAATCCTGCGTCTGAAGTTTTTATTGAAATGCCAGGCAGGATTCGTATCAGTCCATATGACGTAGAAATTATATGCTGATACATCTATCATATTTGAAAATAACGCAACAGGCCATCGCTTAGTCATGCGCTTACATGTGTAATTAGCAACTAGTTGGTCAAGCGCATCAATTCCAGCTTTCGTTTGGTTGAAATGATGTATTATTTCAGTTTTTTTTTCATCATCTCTTACATCGGCTGAAGGATGAAGAGAACTTATGACGAGAACGAATTTATTTTTTTTTTTTTTGGAATATAGGATGCTATAGTTATATCATTTGAAAACAAAAAATCAGAGTGCAATACAGGCTATTTTTTCATATCCAGAATTTTTGATGGCAAAAAAGTTTTATTTTTACGGACAGTGCCAACTAATGTAATATTCCGAGAAAGAAGTTCAACGGCAAGATTGTATGTTGTAAAAAAAAATTATCACATGTAATTGTGCATCCCTTTGTGAGAGGGTCTGATAATGTTAGAATCACTCTCTCACCTAAATTAAAAATACGGAAATATAACAAATATAATACGATGTACAAAAATTTCACCTTGTTTTTTTTCTGGCTGTATATTTCTTGCTCTGCCTGTGTACACTTCCATATTCCAGGCATATTTAGTTGTGGAATCGCAAAGTGCCCAAATTTTTATGCTATATCTGGCGGGTTTTGCTGGAATATATTGCCTGAAACTGCAACGACCTCGAAATTGAACCAATTGTTCATCTACAGTAACATTTTCATGAGGATTGTAAAAAACTTTGAGCTGATTACTCCACTTATCCCAAACGTTTCTAATCGGTGCTAGTTTGTCACGAATTCTGAATGGTAAGCTTGTAATATCGCATGTTGGGTCATATTGACCCAAAGGATATTAAATGTGTGTAAATCGTGTTTTGAAATGTGGAGGGGGGAGGAAAAATTTAAATTTTATTGTTTTCTTTTAAAAGCATAGTTTTTGTGCCTGTGATGGATAAATTAAAGTTTCACGATCATATTTTATAATTAAAGGGACAAATTTTGCGTTTGAAAATCAAAATTGGTTCAAATTGACCCAAGGAATGCGGAACGGTTAAGTGTGGTAGAAGACAAACATAAATTTATCATTGTGTTCTAATAATTTATGAAAAAGTCCCACGACACTTTAGAGAGGGTAACGAGAATCTTTACCGGCAGAGCCATCTCCTTTGAAACTGTAGACTCCACAACCCCTACATCTAATACTAAAACACAAGACATTTTCATTTTAATTACCTTTTAAGCATAGACATATGGCAACCCTGTCATTACAGGACCTGTTAAGGACAAGAAAAAACTGAATCAAACTGTAAAACGATGAGAAAAATCGAAATCATAAGCTAGGCAGCTTGATTGAGTGAGAAGAAAGCTAGCTTATCAATTATATTTTACACAAGTAGTCTGTATTTTGTATAAACTTGCTTATCTTCTTTCAGCTCAATGCTGTGAGATGAATTATATCCGGTATATCTTTCTACAATGTTGTGATCTCGATATCATCACTAGAATTGTTTATTGTAGAACGTCAAAATTGTCTAACCATCGATAAAATAAGGAATTTAATCAAAAAGTTTAAGACTACGAATAAATATTTATTGGGTGTTCACCATGGCCGTTTAATTGAACATATAGTCGAGAGTGCATTGTAGTCGCCGTAGTCTAGTTAGTAGTGTGTTTGCTTATTGGACGTAAGGCCACGGTTCAAACCACAGGTCAGATATCAAAACGAAAATATGAAAAAATATTTTTCCGGCGACTTCCTCCCAGTAGATTTCTGGCAAAAATTCTGAAAGTAAAATAAAATTGCCATGAAATGTTTCCCAAAAATCTGTCGTTCGGAATCGACCTTAAAACTGTAGGCCCCACGCTACTTATGTACAAAATTAACGCTATGTCGTAATCCTGACTGAAGCGTTCTAATGACTAATTATGTATGTAGGCATGTGCTATTGAAAAAATTAGAAATTTATTCAGTAGAAAATCTCCAAGGCAATACGGTCCTATGTACCACCCTCACATGACCAGTTTTACATGAAGGTTTGCAAGGTTTATCTAGTACTAGATATAAAGTTAAACGATATAGCACAACCCTAACATATTAGGCCCTACTCAGTAGGTGAATAACCCACTTAATCTGAAAGAAATAACGAAAACGGGAACAAAGCAAGGGAAATGTAAGAATACGAAGGGATCCTTATCTCCTTAAATGCATGAAAGAAATTAAAAAAATTAATAATCGATCCATTTTATTATTAAAGGTTTTCATTAAATACTATTAAGATTAACATTTGAAGTCGCCATATGGGAGTAGTTCTAACCCTAGCCCAGACATCTCAAGCATAACGAAATAATGATAAAAATTAGGGAAAAGGGTTGCAATGACCACTTAATTAAATAGGTTATCTTAACATATTACTGAGGGCGAGTTAAACAGAATTCTTCGCTAATATATTATCGCTTTACATTTAATAGCTCGAAGACGACCACAACTGTTCCAAAAAAATATCTAATTTTACAATGTAATATCGGGTCCGCCATCTAACGTTTTTTTTCAACTAGTGCTTATTTCGTGAATGGTAACACTTAGCTCATGTCTGATTTGACAGATGCAGTCGAACTTCTATAAATTGAATCACCATTATCCAGAAAAAAACTTCAACTTATAGAAACTTCAACTTTGGGAATAAAATTTAAAAATGATCCAAATTAAATAAACAACAGCTATTTGTAATTTTGTAAAGGTATATAATTATTTACTAAAATACTCAGTAATTTTTGATTGAATTTCTTCACATTTGCTTGAGCAAAAAGTGATTCTAATTTGTGTAGTGCTTTGTATAGGTCATCTTTTGCGTTTTCATTTGTATTCAAGAGTACATTTAAAGCAGGGGTTACCAAAAAATTTTTGATTATATATTAGTGAGTAACAGAGAGAAAATAAGTGAGAGAATTTATTTATTTACAGCCATAGAAAAGTGTTAGTAATATACGCTATTTTGATTTTCATTTCATCAACGTATATAAAACTATCTATGTTCGGCTTAATAATTTTAGATAAATAAAAATGTCTTTTAAGAACATATTCCCTACATTCTTTAAATGTTTTATAACATACATACATATAAGGCATTGAATATTAGCACATGTGTTCTTGTCGCAGTCTGATCGACAACTAAATCATAAAGAACAAGAATGCGTTTGAGTTCTTTCCGCACAATTGTGCTATGAAATGGTAAACACTGATTTAAAGTCTTAAATGAATCATTTATAACTTGTCTGGACGGTAGTCTAACTGTTTCCTCAACTTCGTCCACATCGCTATCTACTATTTCTCCAGAGTGTGGTTCTGATTCGATGACATATTCAGTCAATAATATCTTCATCAGTTGGAAATTCAGAAGTAATCAATTCATTATCGATGTCCAAAAAGTCTTGAACAGTACAACTTATAGATTCTACTTCATTCAAATGTAGCCAGACTTCATAGTTATCTTTTAAAACATTCTTGTTGTCGTTAAAATCATTTAATAATACCAAAGATATGTTATCTTCTCCCTCCCACACTAAATGCTGTCTAAATCCAGACTTTGTAAAGCAGTTTGAAATTGTCTGGCTAGTGGCATCAATATCCCAAGCTCTTGATAAGTTGTGAATGTATTCCAGCACATTACTATCGTGTTTACAATTTCCTTTAATTCGAACTACGTATCGCTCCTTTATTGTAAGATAGTCATATCTCAAAAAAACTTGAACTTTTCAAAATGCGATTTAAGTTTTCAAGACATAAGTCCTATGATCTAATTGCCGCAAACACTTTTTGCTATAACTTCGGTTCAGCTTGGGATATAAAACTGATTTTTCAACATGTACAGAAGGTCTAAAAGAGCAGTTTTGCTTAAGTGACTACAAATTTTTAATTTTTTGAGATATGACTATGTTGCAATAAAGGAGCGATATGTATAAATTTCAGTGTTGGCAATTTAATGTAATTTTGCATAAAATGTTGCGATTTTTATAGCAAATTAAGTTGAAAGGAACATATATTCACTATTGGCGGCTAATTCGGTAATTTTTGCCAGGAAAACAAAATTTTTTCGAAAAAATTCAAATTATAGAAACGTTGTACTACCGTTTTTCTTCAAGTTATAGAGGAATTCATGTTATAGAAGTTCAAGTTAAAAAAGTAAAACCTGATAGAATTTCTCTCCAAGATGCTGTTGCCACGAGATGTGCTTCAACTTACAGAAAATTCAAGTAATAGAAGTTCAAATTAGAGAAGTTCGACTGTAATTAGTTTTAACCTTCCGCTGAACGAATATGGTTGTGTATACGCTTGGACAACAACGCTAAGTGGGGCTGCGATCGACTTACAGAAGATGCCGATTTTGGCAAAAAAATCATCTTTTCAGATGAAGCTCATTTTGATCTTGGCGGGTATGTAAACAAGCAAAATTGTCGCATTAGGGGCACAGAAAACCCGCACGCATACATTGAAAAGCGTGACGCACCCAAAACGAGTCACTGTTTGGTGCGGATTTTGGTCCAGAGGCATAATTGGGCCATTTTTCTTAGAAAATGAGCAGGGAGTGGCCGTTACAGTCAATGGCGATCGTTATCGGGCCATGTTGAACGAATTTTTGTTCACAAGAATTGAAGAGGAGAATATTGGCAACATTTGGTTTCAACAGGACGGCGCTACGTGCCACATAGCCGAAGCTACACTCGATGTTTTGCGCCCTGTTTTTGAAGATCGCATTATCAGCCACAGAGCTGATGTCGTTTGGCCACCTCGGAGCTGCGATTTGACACCGTTGGACTATTATTTGTAGGGTGCCGTCAAAGATAGGTGTAATGCCGACAAGCCAGAGACAATTGACGCTTTAAAGGACAATATTCGTGAAGCCATTGGTGAAATACAGCTGCACACAATCGATAATGTGCTTAAAAATTGGACTGATCGTGTAGGCTACTGCATGGCCAGCCGAGGCAGCCATTTGAATGAAATTATTTTCCATTATTAACCGGAAGGATTGTACTTTCAAATAAAAAAAGAAATTTGAGAAAATATTCAGTAGTTTTTTTTAAAGCATTTTCAAAAAAAAAAAGTTATTTGGCGGACCCTGTACATTGTAGCGTACCATATTTTTCGATCAGACTGTAACCTGTAACCTTTCGATTTTTTTTTTTCATCAATCTTGTTTGAAATTACTGCTGTTGGTTGGTACATAAAAGAAATTGAACCTGTTATCAATTGTATTTAATCACACAAATACGAATACAATTTCCTTAGTTTTCTCTCTCTCTCTCTCTCTGTGTTTGATTTCTTTTATGATTGTTTGTTTCTTGTACGTGCTGATTGTTATGCGTTTTTTTTTTTTTGTATGTATGTAAGTGTGTGTGTGTAATATTTTCCTTATAAGTATTCTTCATCTTTTTTTCCTGTTATTATTGTTATTGTTCTATTTGCTTTTTATTGTTGTTGTTGTTGTTGTTATTCATTTATTTATTTTGCTGATGGCACAATAAACAAATTTCTTTTGATTTTTCTTTGATTTAATTTGGTTTTGTTTTTATTGTCTTCATGATGTGTGCGTACATGTGTGAATGTGTGTTTATGTTAGTTTCTTATGCCTTTATTTACACACACACAAAAAGACTCTCCTAAATTTCTGTTATCTTACAAGTTGTTTTTGCTGTTGTTATTCATATGATCGGTGTTCTTTTAAAAGATCGTTATCAACGTGACACACACAATTTTCCTACAACAAAAATGTAAAAACATCTTGTGTTGCACGTATTATTGCTGCTGCTGCTGTTCTTGTTGTTGTTGTTGATGATGATGATAATGTTTTTGGTAGCTGACAAGTCTTTTGAGGCTTCATATTTTACATTGAAATTATGTGATAAACACTGTCATAATGATTTCGTCAGGGCCAAAAGTGGTTTTTTTGGGGGACCACATGAATTAAAATTCTTTATCATTTCCCTTTATTAAGTGGTGGAGGCTTTTTTGGCTTGTTTTAAAGCATGGCAAACGAAAAAATGATTTTTAAAAATATTTTTACTTGACATTATTAAAAATTCAGTCATACTTGCATAATTTTTTTTATCGCATGCCAAGGTTTTTTAAAAATTTACTCAATATAAGGCGTTACCCACATAAATAAAACACAATCACCCTTATTCTGGTTGTCGTCGTCGACGCAAGACGAATTCGACTTGCGTCGACAATTTAAAATTGGTATTCTGTTTGTCGTTATTGACAGTTATCGATGACTGTCGACACACATTTGGTATTCTGTAAGTCAATACGCTGTCGATATTGTGTTGTGTCGACTCTGATTTTGTCGACGTCATTTTTGGTAACGACAAGTTACTATTTTAAAGTTAAAAAACAAAAAAATATATCAAAATGGAAAAAAATTAAAAAATTAAATTGACAAATTCAAATCATTTTGAGAAGCTTGTGGAAGAGTTGCAGAAAAATCCATCTCTCGCAAGAGGATTTATTAGAGGTAACGTTCAGAGCAATTTTAAAGCACAATGGGAAGATATTGCTAAAGTTTTAAATGCTCTTGGCTCTCCTAAGAGACTTTCAGATGGATGGCAAAAGGTATGGAAATTATTAAATGTATATGTATATCATAAATTTATCTATCATATTTTTTTTAGGTCTGGAGAGACTTAAAATTTAAAGTTAAAAAAAAATTGTAACCAACAAAAGTGAGTGTAATGCCACAGGTGGCGGTAGATTTAAACAGTTGACACCCCTTTGGAGGAAGATGTAGCAAATCTGCTGCAGTTTGGAAAACATATTAATCCGGAGGGTATTGTACAAGGTGTTCAAATTCAAGATAATAATGTTGAGGTCCCAGTGTCAGAAGGTTATTTGGAAGAAGGAATGGCTAATGGTTTTGAGTTGGATACAATTGATGCCCCCATTAACCAAGAGTTACCTGGAACATCAATGCCTTCAAGCTCCAATCATCAACAACTATATTGTACTCCTAAAAGGAAATGAACTAGTTCCATCTCAAAAACCAAAAACAAAAAAAAACTTTTGACTGATATATCTAACACTTTGTCATCAGTAAAATACAGTCTCTGTGATTTAAATAAATACCAAGAAAACATACTATCCATAGAAGAAAAAAAATTAAAAATTATGGAAGAAAGAGCTAAAAGAGAGGAGGAATTGCACAAAAGTGAATTAGAAATTAAGACAATCAAAATTATGATTGAAAAAAAGGAGCTTGAACTTCTCCATAAGAAATAGAATAAATCTGAACTTGTATCACAAATAAAAAACATTTTTAAAAAATACCGCTCGTACCACAGAAAGAAAACACTTTTTTTTTAAATAAACCATAAAATGAATCAGCTGACTTAAATATTAGAGATGTGTGTTTTGTGTTATTACAATTTTCGATAAACAGTCGACGTCGACACAGTACTGTTACAGAATACCAAAACAGTGTCGACGTGATGTCGACGACGATAGAAAACGATGTCGGCTCAAAAAAGACGACGACGACAACCAGAATAAGGGTGAATGATTTCAATATGATTTCATTTTAATGCTTGGACTTGGGCATTGTGTACGACATACAATGGCATTTTAGCAACTGCCTCTGTATTGGTTGTACTACTGCACTTTCTAAAGGGATTGGTAACTGCCGTAGCTATGTTCAGTCTTTAGCTTCAATGGAAAATAAATTCGCTGAGAAAAATCACTTCCAAAAGTGGAGTAGTGGTAAGTAAGTTTTACTGATTGACTCCTTCTACCCAACCTTTCTAAGATGGTTGTGGTTGATAACAGGTCCATTTGTGTTGTGTGTAATGGTAAGAAATGTTTACTGAGTGAGTCCTTGTTTCCAACCTTCCTATGATGCTCGTGATTTATATCAGGTCCATCTGTCATTGCATAGAAACAACATCCGCGGTGAATATGTGCTGTATGTAGTGGTAGGAAATATTTACTAATTGAGTCCTTGTACCCAACCTTCCGATGATCATCGTTGTTGATAATATTGTTTGGAGACGACCAGCTATAAGATGGTAAGTAGGTAGGTAGGTACATAGGTAGAGGTGGCTGCCCATCCAAGAAAAATCCTTGGATGGACTCACTTAGTCCGCATTGGGCCCATTGTGCTACCACAGTTATCCGTTATCCCCTAGTTCCGGAACCACTCGTACCTCCTGATGAAGCGATTTAGGCTGCCAATGTCAATCCTTGACAGTTCCTCCATATCATCCATGTAGTAAGTACCAAAGTTCTTCCTTCTCCTTTGACAAAGAGCCGGGCATGTACCCAGCAGGTGAGAGACAGTCTCCCCCTCTTCCTCATCTCTGCAGCTTCTGCAGAAGTCGTTAGCAAGGTGTCCAAGACCAATGCGCCTCGCATGCGTACCCATAATGCAATGCCCCGTAACGACACCGACAACTACACTTAGCGTGCCTCTTTGGAGTTTAAGTAGACTTATTGTGCGCCCCTCATCCAGCCTTGGCCAGATTTAACGAGCCGCCCACCTGTCGTTGACGGAATCGACGATCGCATTATCAATTATGAGCTTGCTGGTCTTCATAGGTATGTCCAGATTCGAGAACTCATCGAAGAGGTCGATGGTCGTGCCCCGCCTGGCAAGTTCATCAGCTCTGTAGTTACCAGGAATACCACTGTGCCCGGTATCCATGCGATATGGATATCATATCGTTCCGCTATCTCGTCGAGACATCTGCGACAGCCGTACACCGTCTTGGAGTTCATCACGTAAGAACTCAGAGCCTTGATAGCCGCCTGACTATCAGATAGTATGGTAAGTAAGCCGCTACACAACGATGGTAGGTAGGTAGGTAGGTAGAAGTGGCTGTTCACCCGATGAGCGGACACACTTAGGCCTCATACAGGGCCCATTGTGATACCACAGTTTCATCTTTCCCCTATTCTAGGAACCACTCGGAGCTTCCGATGAAGCGACTTAGACTGCCAATATTAACGCATGATAGTTCATCTACGTCCTCCATGTAGTAGGCACCCAGGTGTTTCTTTCTCCTCCGACCAAGTGCCGGACATGTGCAAAGTAGGTGAAGAATAGTTTCATCCTCCTCTTCATCTCCACAGCTTCTGCAGAAATCATTCGCAAGGTGTCCAAGACCAATACGCCTCGCATGTGTTCCTATAATACAATGCCCCGTAATAACCCCGATAACAGCTTTGAGCCTGCTTCTTTGGAGCTTAAGCAGAGTCGTCGTGCGCCTTCTATCCAGCTTTGGCCAGATTTTTTGATCCGCTCTGCCTTTATCCGAAGCTGCCCATCTACTGTTGGCAAGGTCCACGATTGCATTGTTAATCATAAGCCCACTGGTACTTAAAGGGATCCCCAATGTAGAGAATTCATCAGAGAGCTCGACGGTCGTGCCCCTTCTGGCCAATTCATCCGCTCTGCAGTTGCCGGGAATGTCCTTATGTCCCGGTACCCATGTGATACAAACATCACATCGGTTCGCCATCTCATTGAGACATCTGCGACAGTCGTATACTGTCTTGGAGTTTATCACACTAGAATCCAGCGCCTTGATGGCCGCTTGGCTATCGGAAAGTATAATGATCCTTCGCTTGCGAACATTTTTGTCCGCAACAATTTTCACCGCAGCTTGAATAGCCGACACTCCGCCTGAAAGACACTGCAGTGATCTGGTAGTCTCATAGAGTTGGGTATTCCGATTGATCTCGAATAGATGCCAATACCAACGGCTCCTTCTAATTTGGAGCCATCGGTGTAGATTTGTGCGGCATTTCTCGTTAGGTGCGCCACACCCTTTCCCCAGTCCTCCCTTTTCGGGATGGATGTCCTAAAATTCATTGAGAAGTCATATCGCGGTGTCATATAGTCTATGCTTCCGACAATATCAGCTCCCTCAAGTATCCTTGTATGACCAATGCTCGATGCATGCCATTGTCCAGTCGCCCAGAGACGCCTACTGATCCTAGCCGCCACACCCCTGCAGTATAGGTCGAGCGGTAGAAGGTATAAGATCATCTCCAGAGCGATCGTAGGAGTAGTGCGCAGGGCACCACTAATAATTATGCAAGCAGATCGTTGTAGCTTGCGTATCAAGTTCAAGTTCGTTGTCCTATTCAGGGATTCCCACCACACCAGGCATCCGTAGGTAAGGATAGGTCTGACCACCGCTGTGTAGATCCAGTGAGTCATCCTAGGTTTCAGGCCCCATTTCTTCCCCAACACCTTGTTACAGGCGTAGAGGGCGATGGAGGCTTTTCTTAGTCTGTTAGTGATGTTCGGTTTCCACGATAGTTTCCTATCCAGGATAAGGCCCAAGTAGCACGCCTCCTCCTTGAGTTCCAGTTCCGCCCCGTACAATCTTAGTGGACGAAAAGGTGGAGGTTTGTACTTCCTCGTGAAGAGTACAACCTTCGTTTTACCGGGATTAACACCCAAACCACGACCAGATGCCCACTCCCTAACCTTCCCTAGGGCAAATTGCATCCTGTCTCTTATAGTGTCAACAAATCTACCCGAAATAGTGAGAACAACGTCATCCGCTACACAACGATACTTCTACAGTTTAATAAAATTTAACCAAATAGGCATGACTGCCTATTTAGGTCGCATGTTTTAGACAGATATCATCTTATTATGGACCCTACAAACGCTGTAATATATGTCACTTAATTTCGCCAGATTTTCACTTGAAAATGATGTAATGGAAGTGATTCAATCACATTTTCTCATATACTTTCTAGTCAGTCCATCCAAAGGCATGCTATGTCCTTTGACCTTTATATTCAATGGGCTTCTGAGGGCTGGTCATTTTCCATCTATTTGGAAGAGTTCGTTTATAATTCCAGGGGTATTGCCAAACTCAGTGCTATTCCCAAGTTGAAGGAGAAACTGGTGACGGATTATCTCTTTTTTAATACGAGATCTTTAATATCCCCTTTCCAGCATGGATTTTTGAAAGGTAGGCCGACTGTCACTAATCTTCTTGAATTTACTACGCATGTTTTCAGGGGTTTTCTTGCCAGGGCACGGACTGATGTAATTTATACTGATTTCAGTAAAGCTTTTGATAGGGTTGATCATAGAATTTTGCTTCTTAAACTTTCATTAATCGGTATTCCTGATATTATTCATTGTTGGCTAGACTCCTACCTCTCCCTTAGGACTCAGAGGGTATTGTTAAGGAATGTATTTTCTAAGACTGTATATGTTAATTCTGGTGTTCCGCAGGATAGCCATTTGGGTCCTTTACTGTTTTTATTGTTTCTTAATGATCTTCCTTGTGCTATTTCTGATTGTAATATTCTGATGTCAACGTTAGCATACGACGTTAAATTATTTTATACTTTTGATGATGATCATGGTCAGACTGTTCTTCAGCGAAATATTGATTTGTTTGTAACTTGGTGCAGAATTAATTTAATGGATCTTAACTTGAGCAAGTGTAAGTGTATGGTTTTCTCTCGCGGGTGCGTAATTTCGCCCACTTATTTGATTAATTCTTGCCCTTTGGAAACTGTGACTACATTTCTTGATTTGGGAGTATTATTGGATATGAAACTCTCTTTTATTGATCATATTAGTATGATGATTGGCAAGGCTCGGGGTGTTCTTGGTTTTGTGAAAAGATGGGCTAGGGAATTCGTTGATCCTTATATAACAAGACTGCTATACACTTCACTTGTTAGATCTATTTTGGAGTATGCGTCTATTATTTGGAATCCATACTATCGTTGTCATAGTGATTCAATAGAGTGCAAAAGCAGTTTTTATTATTCTGTTTACGTGGCTTAGGATGGCATTGTGCCAATGGGTTTCCGTTATATGAGGCTAGATTAGGTTTGATAAAACTTACAACTTTGATACGTAGAAGGGCTGTTTTAGGGGTTTGTTTTGTTTTTAATCTGGTTAAAGGTGATATCGATTCTGAGTTTTTGCTTTGTAACCTGAATTTCAGTATTCCAGCAAGATTTTCACGGCACTATCGTCCTCTTCCTTTAGATTTTTATAGAACGAACTAAGAAGCTAATTTTCCTTTTCGTAGATTATGTAATGATTTCAACTTATATTATGATTTTATTGATTTTAATTGTAGTGTTTGTAATATAAAACGTAGCTTATATGCTGGCAATTATTTGTAAAATTATTATATGAAAATGTATTTTCGTTCTTGTCTTACGTAGTTTATTGTTACTTTATTCAGCTTGTGATTAAGTTCTGTAGCTGTTTTATGTTCTCGTTGCCATTACTATTCCCTTACCCGCTACAGTCCGGACTGTAGTGTGTACGTGTCCCTACGTAATGGGGATGAGCCCTCCGCGGTCGGGTGAGGGTGGGTTAGTGTGTGGCCGGGGACGTTCGAAAAAAAAAATACCCCTAGTGATTGCCTTTTACGGGCCTTTATAATATAAAACTAGGCGATCCATTGAGCACATAAATGCAATTGAGTATAAGTTGCTTAATCGAAAAGGAGTGATGTGGGTAATTCATTGAATACTTCAGTGGCAGTTCTTATTCCCTGACGGTACTATCCTTTATTACAACTAGGTAAGCATATCAACTGGCTACTACATTGTTAATATAATATAGTATTCGAAATGTAGTCGCCGTAGTCTAGTAGGTAGTGTGTTGGCTTAGTAGATGTAAGGCCACGGTTCAAACCTCAGGTCAGACATCAAAACGAAAATATGAAAAAAAATATTTCTTTAGCGAGTTCCTCTCAGCAGATTGCTGACAAAAACTCGGAGAGTAAATAAAAATTCCCAGGAAAAGATTCTCAAAAAAATTTGTCGTTCGGAATCGGCTTTAAACTATAGGTTCCGCCACTCATGCATAAAAATTAACACACACAACATAAGTGGTATGAGAAGCTAGGTTGTAGTCCTGTCTGAATTGTTGTAATGATCAATTATGTATGTTATGTATACTTTTAAATCGCATGTTTTAGAACAAGTAAATTTATAACTTTATTTTAAACTCCCCTGTAACTAGGCTTATGCTGTACAATATACAATAAACTATTCACAAAGCAATTTTAAAACCTTAACAAGTATCGCTGCAATAGCACACTCTGCACTTCATACTCTTCAAAAATATTCATTAAAATTAAAATAAATTTGAAGGAATATTGTGTTCTTTTTGTTTCAAACCTTTTCATAATTTATTTTTATGAATTACCTTCTATGATAACTTAATACCGTTCATTATTTAATTAACTTTGTAATGCTTCAAAAAGTTAAAAGACAAGTCCATCAATTCATTCAATCTGACACCTGAAAGTAGTTAAAGTTTTAAATGAAAATTCAATTATTGACTGAATCGATAATAATTGTTTGAAACTGTATGAAATTTTGTTGAAATTGAATTAGAAAATAAATGTTTAAATTAAATTAAAATGTTTCATCGGTTCATCAAGTTTAGTATTACACGCATGCATGCTCACCCACACACCTCATCAGAATATAACTACTCGTATATAAATATGCATTCAATACATTACGAATACAATTAATGTAATGAATTTTAAATACATAAAAGAGAATGAATAAAAATGTACAGGCAATTGAAAAATGATATGAAGGGTGTTTTGAAAGTTCTCAGTTAATATACAGTGAGCATCAAAAGAAACTGTACACTAAGGATAAAATCCTAACAATCACCAAACTCAACTTTTACCGCTTAAGGAGAGTGCCCGAAAAAATATGTTAAGTTTTAAAAAAAATTTGTAATTTTTTGTAATTTTTTTTTGTTTCAATTTTAAAGAGTGGCAATGAAACAAATTTAAAATAAACTTAAGGGTAATTTATTAATGCATATTATTTTTTTTTAATGTACAGTTTGTTTTGACGGTCACTGTATGTATTTACAAAATTACACTATGCGACAAAATAAAAAAAAATTGAATACACCCGGCTAATGACATAGTGTAGATTGTGAGTTTTGTTGAGTAGATCTCAAAAATATTTTTTTTTATATTTCTCGAACCCTCCAAACTTTCTTTATTTGACAAAAACTGTTTTTTTTTTTACTTCACGCACAAATTTCTGGATTACTCAAACATTTCTGACCCGATATACAAACTTTAAATCTTGTTGGAAAGGGGAGAGATGGACCTTTAAAACGGTATACATATAATTATTATTTCATTTAATATACTATGAGATTTGATGACGTAAACTTGGAAAATTTGATTTTTTTTTGATATTTTTTCAAGTTTGTCCGTTCATAGTAGCGAACTTTACTTAAAAACTATGAAATAAATTATAACATTCTGAAAGTGCATTATCTTGTGAAGAGATTGAAACTTCGTTTGATGAAATCAGACAAAAATTACCGTAGTTATTATTTAAAGAGTCTAACAGTCGAGTTATATTTTTCATATATGTATATATTTTTTCAAATGAACTTTTAGTTCAAAAATTTTCAGAATTTTTGATGGATCTTGACTGTTTATCGGAAAATATGTAAATTTAACGTTTGAGCGACCATCAGAAGTGGGCCAATGTTTGCACAAAGAGAAATAATAATACTTGCAAAGAACACAAATATTAGCCGACTTCTGAAAGTCGTGCAAACGTGAAATTGACACATTTTGCGATAAACAATCAAGATCCATCAAAAATTTTGAAAATTTTTGAACTAAAAGTTCATTTGATGAGATGACATATATAAAAAATGTAACACGACTGTTATACTATTTAACTAATAACTACGGTAATTTTTATCCAATTTTATCAAATAATGACTCAATCTCTTCACAAGAGAACGGACTTTAAGAATATTATTACTTATCCTATATCTTTTTATTAAAGTTTGATACTATGAATGGACAAACTTGAAAAAATATGAAAAAAATTCGAATTTTCCAAGTTTACCTCATCAAATCATATATCATATTAAGTCGAATAATAGTTATATGTATACCTTTATAAAGGTCCATCTCTCCCTTGTCCAACAAGATTTAAATTTTGGAAATCGGGTTTGAGTAATGTTTGAGTAATTCAGAAATTTGTACGTAAAGTCAAAATAAAAAACAGTATTTGTCAAATAAAACAAGTTTGGAGGGTTCGAGAAATATAAAAAAGGTATTTTTGAGTTCTACTTAACTAACTGAACAACGTGGACTATGTAGTTACTCGGGTGTATTTTCACTGTCGCACCATGTTATTAATAAAAATCCTTTAACAGTATAAAAATGAAATAAAAATTTATAAGTCATTAAAAATTTCCCAAAACTTCTCTAGCCAGCCACCTTCTTTTCAATTTAAGTGCAATTCAATTTTATGAATCCACAAAATTCCTGTAAAATTTTACAAAATATTTCATAAGCTATTCTATATGCATGTGTATTTTGTGGTCATAGGATTTATCGATATATCGATATATTTTAAATAACAACAATACACTCAAAATAAATGCAACTAACAAAATATGAACGTACAACAAATACGTACAACAGATATATTAGGACGGTACAAAATTACAAGGCCAGAAATTTATTAACAACTAGAGATTGTAATGTAAAACTTAATTTACAAAAATCTAGGCCAGAACTTGATACTGTTACGAAAATGGAAATGGTGTTGTTAAAATAATAAGCAAAAGCTCCAAAAACAAAACAATGGACTTGATCACACATAAAATGATAAACAAAAGCTCCAAAAACAAAACAATGCAGTTGTTCAAGTGATCAACAAATGAGTAAGCTTATAGCAACAAAAACAACAGGGCTTGTTTACAAGTTCGATGAATAAACAAATATAGCAACAACGACCGCGTATAAAAGAAATATAGCAGAAAGACAAACAAACAAAACAACAACAACTCTACCTGGACGAAAGTAAATAAGATACACGAACAACAAAAATGGAAATAAGTTGTTTACATTTTTGGATTGTTCCCGAAGGTCGTCATCATCCTTCAAGGGCATCCATCACACTGTTGATCCAGTGATATAAAAGGCAAGATAAAGCGAGCAACGATGATTCAGTTAGAATTCAGTCAGTCGTGTATGAAGACACGTGATTCTCGGAGATCGAGTTAAGTTAGTCGTGTGACGACGTCGCGTTGAATTGAGTGAGAATTCAACCAGTGGTGTGAAGATACGAGATCGAGTCATAATCCAGTCAGACTTGTGTGCAGACAAGTTGCGTGAAGAGAACAGTTGTTAGTGTGGTGCTTACAAAAAAGGTTGTGAGCAAAGAAGAATAACTAACAAGTGTTGTTGCTTATAAAAAAGGTTATAAGCAGAGGAATATAACGAAAAGAAGCACATATTGTGAAAGTTATCGTTGTATAAGTGGAAGAAGTTCGAACAGTGGCACAAGAGTTGTGCCGATAATAAAGAATTGATTGAAAAACAAACACAGATTTATTTTTATTTTATTTGCAATCTACGAACTCATATTTTTAACGTTTTTAAAAGGTAAAAACGTAACAATACGAACGGTAAACGATCTATATACGAGACTTTTGAGAACATTGGGGTGCCTTTAGCTAGACATGTTTTGTCACTATATTTAGGATGTCCAAGAATTATACTTATCAGGTTCCCAATGGCCGGACAATGACAAACGTGAAGTTCTGTGGTCTCCTCTTCTGCCTCGTCGTTGCAGCTTCTGTAATGTAAAACACAAAAAACAATTCCATAACATGTTAAGAAAGTGTAGACTCTTACATACAATTCTTAAGAGATCATTTCCATTTAAATGGCTTTGAGAGACACTTGCCTATACACATACATAATTAGTCATTACAACCCTCCAGTCAGGATTACGACCTAGCTTCTCACACCACTTACATATGTATGTTGCGTGTGTTAATTTTACATATGAGTGGCGGAACCTACAGTTTTAAAGTCGACTCCGAACGACAGATTTTGGAGAAATTTTTCATGCCAATTTTATTTGCTGAGAGGAAGTCATCAAAGAAATATTTTCATATTTTCGTTTTGATGTCTAACCTGGGGTTTGAACCGTGTGGCCTTACGTCTAAATAAGGCAACAACACACTACTTACTATGATGTAGAGTCCTTTTGCTACCTGGACAGTATAATTGATAAATCCGGAGGTTCAGCAGCGGATGATGCCAGTCGCATTAATAAGGCGCGCAATGCTTTTGCCCAACTTAACCCTGTCTGGAAATCATCGAACATATCGAGGCGCACCAAAATTAAAATCTTCAATTCCAACGTTAAATCCACATTACGGTTGCGAAACGTGGAATATGGCACCGCGCGATTCCCAGTCTCTTCAGGTATTCGTTAACAAATGCCTGCATAGTATCATGCGTGTGTACTGGCCTTCCGTAATATCCAATGCCCAACTCTGGTCAGATACAGACCAGCAACCAATTGTGAAGGAAATAAGGAGACGCAAGTCGGGATGGATTGGGCACACTCTTCGAAAGCCATTAGATGACATAACAAGGAATGCCATAGACTGGAACCCCCAGGGAAGCAGGCGCATCGGACGGCCATCGCACACTTGGAAACGCCAAATCATAACCGAAATATCCAAACTACGTATACAATGGAACGAAGTCAAACATCGCGCTGATGATCGAGCTCATGGGAAACAACCTGTTGAGGACCTATGCTCCCTAGAGGAGTAAAAGGAACATATATATATACACTACTTACTAGACTACGGCGAAAATATAATTAGGAGCACATTGCTCGCATATATTCTAATTCTACGAAATTCTGTTTAAAAAATTATCGGTTAGACACTCATTGAATTTTCCAAAATCTCTGCTAATTGACACCCACCACGGCCGTGGTGGTTAGATTAGGCAAATACTCCTTTAGGGGTTCCAAATAAATTCAAAGGATTGGTCCAATGAGATACCATAAATCAATACTCAAACTGAAGACTAAGCAATTCCGACATCTATAAGTAATAATCATAGTTATTCGATTTCTATTGTGTTCAATCCAAACTAATAAAAAATAGAAGATAGAGAATCTTCATCATTTCATAACAAGAACGCAGCACTGGCACATGACGTGAAAGATCCTCCTCGGATCCATAATTAAAGGAATACCGAGTTAATCAACATTGCCTGATAAAATAGAGATACTGGACGGTCACACGAGTAACAGGGCCTAGGGCTAATGCTGCCAAGAAAGTTGAGCATTATTGTATAACGTACAAAAACAAAAAAAAGTTGTATCATTTTGAGCCTCCCTAATAACATGCACTGTAAACACAACGTCCGTTCAACTTAATTTTATTTAAAACGTACGCAGATATTTGTGTAGGAGTGTATGTATGCATCGTATGTATGTATGTGTGGTTGGCTATATTTGCTCTAAAAATGTAATCAAGTGGCATAATATTTACAATGTTCACATCTTGATGTACAAATTGAAAAGTAATCGGCATTCCTAAATTATGGCGGTCATCAAGGGGTTAATATTTAAATTCAATAGAACTATGATGATATTAAAGAGATTCAATTTGAATTTGTTTTTATGAATTCACGGCATTTGAAGGTAAAAATATTTAAAAATTTAACGAAAATTATGTCCATATAATGAAGAAAATAATCGGAAGAAATTTTATGATGGAAATGCAACACTCAGGCTGAGTTAAAAGAGTGATTGCTATTCCGCTCTTTTATAGCTATGTTAGTAAGGCCCTGATATATTTAAAAATGTTTGAAAATGTAACGAAAATTATGTCCATATAATGGAGTTTCATGGATTTAATGGAGAAAATAATCGGAAGAAATTTTATGATGGAAATGCAACACTCAGGCTGAGTTAAAAGAGCGATTGCTATTCCGCTCTTTTATAGCTATGTTAGTAAGGCCCTGATATATTTAAAAATGTTTGAAAATTTAACGAAAGTTATGTCCATATAATGGAGTTTCATGGATTTAATGGAGAAAATAATCGGAAGAAATTTTATAATGGAAATACAACACTCAGGCTGAGTTAAAAGAGCGATTGCTATTCCACTCTTTTATAGCTATGTTAGTAAGGCCCTGATATATTTAAAAATGTTTAAAAATTTAACGAAAATTATGTCCATATAATGGAGTTTCATGGCTTTAATGGAGAAAATAATCGGAAGAAATTTGATGATGGAAATGCAACACTCAGCAATTGCTATTCCGATCTTTTATAGCCGTGTTAGTAAGGCCCTGATAAAAATCAAGCCACAAAAAACTCTTGAGCTTGACAACATTTTCAATTGATTTCTTTACATGTGTTTCCTTTGATTGACTTTTCACAAAAATTTCATTCAAATCATAAAGAAAGAAACAAAATTTCATTTTCTATTCTAAGAAAACAAAAAATTATTTTCAAGTTTCCAAACATGCCAGGAGGATACGAATTGAAATTACAAGATTTGGCAAAAATTGCCCTGGGCAGTCCAGAGTTAACAAATGTTAACATAGCCGTGTTGCATAGTTTAATTGAGATTTTGCTAAAGAAATTAAATTGCGAGAATGAAACAGTATCGCTGGGCGAGTTCGATTCTCGGCAGTTAGCAAAGATTCTAGAGAAGTCGCAAATATCTCCGTTGGCCTTCAATGATGAAAATGTGGAAATAATTTCCGAAAAGCTGGATCGCCTAGAGAAACTCGATAAAGGTGTTGCAAACATTGACGAAAAACTCAATAAGCATTTGGAGGAGATGAGAAGGAAAAGCAATCTGAAGGAAACCATTTTCGATTGGAAGGAATGGTCTAATTTTGGCTGTGAGGATTTGTGTACCACATGTGATCCGGAAAATGAAATGGCCTGTACGTTGCTAAAGAATACGGATTTTCTTAAGAAGCTGTTGAGGCGTATTTCGGCGCCCATGGTGGAACGTATGTTCGAGTTAGAGAAGAAAATTTCCAAATTAAATGTGGAATTCGATGCATATGCAAAGCGTGCCGAAGAGGAATCCTCCAAGAAACATTTGTTGGAAAAGTGCCTCGCAGAAATCGAAGCGTTGACACAGAAAATGGAAGACCAAAAAACACAATTCCTGTGTGCCATGGAGGAGATACAGGATATGCTGGATACCAAAATGGATAAGATACATATGCCGGCTTTAAAGAAATACATACGCGACAATTTTCAACGCATCGATGAAGCCATTAATGCTTTACAGAGTAAACGTCAGTGCCCACGGGCCGCCGGCATTATCATGGAGAATATACGTTGCGCCTGTTGTGGCTCCAAGAATGTTTGCAGTGATGTTGGTGTCCAGCCTGCAGCCATGTTGCCCGATATTAATACAAAGGGTAAGAAAAAGGAAAAGATTTGTAGAACACGTAAACACATGGAAGTTCTTCGCGGCCCTGTTGATGTTAAGACATTGAATCTGGGCGATCAGGTCAAAATAACACGGCGTATTAAATTTCGACGCAGTGTGGATCAAACCAAGTCGCATATACCGAAATGCCGGAAAGCCGGTGAAGAATTTGAGCTTATGGAGGGTTTCGATGGCAATCTATATCGTAAGGGTTGAACTGCTGCGCAACAATGGGACTTTGTTTTGTATTTGGGAATATTAAAAACGATTTTACCTTTTTTGTTTAATAAAAAAAAAACAATTATATTTTGATACACGTCATTAGCATACACAACAGATTGGTCTTATAATTCACACCCCAACAAGCCTTTTAGTCGTTTTAGGATTACGACCAAGCTTCGCACACCACTTATGTTCATGTCGTTCGAATTGGGGAGGATGCTCTGGCGAGGCGGGTATTTGATGCGTACTACTTGTGTTGTGTGTGTTAATTTTATACATGAGTGGCGAATCCTACAAATTAAAGTCAACTTCGAACGATAGATTTTTGAGAAACTTTTCATGGCAATTTTTATTTACTCTCAGAGTTTTTGCTAGAAATCTGCTGAGACGAAGTCGCCGAAAAAAAATATTTTTTCATATTTCGTTTTGTTGGAAATGTCTGACCTGGCCTCCCGTCTAATAAGCCAGCACACTACCTAGTAGACCTAATGTGTAATAATACTGAGGCTTAAAATCTCTGGCTGTTTCACGCAAAAGCTCAACAAGAGTGTAAAGTACCATCGGGAGACAATGCTTTGATAAACAGTAACCACATGTCCAGGTCATCAGACTTAGGTATCCATGGACATTATTCGGATTAGTGAAAGATGTAAGTCAGAAACCAACTACCAACGACACTAAGGCGATGACTAAGGACCACATGATGTATTCAATTGCCTTTTCCTCATTCGCATTACTACAGCTCAGTGTTGCAAAACTGAAATTTTCAAATAGTACTGAACTATAACTGAAAGAGTACTTTTTTGTATCAAATGGTACTTTTGTAAAGGAATACATACATGCATACATATTGGTCATTATAACCCTTCAATCAAGATTACAGTAATCCTTCGATTTACGTCGTCTCGATTAACGTTGTTTCGATTTAAGTCGTCAAATTATAACCTTAAATATAACCTAACTTCTCACACCACTTATTTTGTGTGTGTTAATTTTATACATGAGTAGTGGGACCTTTTGATAAACTTTCTCATGGCAATTTTATTTATTCTCAGCGATTTTGCCAGAAGGAAGTCGTTTTGATGGAGATGTCTGACATGGGGTACGAACCGTGGGCTCACGTCTAGTAAGCCAGCACTCTACGATTTATTCGTGTATCTCACATACAAGACAAAAACAGCTGATTCGGAATGTAAAAAAAACGTAAAAGCCCCGTTTAGTCAAACGTCGATGCAACGTAATGTAACATACGTTCGTTTTTAGCATATGAAAAGCAATGCAAATGCTTACCGAAAATTCATTGCTTTTCGTGTTCTAAAAACGAATGTACGTTCCGTGCACGTTTGGCTAACCGGGACTAAAGCCTAATTCTACTTTTAGCATTACGTGGAACATGTTGCTAATGCATTAATAGTTGAAAAGCGCATAAGACATAAAATATGGGATAATAAAAAAGTACTAAAAGCGTTGCGGGGGTACTGCGGTATTTTTGAAATGAAAAAGTACTGAAAAAAGTACCAAAGTATTGAATTTTTCAACACTGCTACAGCTACAACGCTGATCGTTATGCTATATTTCCAATCGGCTAGTATGGTCTCACCAGTGCCTAGCTAGAACAGCGAACATGACCTATCTGCTCACATCACTTATGTTGTATGTTATAATGTTGTACATACATAAGTCGTCTCCGAACTAAAGATTATTGAGAAAACTTTTCATGGCAGTTTTATTTTACACTCAGTGTTTTTGCCAGAAAACTGCTGAGTCGCCGTGGCCAAAGTAATATTTCTTTATACTTTGCTTTTTTGGAGCTGTCTGACTTGAAGTTTGAAGCATGGCCTCACGCCTAATAAGACAACACACTACCCACTAGACAATGGCGACATCTTATGTCCACATACGCCGCAGAAATCCAGTTGAAATCTAAACCATATGCCTATCAGCGAACTGACACCATAATGTCCCTTTCGAAGCTCTGTTACAAGTCTTATTGAGGGGTTATAGAGTTTGAAGCATGGCCTCACGTCTAAAAAGCCAACACACTACCTACCTACTAGTAGGAAGGATCGTTCTGTTGAACAAACAAATTTCTTTAATTAAATTCCTGTATTGTACGAGTGCTTATTTGTGATAACAGCAGAAACAGTTTAAATTAAACTCAAGTGTTCTTGAAGTAATTCGATATACAAATTGAAATTCGTACAAGTAATAGAGACTTTTTTTATTTTTATTTCGCCTAAGTCTAGCTATTTGCCTTTGGCAGACACAACACGTCATATGTGTACGTAGAGCCGTATGTACGGTGGGTTCATTTGAATATTCATGAGAAATAATTTCCAAGCTAATGCTGATTTGCATATCAAATACATAAAATGAACTTGTATAGAATAATTTAAGAAATTCAGTTTTATTTTCCCATTTTTCCTGTCTTTCTACCAACATCATCATCATCATCATCTTCATTGCCATCATAATGCTTGAAAATAATGAATTCAATGTCAATAAATTTTTGGATTAAAAAAGCAAAAGAAATGAACGCTTAAAACACAACTTAAACTGCTAAAAAAAAAATGTAAATACTTCGTATTTTAATTCTCTCCCAAAAAAAAAAAAAAAGAAAAGAAAAAACAGCAGAGAGGTAAACAAATTCCTTAAGTGCAAAACATGAAACTTAAAATTCATCTTAAATTTAAGCACAATACCCATAGTCCTACGCCTTCTCCTATGTATGCCTGGTTTTGGTCTTAAGTTTCCTTCAAACCTCATTTGTTTAAAAGTCGAATTAATGTTCTGGGTCGTCGTCTTCTCTTTTAATCATAAAAGCTTTAAAATCCTTTTGTGTTCAGCTCACATTTAAGGAACAAGCAGCAGCAGCAGCAGCAGCAGCAGCAGAACTTTTCATATTGATTTGCTTTATTGGCCCGCTTTTAAACATGAAATTTACAAAAAAAAAAAATTGTGACTGCCTGACTGTCAGCTAAAATTCACGAGAATCCGAAAAGTAAAAGAACGTCAAGAAATGATTAAAACTCATCATTATTGAGAGAAGATGCATTAAAAAAATTGGTTTGTTTTTTTTTTTCTTTATTTGTCGTTGTCTTTTTAAAGCTTTTTAAATGCTTGTGTGTTATTTATGATGCCATTAAATGCTTCTCCTCAAAATAATCACCATTTCCCAAAAAAAAAAAAAACACTTTCGAAATCATTAAAAAATGTTCGTCTTTTTTTATGAATTTTTAAAAAGTTTCCTTAAACTGTCATTAATATCTAAATGAAAGCGTTAAAAATCGTTTCTTTTTTCTTTCTTCTTCAAGTCATATGTATTTGTAACATTAAAAATATAAGATTCAATATTTATTTGCGTTAAACGGATTGAAAGTAAATGACATGAGAGTAGAAAGGATCTTTGCTAATACAACCCTTTATTACAACCCTTCAGTCAAGATTGCGACCTATCTTCTCATATCACCCATGTTGTGTGTGTCCATGAGTGGTGTGATCTCCAGTTTAAATTTGACACATAGCGACAGATTTTCGAGAAAGTTTTCATGTGGCAATTGTAGTTAGAGGAAGTGGCCGGAGCAATAGTTTTTCACGTTTCGTTATGTTCCCGGTATCTGAAACAGGGGCTTATCATCTTATTAGTCAACATACTACCTACTAGACCACACTTCTGTTGCTTATACATATGTGCATAATTGGTCATTACAACCCTTCAGTCAGGATTACAACCTAGCTTCTCATACTACTTATGTTGTGTGCATTCATTTTATACATGTGTGGCGGGATCTACAGTTTAAGATCGATACCGAACGACAAATTTTTTCGAAACTTTTCATGGGAATTTTATTTACTCTCAGAAATCTGCTGAGAGAAAGTCGCCGAACAAATATTTTTTCATATTTTCGTTTTGTTGTCTGACCCAGCGGGGTTTGAACCATGTCCTTACGTCTAACAAGCTAACACACTACCTACTAGACTACGGCGACATCTAGTACCACACAACCGTCTCTTAAGTGTGGTCGTAAAAGAAAAATTCCATTCTAATGGTTAAAAAATCTAGTACCATAAAAGCAGTTAGGCTGTCAACCCAGGAAGACAAGATAGCCATACTTTGGCCACATTTCGTTATCATTGAATCTACATGATAGACGCTGAAGTGTTTTCTCCTTCATCTATGTATATAGCTTTGGGCCTGTAAGCAACAGATCAAGGCCAGTTTCAACCCCCTCCTGTTCGTTTCTACAGCTCCGGCCGAAGTCAATTGCCATTTAGCCAAGACCAATGCTTTGTATCCGATATGGCAATAATGCAATGCCCAACAATAACTCCAACAACCACGCTAGAATGCGACTCCCATTTAACAATTTCTGCCGTGGATGCAGATCCGCTGAGGAAGAGGAGACTGTTATCCACTTTCTATGTCAATGCCCATCTCTTGAGAGATGCAGATATAGGTTATTTGGCTCTCCAACCCTTGTTAGCTTGACGGAGCTATCGTCCATTGACGTCAAGGACATAGCCTCGTTTATCAAACTTTCTGGCTGGTTTTCCAGCGTGGGGTAGTCGTGCTTTAAATGTGCAGCCCTTGCGCTGACCAACTTCTCCCTCATTGGCTCGGAGGAACTTGGTCAGTACAGGGACTGCGTTCACCTGTGGCACCACAACGGGTCGCTATGCGTGCTCAAGTGAGCTTTTGGTATAAGCTACCACACTAATCTAACCTAACGCTAGGTGTGCTCCTTTGGAGTTTGAATACACTTTACGTGAGCTGTTAACGGAATATCAGGCTATCACACTTTCTAAGGATTAACATTGGCTTGGAAAATCAAGCCCTATTTGGCATATGAGAAGACAAACAAAGCATAGCCTATATTTCCCTTGGGTTGCTTTTACAAGTTAAAAGTATGCTTTCTCCAATTCATCACCTGCAAGTTTGGACGCAAGCTAGAATTAAGCTAGAATTAACAGCGAGTACTTCACCTTGAAGCCGCCATAGTCTAGTATGTAGTGTGTTGACTTATTAGACGCTGAACCATGGTTCAAACCCAATCCCAAATATCTCAAATCAAACGGAATTTGAAAAAATATTTCTTCGGCAACTTACACGCAGCAGTCGTCTAGCAAAATCCCTGAGAGTATATAAAATTGCTACGGAAAGTTTCTCAAAAAATCTTTCGTTCCGAGTCGAATTTAAACTGCAGGTCTCATGCCACTACTCATGGATAAAATTAATACAGACAACATGGATAGTGGCAGAATTTAAATTGTAATCCTAATTGAAGGGTTGTACCAAAGAATATGGATATAAAGAATGCGCATCATGTAGAAGTAAAATTTCTTATGGCGGGATGTACCAGTAAGACCCGCTCTCACCAAAATCTCTTTTAACCCTCCGTGACACACACTTTTAGTTTTTCACATTAGTACCACACTGGGTCTGGCCAGACCCCATATAAATGTTAGTGTATTTGCATAAGTTAACACTATTTTTTTATGTAGATAGTTTTAAAAACGGTTTAAATTGCATCAAATTATAACTAAAAATTCAGTTGGTTTATTAATTTCATTTCTTATTTTAATTTTATAAAGTTTTTAATTCATAAAGAAATATAATCAGTGTACATTGAGTAAAAATTTGTCATGTTGTCAATCTAAGTAACTAAAACATATATATTCTACTTTAGAATGTTGCTGACATACAGCATTTGAACATTTTGAACAGAAGAATCGAGTCTTTCTTCGAATTTTTTCACTTCCCGTTGCGCATTCTACACAAGATTTCTTTACCTCTAGGGTATTAGCACCTCTTTCGGCAGTTATTGTTTTGTTTATCTGAAATGAAAACAGAAATTCACAGAGTGGATGTAGTAGAACCAAAATGGAATAAATTCGTTTATATTATTCAACTTACTTTTATGGGCTTTCCATGAACGAGTACTAAATTGACCAATAACATAAATGTTATTCATTCGGTTTTCGATATTTGGGAAAACTAGAGAATTAGACAACGTGTTCAAAAAATTGCGTCTTGCGTCATTTCTTTTATTGTCATCGACTTCCTTACAAATACAATATGCTGCCAGTGCCATAATATCTAACATATTGCAGAAAAATGCAAAAGTCCACTTCTTCGTTGTTCTCTTTGTTGTAAAATGCGAAACCATTTGGTCCATGCAATCGACACCTGTTTTATTTTTATTATAAGATAAAATTGCTTCTGGTTTATTGGCTTCACCTTCACATATATCTGTGTAATGTACAGTGGACAGGAGATTGACGCATCTATTCTTTTTTGGAACATAACTGCAAAGTGAAACCAAATAGTCGTGAAAGCCAAAAACAGATGAATGAACAGGTCGTGAAAGACTTTTTCCCACTTCTATAGGAATTCATTTCTTGTTAGATCGAATGGTGCCAACGAATGCTAGACCAAGATTAGCCAGACGTTTTGCTCCTTCTAAAGATGTAAAAAAATTTTCAGCGACAATTGTGCGACCACTTTTAGCGTACGGCTTTGCAAGTTGCAGCATAACGTTTTCACCTTGATTTATTTCACGCTGTTCACCTTCCTTTCGGCCTGTGTATAATTTTCATTGTAACGGATACTTTGTTTTCGAATCACAGGCCCACCAAATTTTTATACTATATTTTGCAGGTTTTGTTGGTATATATTATGTAAATTTAGTTTTTCCCCGGTGCGGAAACAATTACTCGTCAGCGATTATACTCTCATGCGGACTATAATTCTTCGTAAGATTTTCGTTGAGGAAATTCCATATATCTCGAATAGGTGCAGCTTTGTCTTCGAGTGATCGAAATGACCATGTTCTTCCATCGTCAAACCGAATGTATTTGGTCAGGGACATAATCGATGAAGAGACATTGCGACCCTAAATATGGGTAAATTATCAGAACGCCACAAAACCCGTCGATTTTGGATGTTATTATGTGCGTATAATTCATCTTCTGTTAGATCCTTGGTTTTTTATTTAGATTTGCAGCATTCCATTTATTGACTGCGACTCTTCCATACCGATTTGTCTGAAATATAATTATGTCTGTAATATTTGGTGTAAACAATTTTTTGAAAACTTCAAGTGGAGTAGAGATTTGCTCTTTAGGCCCAACTCGAAAACGCATTACATTATGTTGACGAGTACGTACACAATTGGTCGGCTGGTTTATATTCCATATGGTACCATCTTTTCCAATGAAACAATTATTACTCTCTTCACCTGTTTCAGAACCGCAGTCTTTCTCTTCTTCATCCCTGTCGTCTTCTACATTTAGATCGATTACCAAATCATTTACAACGTCCGATACGTCATCTTCGTATGGCAAATAATCTTCATCATTTTCATCCAAAAATGGATCATCTTCTTCATGCTGTCCGGCTTCCTCATCAGCTCTTTCACGCTCCAAGTTATTTGCCAAAGCCCCGGCAATTCTGGTGTAGAAATTCATATCGAAGTTACTAGAACGTCGCGTATTGAAAATAAATTCTAATTTATCATTCATTTTGCAAAAATTTCCAATTTTATCACTTTTTTAGAAAAAATTTCTCATAAACACTTTGAAAGTTCGCGTCAAACACTCAAAGACTGCTTCGATAACAAATTCATAACGTTTAAAAAGTGGGTCTGGCCAGACCCACTGTGGTACTAATATGACATAGGTTTCAAAATATCCTTCTAACTCCTTTTTTATTTACTTTATTCGTCCCATTTTTTCACCACCAGAAAGCCAAGAAAATTTCAGAAGGGTACCTGAAAATTTAAATCTCTAGCCATATTGCAAACACGTTTAAAATGCAAAATAAATTGGAAAAGGTCTGGCCAGGCCCATGACTGTGACGGAGGGTTAAAAATCATTTCTTGATGAGGGAGGGAAGACAGGAGAAAAATAAACACAAACAAAGAGCGTAACAATGTGTTGCTCTCATCGTACGTATGTATATGCGTATGTACGATTATGTATGTATGATCGTTGTTATTGTTTGACCAAAGACTATAAATATGTAAAGATGTTGCACACAGTGTATTTAAAATTGACAAAATTTTGTGCTTCTTTCTTATGAAAGCTGAAACGTCGTTCTCACTCTCATGTTAACTGAGAGAAAGAAAACAAAAAAGACTCAGTACACTTATTGTACTCAGAGAACTTATTATACTTAGAGAACGTATTGTTATTTTCTCTAAGCAATTTATTGTCACATGCGTGTATACGTGTGTGCATGTATGTATACATACATTGCCAAATAAAATAATAAACAAACTGAAAGATTTTTTGTTTTCACAAAATGTATGTGCAAATAGCCTGTGGAAAACAAATATTACCGTTTGTTTTATTGTGGGGTAAGAATATGTGTTTTATTGTTGTAGAAATGAAATTATATCGATTTGCACCGAATTATATATTACTATTCAATTATATGTATGTATGTATTTACCATATGTGTCTATTTTTGTATAGAATGAAGTTGTAATAAAACGAATGCTTTTTTTGTTTAGTATTTATTAAATTTATTTATCATTTTAATGGTTCAAAATTTTAGCTTTTTCCATACTGGATAATTTGAATTTGTATGTTTCCCATGTGGAATGCTTCCGTAGTAAAACAACAATTAGTAAATTAAGCATCTCCATTCTGTGTTTATAACATTCGTTATTTTCATCAAACCAAGGAATAAATTGTATTTTTTGTGCATTTTTTGTATTTTTTTGGCAACTACAAATGTTTTTTTGTTTTTTATAGATTTATTTTCTAAAAAAATTTTTTCGAAGACTTATATGAATTTTGCAAACTTCAAAAAATAAATCAGATGGAGCGCACAAACTTCCAAAGTTGGAATCTTTTATATAATTTTTTGCATAAACGAACATTTCTGAAGGATATGACAAAATTTGCGCTGGTTTGATTATATCCACACAACATTTAACGCAAGATATTCGTTGAGCTATGTAACCAACAAAACATCGACTTGATGTTAACTATTGGCACATTGTTGGACGTAAAACAATCGGTGCCTTCATTAAAATTTTCCTTATTTTCATCGTATATATCTGCGACATCTATATCAGGGGTATGTGTACTTTCTGATATATTTCCAGTCCTATCAATATCTTCTAAAAATATGATTTATGATTTTAATTATATATTATATTTATTAAACGTTTTGTTTGAGCATGCACTACAATTTTTAAATTCACACTTTTTATAAAACAATTTTTCAGTTTTTCAGTTTCAAATGTCCACACAAAATGTGGATTTTTTATTTCGGTGCAAATCGATATAGTTTCATTTCTACAACAATAAAACACATATTCTTACCCTACAATAAAACAAACGGTAATATTTGTTTTCCACAGGCTATTTGCACATACATTTTGTGAAAACAAGACATCTTTCAGTTTGTTTATTATTTTATTTGCCAATGTACAAGCACACACGTATACACGCATATGAGAATAAATTCTCTGAGTACAATAAGTGGCAGTAGCCGTACTGCCATCGACAAATTTGGCAGTGGCAGTGCAACATCTTCATATATTTATAGTCTTTGATCTCATCGCGATGAGAGCAAAGAATGAGAGCAACGCATTGTTACGCTCTTCGTTTCTGTTTACTTCCCTCCTATCTTTCCCCCCGCGTCATGAAATATTTTTGAAAAATATTCCAAAATATGTTAAGATGCACATTCTTTATACTTTATTTTCTTTGGTTGTACGGACCAATCAAGTAAGTAAGTAGTTAATGTCCCATTCTAGTCCGTTGCACTTTATTGGTGACGAGGGAAAAAATGAATTCTCTTCCTCTCTCTCTCTCTCTCTGCTTTCTCATATTTGCCACCTTTAGGTATTCGAAAACAATATTTAGCATGAATAGGAGACATTCCCTGAGTGTTAATTTTAGTGAAAAAAAAAAAACACTTTGTAAATACGAGTGCAGCTCAATACATTTGACTATTTGACACGTATGTATTTAAATTAATTTTGACATTCTATGCTAAAAACTCTTGTGGTTTCATCCTCCTACCGCTGCATCACCGTATGGAGAAACGAAAGCCACCAACAATGGATCGCTCCCCGTTTGATTTCTTCAAGTGTAAAAATATTTTCTTGTGGAAAACTATTTTGCTTAAGAATGTGACAACAACATTGTGTAACAGGGCATAATAAGAAATTGATTTCATTCGGATGTAGAACAGCAACAGAAACAACAACAACAACAACAGAAACAAACATCGAATCAATGATTTTCAGGTATGACGATTGGAATTTTGATTAACGCAAAAATCGAAAGGGGTTCTCCTCTTAGCGAATCAAACAACACGTGTTGGATTTTCAAAAATGTCTGTGAGTGTCTCGATGTCTTTAGAAAAGTTTTCTGTTTTTTTCGTATTTGTGGTTGGGTTCCCTTAAGCCTTAAGAACGTTTATTCCCATTAACCAGTTGTTGTTAGCAGTTGCTGCTGCTGCTGGTATTAGCTTTAAGAACATTCTACGAGAGTAAGCCAGCACACACACAGGGTTTTAAAAGAAGAAATAAAAATTCTCAAGCCTAATAAAAGGATACCCACACTCAGTGATCTTTGTCATAAAAACTAAACAGTGGAGATCAGCAATATGGTACCCTGTTGCAGTGTGTTGCGTAAATCTTTTTTGTTTCTTTTTATTTTTGTTTTTATTTCTATAAAATAAAAGAGAAAAAAGAGAAGAAAACAAAGACGATTTCAAATTATTTAAAATATTTCAACGATTTTCATCCAATTAAGGTTTATTTTAGAGAGTATTTCAGCTTTCATATCGTCCGTATGCCATGATATATGTAGTGGAACAACTATTTGGTCTGTTGTTCCGTGTCTGTTGCTTGTGTTGTGTTGTTTCGGTAGCTTAATTAAGCTTTTTGAAAAACTCAAACGATACAAGCCGACAAATTTTCTTTCTTTTTACAATTTTACTTGCATCAGTTAGTTGTTATTGTGGTGCTGCTTAATGGGTTTCGGTTTTTTTGTTGAAATAATTTACAAAATATCCCACCAAAGCAATGATAAATTCTCTAATAGATGCGTAAATAGTAAAGAGAACAATTTTATAAGAAAGAAAAAAGGACGGAAATTATTTCAAGGGGATGGGTGTTTAAACTGGCCATAAAGCGGAGATTCAGTCCTTGGCAGTAGTCTAATGAAATAGTATTTTGTCGTTACTAATTTTTTTATCGAAATGGAAAAGGCTAGTAAAAAGGCCAAAGAAGGTATGCTTTTTCGCCGTAATCTAGTATGAAGTGCGTTATCGTATTTGAAGTGAAGCCGTGGGTCAAACCATAGGTCAGAAATTTTGAAAAAATATTTCTTTCTGCGGCTTCTCCACTCAGCAGTTTTCTGGCAAAAACTCTGAGAGCAAATAAAATTGCCTTAAAATTTTTCTCAAAAATTTAAAAAAATTTTTCGGAGTCAACTTTACTATAGGCCGCACCACTCATGGATAAAATTAACACGCGCAACTTGAGAGGTGTGAGAATGTAGGTCGTAATCCTGACCAATTATGTAAGCTTGCTTAACTGGCCATTAACAACCCGATTAACAGATTTCGGCCTGTCTGAACACATCCTTCCAGGCGCCTCTGCGTCTTGCGCACCTTCGCCAGTTAGTCACACCACCCGATGACAGAGCTTCCTCGATCTCGAACAAGGTTGTCCTCTTCTTCGATTTCCGCAAAACTCTGCATTAAATACCCTCCTCGCCGGAGCATCATCCTCCATTCGAACGACATGACCTAGCCAGCGCAGCCGATGGATGTTAATACGCTACATAACGTCCATATGGTTAAGGACTCATACAGCTTACTGTTGGATCGGATGCGAAAATCATCGCCAACTGGACCGAATATCTTACATAGGACTTTTCTCCCGAATATTCTCAAGGCTGTTGCATCAGTGGTTAATAGTGTTCATGCCTCTGCGCCATAGAGAAGCATGGGAAGGATAAGTATCTTGTAGAGTATTAGTTTTGTCATACGAGAGAGGTTTCTGCTATTCAATTGCCTATTGAGACCATGATAGCACCTGTGGGCAAGAGTGATTCTGCGTTTGATCTCCAGACTGACATCATTTTTGGTGGTAACGTCGGAGCCAAGAGAAATAAATTCCTTGTCTGCATCAAAAAAAATATTGTTATCGGCCGTAATCTGAGATCCAATACGCAGCATGTCCCTACTTGTCGACAACATATGTATACTTCGTTTTGCTGCCACACCCATCTTAATAGACTCTCGTTCAATACCACTAAAGGCAGCAGTAACATCTCGTTTGGTGCGCTCTATAATGTCAATGTTGTTAGCGTACGCAAGCAATTGGAGGCTTTTTGGAAAAATAGTGCCATTGCGATGCACTAACGCCTTCCGCAGAACACTCGCCATTGCGAAGTTGAAAAGGTCGCATGATAAGGGATCGCCTTGTCTAAAACCTCACAAGGTATCACAAGGTTTGGAGAGGTCCATTCCTACCTTGACGGAGCTGCAGAAATTGCTCAACGTCATTCTGCATAGCCTTATCAGTTTCGAGGTTCTGCTAGTGCAGTTATCCACGCAAGTTTATGGAATGTCGCCATCAGCAATACAAACTGCTTCGTTTTCATATCTTCCTTAACTCCTCGAGCATTGAAGTGTTTAGGGTTCCTGTGATACCAAGAAGCACATAAAATTCAATGTGGAGCATGCAAAGAACTTTACGAGTGATGAAATAGGTGCCATAACTGCATTATGTTAAAGTACTTGGCACTTAAGTTCTAGCAGAGACAATTGGGTGAATTACAACTCTTTAGTCAGGATTACAACATGGCTTCTCAAACCAGTCATTTTGTCTACGTACTTTAATCTTCCTGTGCTGTGAAACCTAATCTGGATATTAAAATAAAAGCCATCCAAAGTACTATAACAATCCGTGTTAAACCATTATAATTGTGGGAAATCCTAAAACAAAATTAATTTTCCAATCATAATTCACATCATTTACAACAGTCTTGTTAAGGGAAATTAATTTTTAATTAAAAGAAATGAAGACCAATAACAACACTAAGAAATAATTACAATGTTCACACCAAGTTAAAAAGCCTCATTTACCTTTATAAACTACAATAATCATTAATTTTTGTGTTTTTTTCTTTCTCTGGCCCCCCCCCCCCCCCCTTACCGTTTAAATTTCGAACACATGATCATCAATCATTTCAAAATTAAGAAAACATAGACAACAAAAAAAAAAAAAAAAAGGGAAAAAATTTGAAATTTTTAGCATCTCCTCTGGGTTTTTTGGAAATTTATTTGAAATTTATAGACTCTGCTGCTGGAAATGGAAGGCGAGTCCATTTAATTCATAGACCATCATAAATTCGGTTTTTTTTTTTTTTTTGTTTTTCATTTATTTGTTGGAGTGTTAAAAACATCAGACCTACTGTGCGCGACATAATTCTTGTTAGATTTGGTCTACAGAAACCAAAAACAAAAACCTTTCGAAAGTCGATTTAATTATATTTGAGTGTGTCTCCATTGGAGAACCTTTTTCTAAAGACAGTAGAAATAAAAAATGATACAAAAAATTCCAAAAAAAAAAAGAACAAAAAAATAATACATGACCGCACCTAGTCAATGATTTCATTTCATTTTTATGGATCTTCAAATTTGTACATCTTTTTTCTTTCTTTCTTTTATGAGGCGATATTTTTTTTTTTCTCAAATAATATTTATTATTCAAAAATGTATTCTTTCTGTTCTTTTTTTCTTGATTTTTGTGAGAAATTAATTAATCATCTTAATTAAGGAGGTTGTAGTTTTTGAAGTGTTTGTTTCAATGCGAACATACATCTGAATGAACGAATGAATGAATCTCCACATATTGGCTGTTTTTAATGTTTTAGTTTAAGAACATACGCCATCACTATTACTACACTAATGAGGAGATCTATTTAATTTACGCTGAGTTTCGTAACATTCGAAATAATAAATACTTTCCAGAAATTGTGGACCCGCCCTCGTATCTATGACACAGTTTTATGTTGTAAAATAAAAGCTTCAACAAATCGCCATAGCCTAGTAAGCAGTGTATTGGCTTATTAGACGAGAGCTCGTGGTTCATTCCTTGGCTCAGACGACTCGACAGACATTCAATGACTTCCTCTCAGCAGTCCTGTGGCAAAAATTCTGAGAGTAAATAAAATTGCCATTAAAAGTTTCGCAAAAAATTTGTTGTTCGAAGTCGGCTATAAACTGTAGGTCCCAACATTCATGGATAAAATTAACACACACAACATGGGTGAGGTGAGAAACTAGGTCGTAATCTTGACTAAATGTTGTTGTGCTCAATTTAGGGCCATTATTACAACTTGCCGTTAAACTTGGGTTTAGTTAAAGGTACCTTTAGCTAAAGGGAACTGTAAAGTTACCTTTAACTGATTTTCGTTATTACAACTTACGGATAAAATAAAATTAAAATATGGCAGTGCCGGAGCAAAGTCGATAAAACTGCTCAATTAAACAAGTTTTTTTTAACGCAGTGGCAACAGCGGACTTCGTTTCTTTGTTGTACAGGGTGGGCCAAAAGAAACCAAGGGGTGTAAAAGTTTAATAACTTTTTTGTTTATTAACTTTTTTTTATTTTTTCTTTCAGATTATATAATATACAAAATGGAAATTTTTTTACACTAAGTATGAAAAATGATGTCTCTTAAATGACCACCGTTTTCAGCTTCGCACTGATGGGCTCTTTTTAGAGCATTTTCCATAACATCTTTCAAAACTTGTGGCTGTAGCGTTCGAATTTCTGCAACAATGTTTGCCTTGAGTTCAAGGATTGTCTCTGGCTTGTTCACATACACTCTCTCCTTCAAAAAACCCCAAAGAAAATAGTCGGGTGCTGTCAAATCTGGCGATCGCGCTGGCCAAATAATTTCCGAATTTCGAGAAATTATTCGCTCTCCAAAAATTTTACTTAAAAGTGCCATTGTGACTCGGACAGTATGGGCAGTGGCTCCGTCTTGCTGAAACCACATACTAGGTCTGTTTTCAAGAGCAGGACGTAAAAAATTTTCTATCATAAACCGATACCGCTCTCCATTTACGGTTACAGCACTTCCATCTTCATTCTCGAAGAAGTAGGGCCCAATGACATTTTCAGATGTGATCCCACACCATACTGTACACCTGATGGGGTGCAATTGGCGTTGATGAATGGCTCTTGGATTTTGAGAACCCCAGAACCTACAGTTCTGCTTATTAACAAAGCCATTCAAATGAAAATGAGCTTCATCACTCATAATCAAATTTTCAATAAAGTTGATTTCATTTCTGGCCAACTCTTGAAATTTAACTGCAAAATTTAGACGTTGCCGATGATCTCCGGGTTTTAATTCTTGGACCAATTGCACCTTATATGGGTATAACTGTAAATCTTTTTTTAAAATGCGCCGTAGTGACGTACGAGACATTCCTAGCTGAGCAGAACGCCTTCTGCAAGATGTTTCTGGTGCTTCGTTAACACTTTGCTGTACTCGTTCAATATTTTCCGCAGTACGACTTAAACGTGGTCTACCGGTTCGAGGCAAATCTCTTACGCTGCCATGTTGGTGATAACGATTAACTAAGCAACGAATCATCGCTTCAGAGGGCGAAATTCTGACGTTAAAATGTCGACGATATGCTCTTTGCGTTAAAATAATTGATCTTTGGTTTAAATAATAAAATTCTATTGTTCTGGTTCTCTGTTCAGTTGTGAACCTCTCCATTATAAATTCTCCAAGTGTTGTCTATATAATCTGAAAGAAAAAATAAAAAAAAAATTAATAAACAAAAAAGTTAATAAACTTTTACACCCCGTTATATACTCATTTTGTTTAAATTTAAAGTTGCCATATCGAAAATAATATATGATATGGCAAGTTCAAACCTAAAGTGACCTTTAAATGTTAAAGGTAGGATGATCTTTCCTTTAGCTTAACGATCACAGCTATCTTATTGGGTACTCATAATAATGAAAAACAATTTATCTGCCCGTTAAAATCCTCCCTTTAGTTAACGGCAAGTTGTAATAATGGCCCTTAGTAAGTTAAAGCTATAAAATTATACTGTGGGAGATATGGCAGAGTTATCGTATTAAATTTTAGTAATCTGGTCTGGATTTTAACTACTTCACTTGATCGTAATATACTGATGTACCCGGAAACCCAGGTAGCCTATTTCTTAGCGAAATGCCGGATTATACGAAGGTTTTGTATTATCTTACTGAAACAGTATCGCGGACTTACTGTTCAAAACGCGTTGATCACAATTAGGGCCTAATAACTTGGGAATGAATTCCTTTGTTTGGCTCAAATATCCTGGATATAAAAGGCGAGAGAAAACTCGATGATTTGCCTTCATCCAATAAAGTCCAACTCACGCAGCAATAAAAGCCTCACCATTCACAGCAACCAAGATATGCTGATTGGCATTGGTAACGAGCTTTCAAAGCTAAGTTTTGAAATAAAATTTTTTTCAGCGATGAAATTTAGTTCTCTTTTAGTGGTTACTTCTCCAAGAAACTTTTTCGCATATGAGGTTCGAAGAAATAATTGTAGAAAAATCGTTGCTTTTGGAACGGGATACAATTTAATGAAAATTATGGACTGGAGGTGTCACTAAGCCATATTTGACGTTGAAGAAACTATTACCGTAAATTCAGAGCACTATGGCTGCATGAAGTTGCCATAGTCTATGTTGATTTATTAGACATGAGGTCACGGTTCCGTCAAGGTAGGAATGGACCTCTCCGAACCTTTTGATACCGTGCGAGGTTTCAGACAAGGCGACCCCTTATCATGCGACCTCTTCAACTTCGTCATGGAGAGTGTTCTGCGAAAGGCGGGAGTGCATCGCAATGGCACTATTTTTCAAAAAAGTGTTCAGTTGCTTGCGTACGCTGACGACATCGACATCATAGGGCGCACCAAGCGAGATGTCACTGCCGCATTTAGTGCTATTGAACGCGAGTCTAAGAAGATGGGTCTGGCAGTAAATGAGGGCAAAACAAAGTATATGTTATCGACAAGTAGAGCTGTGCGGCGTATTGAGTCTCAAATTACGGCCGATAACTATACTTTTGATACAGTCAAGGAATTCATTTATCTTGGCTCCGCCGTTACCACCGAAAATGATGTCAGTCTGGAGATCAAGCGCAGGATTACTCTTGCCAACAGGTGCTACTATGGTCTCAATAGGCAATTGAGTAGCAGAGACCTCTCTCGTAAGACAAAGTTAATACTCTACAAGACGCTCATTCTACCCGTGCTTCTTTATAGCGCAGAAGCATGGACCCTATTAAGAACTGATGCAGCAGGTCTTACGTAAGATCTTCGGTCCAGTGCGAGTTGGCGATGATTTCCGCATCCGATTCAACAGTGAGCTGTATGAGCTCCTCAACGACATGGACGTTGTACAGCGTATTAACATCCAGCGGCTGCGCTGGCTCGGCCATGTCGTTCGAATGTAGGAGGATGCTCCGGCGAGACGGGTATTTGATGCGGGGATCTGCGGAAGTCGGCGAAGAGGACGACCTTGTATCCGTTGGAAGGACCAAATCGAGGAAGCCCTGTCATCGATTGGTGTGACCAACTGGCGTAGGCGCGCAAGAAGCAGAGGCGCCTGGAAGGATGTGTTGCGGCAGGCCGAAATCCGTTAATCGGGTTGTTATGGCCAATTAAGTAAGTAAGTAAGTAAGAGGTCACGGTTCAAACCCCAGGTCAGACATCTCCAATAAAATGAAATATGAACAAAATGTTTCATAGACGGCTTCCTTTCAGCAGATTTCTGACAAAAACTCTGACTGTAAATTAAAATTGCCATGAAAAAGTTTCCCAAAAATCTGTTGTTCTGAATCGACTTTAAACTTTAGCTCCCACCAAACATGTATAAAATTAACACACACAACATAAGTGGTGTGAGAAGCTAGGTCGTAATCCTGACTGAAGGGAGAAAAAATGTTCAGTGGTCTCTTCTTTTCCTTCATCATTAAAGCTTCAATGTGTATTCCTAGGATCTCCGCTGTTCCAAATATAATTGCTATGAGGTTTCTAATATTAAATCTATGCATACCCATAAGGTGCCAGATTAGTTTAGTCTCTTATTTTCTTATCTGCAAAGAAGTCAAGTCTGTTTGAGATCACTTGTTCGCCTCATAAGAGAGGAGTACCAATTTGATGTCTGAATAAATTCGAAAGAGTTCGTGTACATAGGTATGTCGCCGTAGTCTAGTAAATAGCCTTGGTTCAATCCCTGGAAATAATAACAAAATATTACTTTTGCCATAGTAGCTCCTGTTGGCAAGAGTGATCCTGCGCTTGATTTCCAGACTAACATTATTTTTGGTGGTAACGGCGGATCCAATATAAATAAATTCCTTGACTACATTAAAAGTATAGTTATCGGACGTAATCTGAGATCCAATACGCCGCATATCCCTTTGTTTTGCCCTCATTTACTGCCATATCCATCTTAATGGACTCACGTTCAATAGCACTAAAGGCAGCAGTAACATCTCGTTTGGTACGCCCTATGATGTCAATTATCGTCAGCGTACGTAAGCAACTGGACCGATTTTGTGGCTTAGGGTTTTAAAAACTTGCTTTAGGGCTTAAAAACATTCGACCTTGCCCATCTACCATCATTTCTCAATCTCTTAATTTTGAAATTAATAAATGATGCTTAAGTGTCATTGAAATTATTTTGATTGTTTTTTCTTCTTATGTTTTGTGTTCAATTTATTTTGAAATTAATTTTAAAGACTTACAGTATGTACCAGCCGATTTCATATTTAATTTTAAAATATATAAATTACGTTTATTTTGTGTAAAATTTTGAAGATGATGTGTTGATGTTCTGTTCTTTAGGTTTAAGAAATCAGAATCCTATAAATAAAGTCATTAATTTGAAACAGCGAGAGTGCTACAGATAGAAGTTTCTTAAGGAATTTCAAAAGGTCTACGATTTGTATTCCAATACAATTATGCTTATAGAATCTAAAGGCCACGCCAATAATTAGTTTGAATTAAAAGGATTTAGGCTACGGAAATGAAAACTGTCATCAATCACAAATTGTAAGAGAAATCGTACAATTTTTTCAATATTGCAGTGCCATAATATTTTCAAAATTCTTTAATGATTTTCCCATGAAGGCTTATGAAATTGTGGTGTCAACAACAAATTTATTTATTTATTTATTTATTTATTTATTTATTTATTCATTCAGGCGTAAATACAGTACAACAAGATATTATCTTATTTAATAGTACTGCTAAGGATATAGGCATAACAAAATATAAGAAAATACAAAATAATAACGTTAAAAATAAATTAACATAACAAATGTTATTAAAAACAAAATTTATAATTATATTAAAAAAAATATGATTGATTAATTACGTATGTGCATTATGTTCATTCAAAAATTTAATTATTGCAGTCTTGAAATGCTTAGCATTGCTTAGTAATTGTATGTTGTTTGGGAGTTCATTCCAGAGACGAATTGCATTGATGTAAAAGTGTCTCTCAGATATCTGCCTGCGGTATCTAACGCTATTAATTCTCAAGCCTCTATTAGATCTTGAAAAAACTAATCTATCAAACAAATAATGGGGTTTCCTAATATAGATGATTTTATGTAGGTACACCAGAGTACGGCATTTCAACAAATTCTCAAAATATGTGTAATAGATTCGATATGAGAACTCAGATATACCACTGTACCTTGTACGACCAAAAACATATCGAGCAATACTGTTATAAGTGACCTTGAGCCTGTTCCTACTTACTGAGTCGCAACTAGAAAACAGTTCACATCCGTACAGCAGAGTGGGGATGAGATATGTTTTCGCGAGCAGCATACGAATATCAAACGGAGTAAAATATTGCGTTAGCCAAAGACTTCGCAACATGGCAACCGTTTTACCGCAGATAGAATTCACATGGTTGGACCAGTTAAGGCTGTTATTAAAGATAACTCCTAGGTTCTTAACACTATGTACAGTCTCAATAGAAGTATTATTAATCTGTAATGGTGTAAGCTGTGCCGTATAGTTTACCTTGCCTATTATTAAAGCTTTTGATTTCCTCGGATTGAGGCAAAGACCATTAATCGACGCCCATTGAAACACATTATGCAGATCACAATTTATTTTCCATATACAATTTGTAATATCAGATGGCAAGCAGCTAATGTACAGCTGAACATCATCTGCGTACATTTGTACCTTGCAAAACTTCAACTTAGTTGGCAGATCATTAGAATATATCGAATATAAAAGTGGACCAAGAATCGAGCCCTGTGGTACACCTCTAGATATTAAAAAATTGTCCGATTTAGTACCATCATGATACACAAATTGACTTCTATCACGTAGATACGACGAGATTAGCTTGACTGCAGTATTCGAAAAATGGCACATGTGTTCCAACTTTTGGCAGAGAAAAATTCGCAAAATGATTTCATAATGTAAACATATTGATGGCAAGTATTGAATATAATTTTTAACAAATGAAATGCCAATTTTTATAATTTAAAAAATTTACTTTAAAAAAAAAAAAAACCACAACAACCCATTTTGATTTCACTTGAATATTGCATTTGATTGCTCTCAATTCGCTTAATAAATTACTGCTGCGTCTGCATGCAATATACTCGTATTTTCAATTTCCTTCAATTCAATTGCTTTCAAACGTCGCCTGGTCCAGTATCGTATAACGCTTGTAGCAATTTATGTCGCTTAGCATCGTCCAATTACATGATGACGATGATGATGATGATTTTTAATAAAATATGCGTAAAATATGCTTTCATGAGTTTCATTAATTGAAAATGCTCATAAAAAAGTAGTTTAAGTATTGGCACAATTCCTCTAAAGAGTGCACTTCTTTTCTTCCTCTTTCCTAAGTTTTTTTTATTTTTAAATACGATCACAACTGACTGACTTTTTCAACGTTTTCATCTTTCAATAATAACAACGACAACCACAAAGCAAATGGAAATTAACGCAAATATTTATGAGATGAACAACGGAGCCATCAGTGCGAAAGCAATTGCGAACTCATAAAATGCAAAAACAGATGATTGTATGTATACCCGGGTAAAAAAAAAAGTGGAAATATTTGAAAGAGATTTTCATAAAGTAAATGGAAAATTTAAGTCATAAAGTGAATGGTATGCGTAGCTAAATTCGAATTTTTTTTTTATAAATATTCGACTTAAACTGGATTTCGTAAAAAGCTGGGATTATCTAAAAGCAAATTTTAGAGTAAGCTTGAGCAAGAATAGAAATCGCCGTATGACACTATTTTTTTACAAAAAAGTGTCCAATTGCTTGAGTACGCTGACGACATTGACATCATAGAGGGTGCCAAGCGAGATGTTACTGCTGCCTTTAGTGCTATTGAACGGGAGTCTATTAAGATGGTTGTGGCAGTAAATGAGAGCAACACGTAGTATATTGTTACGTTTTTACCTTTTAAAAACGTTAAAAATATGAGTTCGTAGATTGTAAATAAAATAAAAATAAATATGTGTTTAATTTAAAGTCAATTCTTTATTATTTGCACAACTTTTGTGCCACTGTTCGAACTTATTCCACGTATACAATGATAACTTTCACAATATGTGCTTGTTCGTGATATTTCTCTGCTTACAACCTTTTTTTTGTAAGCAACAACACTTGTTAGTTATTCTTCTTTGCTCACAACCTTTTTGTAAGCAAGACACTAACAACTGTTTTCTTCACGCAACTTGTCTGCACACAAGTCTGACAAGTCGTATCTTCACACACCACTGGTTGAATTCTCACTCAATTCAACGCGACGTCGTCACACGACTAACTTAACTCGAACTCCGAGAATCACGTGTCTTCATACACGATTGACTGAATTCTAACTGAATCCCCGTTGCTAGCTTTATTTTGCCTTTTATATCACTGGATCAACAGCGTGATGAATGCCCTTGAAGAATGATGACGGCCTTCGGGAACAATCCAAAAATGTAAACATCTCGTCATCATTGTAGTTCGTGTATCTTGTTTACTTTCGTCCAGGCAGAATTGTTGTTGTTTTGTTTATTTGTCTTTCCGCTATATTTTTTTATACACGGACGTTGTTGCTATATTTTTGTTTATTCATCGATCTTGTAAACAAGCCTGTTGTTTTTGTTGCTATTTGTTTACTTACTCGTTGATCACGTAAACAACTGCATTGTTTTGTTTTTTTGGAGCTTTTGTTTATCATTTTATGTGTGATCAAGTCCATTGTGTTGTTTTTGGAGCTTTTGCTTATTATTTTAATAACACCATTTCCATTTTCGTAACAATATGTTGTTGACAGGTAGGGACATGCGGCGTATTGGATCCCAGATTACGGCCGATAACCATAATTTCGATATAGTCAAGAAATTTATTTATCTTGGCTCCGCCATTACCATTAAAAATGATGTCAGTCTGGAGATCAAGCGCAGGATCACTCTTGTCAACAGGTACTGCTATTGTCTCAATAAGCAATTGCGTAGCAGAGATGTCTCTCGTACGACAAAACTAGTACTACTCTAGACGACGCTCATCCTCCTCGTGCTTCTTTATGGCGCAGAGGCATGGACACTGTTAAGCACTGATGCAGCAGCCTTAAAAGTATTCGAGAGAAAAGTCCTACGTAAGATCTTCGGTCTAGTGCGAGTTGGCGATGATTTCCGCATCTGATCCATTAGCTAGCTGTATAAGCTCCTTAACCACATGGACGTCGTGCAGCGTATTAACATCCATCGGCTGCGCTGTCTCAGCTATGTCGTTCGAATGGAGGAGGATGCTCCGGTGAGACGGGTATTTGATGCGGAGGATTACGGAAGTCGCCGAAGAGGACGATCTTGTTTGCGTTGGAAAAACCACGTCGAGGAAGCCTTGTCATCGATTGGTGTGACCAGCTGGCGTAGGCGCGCAAGAAGCAGAGGCGCCAGGAAGGATGTGTTAAGGCAGGTCGAAATCCGTTGATAGGGTTGTTAATGGCCAGTTAAGTAAGTAAGTATGAACAGTAACAGAAGTCACTTTACCAGTCGAGTTTCGTTTGTAACGGTTAGACTGGTTAGATTTTTCAAGGTTTTAAAAGAATTTGATTTGATTTGATGAGAAAAAGCAAAATAGAAGTCACTTTAGTTTAGTTATAGGCTCATAAGGCGTGTGGCCGTGGATCAAATATCAGTTCATAAATTTCAAGCAAAACGAAATATTAAAAAAATGTTCGGCCACTTCCCCTCAGCAGTCTTCTAGAAACAAAACATGAAACCAAATCCTAATAAGTAGTCTAGTAGATAGTCTAGTGGGTAATCTAGTAGGTAGTCTAGTAGGTAGCCTAGTAGGCAGTCTAGTAGGCAGTCTAGTAGGCAGTCTAGTAGGCAGTCTAGTAGATAGTCCAGTAGATAGTCTAGTAGGTAGTCTAGTGGGTAATCTAGTTGGTAGTCTAGTAGGTAGTGAGTTGGTTTATCACAGGTGACGCCAAATATTCCTTGGGCGACTTTCTCTCAGCAGTTTTTTGGCAAAATCTATGGGAGTAAAAGAAAAATGGCCATGAAAAGTTCTGCAAAAATGTGTCGTTCGGATTCGACTTTAAACTGTAGGTCCCCGTTACTCATGTAGTCTAGTGGGTAGTCTAGCATGTGGTCTAATAGGTAGTATAGTAGCTACTAGACTATGAAAAAATTTTTCGGCTACTTCCCCTCAGCAGTCTTCTGAAAACAAAGCCTGAGACCAAATCCTAGTAAGTAGTCTAGTAGGTAGTCTAGTTGGTAATCTAGTAGGCAGTCTAGTAGGCAGTCTAGTAGGTAGTCTAGTAGGCAGTCTAGTAGGCAGTCTAGTAGGTAGTCTAGTAAGTAGTCTAGTAAGTAGCCTAGTAGGTAGCCTAGTAGGCAGTCTAGTAGGCAGTCTAGTAGGCAGTCTAGTAGGCAGTCTAGTAGGTAGTCTAGTAGGCAGTCTAGTAGGTAGTCTAGTAAGTAGCCTACTAGGCAGTCTAGTAGGCAGTCTTGTAGGTAGTCTAGTAAGTAGCCTAATAGGCAGTCTAGTAGGTAGTCCAGTAGACAGTCTAGTAGGTAGTCTAGTTGGTAGTCTAGTAGGTAGTCTAGTAAGTAGCCTAGTAGGTAGCCTAGTAGGCAGTCTAGTAGGCAGTCTAGTAGGCAGTCTAGTAGGCAGTCTAGTAGATAGTCCAGTAGATAGTCTAGTAGGTAGTCTAGTGGGTAATCTAGTTGGTAGTCTAGTAGGTAGTGAGTTGGTTTATCACATGTGATGCCATGATTTAAACACCAGCCCAGATATAGCGAAAAAACCGAAATGCGACAAATATTCCTTGGGCGAATTTTTCTCAGCAGTTTTTTGGCAAAATCTTTGGGAGTAAAAGAAAAATGGCCATGAAAAGTTTTCCAAACAACTGTCCTTCGTATTCGACTTTAAACTGTAGGTCCCCGTTACTCATGTAGAAAATTAACACACACAACAAGGGTGATGCAAAAAGTTAGGTTCTGATCCTGACTAAAGCGTTATAATTACCAATTGAGTAGGTAATGGACAATAATTTATTCCCCGAAAAACCTTTTCTTGGCAGTCTTTAAAAACAAACCAGTTTTCTGAAGAGTTTACATAATTTTTATCCTGACTACTGGCACTCTGGTATTGGGAAAATTCGAATGAAAAACAAAACTTGTCTGCAAAGACGCACTTACACAAGCCATTTACAAAAACCACAATCACACAAGTATTGAATTTTTCCAATACAACTCGAGTAACAGAGAGCAGCAATAAAGTTTGAAGAGTAGAAGAAGTATTTTAACGACTGTTGCATAAATCGATTAATGTACTGAGGCAAAAATTGTCACCAGTTGGCGAATGCAGATGACGATAATGATGGTGATGGTGGTGGTGCCAATAAAAATCGTTTCATTATTTGTTTTCTTTGCTCAAATCAAACTGAACCAACTGACAAATATAACGTTCGTCCATATGTAGTAGACTCGTAAATTGTTAGATTTGTTTGAATATTTGAACAAAAAAAAAACATGGCTGTTTGGAGTTGCTTGAAATTTTTTAACATCAATATGTGATCGTTAATTAAAAATCTTGGAATTGAATATTTAGTACCATAAACAATTAAAACATTTGACAACTGCATTAAACATTTGAATTTGTAATCGTTGACAGTTGTTCTGCACTAAATTGCACACAGTTTGACGATCTGAATAAATTGAGTTTGCATCATACAGCTCAACCCACCAGGCAAAAATTGAAAATTATGAAGGCAGAGTTTTTTTAAAAAAACTGTCAGATTGCTTAACAACATTTTTTAAAAGTATGAAATGCATACGATTTCTTCTGTATAATATGGTGATTAGTTTTAATTTTAAATTTTTTTTTTTTTTTTTGGTTTTCAATTTACAATTTGAAAGCCATTTTTACTTAAATTTAAGCCAAAAAAAAAAAAAAAATACTCTTCTTTATTTAAATCTTATTTTTCAACGGAAATTAGTTTTTTGTATTAAAAAAAAAAATACGTTGAGTTCTTTTTGTTTTTAATCAATTTCTTTTAATGCATTTTAAGAATTATGCGCATAAATCTTAAATTTCGCCAAAAAATTGTTTAAATCATTGCCGTGGCGTATTATACTTCGTGTTTTTTGTTTTTGTTTCAATTCATTGTGTGTGATTTCAAACAATACCTCACTTTAGTTACGATTAATTTTATTGGCAAAGGGAAAAAGTTATTAAAAGTTCACGATCGATCAGACATTTCCTCAGTCATAGACGTCCATGATACGATTATAAAATTGACCCATTTTGCATGGAACATTATCTATTCCAGTAGTAGTAGTCTAGTCTAGTCTAGTGGGTAGTTTGTTAGCTTATTAGACGTGAGGCCACGGTTCAAATCCCAAGTCCGGCATCTCGATCAAATCGAAATATGAAAAGTATTTTTTCACTGACTTCCTCTCAGCAAATTTCCGCACCAGTGCTCCCAATACGTATTCACAAAACATTATTTCTAAGCAACAACAAATTACATTTTAGAACCTGCTACAGTAGAGCAATTATCGGTTTAACCGGCAAAGAAAGAAGTTTTTATTCGCTTCGGAGATCCTTGCTTTAAAGAGAAGAAAATATTTTTAATGAAGGATAAAGAAGCGCCATCTTTCGATAAAGGGTAAGGGTCAGACTCAAACAGCAAAGTTCGAGATAAACCGTAGACCAATCACCTCATTGGTTCGCAAGAACTTGATCAATCAAACTGAAACAAAGCAAAGTAATAATAAGAAGCAGGAGAATTGCTGTGTTCATCTGCTGCCTTTAGAACTATTGGACGGGAGCCTACTGCCTATCTGACAGTAAATGAGGACAAAACGAAGTATATGTTGTCCAAACGTCTATGATCAATGAAAAGGTTGGTCTTCACATCCCTTAATTGTGTGCCGTAATTCGTTGTTTCCGTAATCTGAAGAAATATTACTTCGTAATGTCGTTCTTAATAACAATCTGAGAGAATAATTTGAGGCTTTTCGTTCTCTTCGAGGTGTATAAATAAATAAATAAATAAACAAGTAGACATATGCGGTGAATCTTATCCAAGTTTTCGGCCGATAACTACACTTTCGATATAGTCAGTGACTTGGTTTATCTTGACTCCTCTCCATTACCAGCAAAAATTATGACATTCTGGAGATCAAGAGTGGGATCACTCTTCCCAACAGGTGCTACTTTGGTCTCAATAGGCGATTGAGTAATAGCGGCTTCTCCCGTACGACAAAACCAATACTCCACTCTCGCTCTCTCGCACTCTCGTGCTGCTTTCTGGTGTAGAAGCAAGGGCGCTATTAAGAACCAATTTAGCAGCCTGAAGTCGCCATAGTCTAGTAAGTAGTGTGTCGGCTTCTTAGACGTAAAGCTACGGTTCAAGCCCCAGGTCAGACATCAAAACGAAAATATGAAAAAAATGTTTCTTTGGCGACTTCCTCTCAGCAGATTTGTGGCAAAAACTCTGAGATAAATAAAATTGCCATGAAGAGTTTCTCAAAAATCTGTCGTTCGGTGTCGACTTCAAACTGTAGGTCCCGCCATTCCTGTATAAAATTAACACACACAACATGAGTGGTGCAAGAAGCTAGGCCGTATTCCTGACTGAAGCGTTGTAATGGCCAATTATGTATGTACATATGTAGCAGCCTTGAGAGTAAAATCTTCGATCCAGTGCCAGTCCGATCCAACAATGTGTTGTTTGTGCTCCTCAATGACATGGACGTTATGCTATGCATTAACATTCATCGGCTACACTGTCCTGATGGACATCATACATGTCGTTCAGATGTTCCAGTCAGACAGATATTTGGCGCGGGGATTACCGGAAGTCGACGTAGAGGACGACTTTGCATGCGTTGGAAGGATCAAATCCCTGTCTTTGATTGTTAAATAATGTTTCCAAGATCGAAATCATTTTTGCCCTTCATCAATATCTCTCATATTCTTATTTATTTTCTAATTTTTGTTCTTTGAAATATTAATCTTTTGTGTGTCTTATACGATATTTTAATACTTTTTTTTGGGTTTTTTTCGTTTTTGTTTCAAAGTATTTTTCATTTTCGTTTTTTTGGTTTCTGAAAACGTTTTATTTTTCAAAAGAGTATGACATTCAATGCTCTGTTCTGTTCTGAATATGATTGTGAGTGCTTTTGCTTGATTATTTGAATGGCTGGTGGCATGAATGTGTGGCACATGGTCTTCGGTTACTAATGCTGGTGCTGCTGGTGCTGCTGCTGGTGAGTTGCCTGGATGATGATGATGTTGATTGTGGCTTTTAATGCTTAATGTTTTTGCTTTTTTTAGCAACTTCGAAAAAAAATTGCTTCAGCTCAGGGTTTTTTTTCACCATTTTTTGTGTGTGCTTTTGAATGAAAATGAATATGAGATTTTAAAAAGGGTCCTTATTTTTTTAAAGCATCTTTGAACTGAACCGCAGCCAAGCACCAACTGACATGTAATTTTATTTTATTTTTTCTGATTATAACACCAAAGAAATAAGTGCAAAAGGAACACAGAATATTATAAAAATTAATCGAAAAAGCAATGAAAAAAAACAAACCCAACCAAATTAAATACGAAATTTTATACTTAATCGGATTTGTCTCTTAAATGAGGCGTATAAAGAATTATTAAGCTTTGTTTGTCGTCAATTCAAAACTTTTTTCATTTTAATTTTTCCATGTTTTTCCGTCCATATACCATAATAAAAATCACTGAAATCGCTTTTAATTCCTGTGTTTTATGGCAAATGGCTTCCTTATTTAGCTACACAGCACTCGAATGCAAATGTTTAAAGGCAGACAAACATAGAAGTACGTATCGTACCCTCTGTTGCATGACTTTTAATTGAGTTTTGAAATGAATTCCCCAAGAATAGTTTTCAAAACAAAACTTTTTTTCAAACCTTTAAATCGAAAAGTTACTGTCCATTGTAATCGATTTACTGATGCCCTACTTAGCTGCAGTAATTTATTTAAAACAAATTTCAACTTATAAGACTACATCCTCTACAACCGAAAAAAAGTTATAAAAATCCGGAAAATGATAAGAAATCTATGCGCAATATGATGGCCGCGATTTCTTACTATGGAACAAGAAAGTTTTTGGCAATGATTCTTCGCAATGAAGCCATGGTTTTCATTCGATTTGTAATTCTGGACGAGATATGGATCCACCACTTCACGCCACTCTGTACCCGTGCTTCCTTATGGCGCAGAGGATTGGACACTATTAAGCACTGATGCAGCAGTCTTGAGAGTATTCGAGAGAAAAGTCCTACGTTAGATCTTCGGTCCAGTCTGATCCAACAGCGAGTTGTATGAGCTCCTCAAAGACTGGCTCTGCCATGTCGTTCGAACGGAGGAGGATGCTCCGGCGAGATGGGTATTTGATTACGGAATTCGGTGAAGAGAACGACTTTGTTTGTGTTGGAAGGACCAGGTCGAGAATGGTGTGACCAACAGGCGTAGGCGCGCAAGTTGTAAAGGCGCCTGGAACGATGTGCTAAGACAAACCGAAATCCGTTAATCGGGTTGTTAGCTGGCCAACTAAGTAAGTAAGTAAGTATAGCCAAATGTTGTTCTTAAGGAATATATGTTCCGTTCTTCTTGATCAAATCCGCCCACATATAGGTAATTGTGCCCTTCGATTGTTGTTAGTATGAAACCCAACTTAAAGTTTAGCTACAGGGACAGTTCATAGTAACAAGTGATTCCCTGCCAAGCACAACGAAACCATACTGGCAGTAAATCTGGACTTGTGCTTAACATGATTGTAACGAAGGACGTCAAATCCTGATAGGAAATTAAAGCGAGTGTGCACAATATTACAGCCCAAACCAGAAAATAATTTAACTTGAATGGTTAAAACTAAAGTTTCTTAAGTACTTCACGCCCAAGGCAAAGGAGTAGGCAAATTAGTAGCTTGAAATGAGGACGTATTGATGAATTATGATGGAACATAGGAGCATACGCAGGTGCCTGCCTTTTGTAATACGCGTGGCATAATTTCTATTGATCATCATCAAAAAGACACAACAATAGTCGCCGTGGTCTCGTAGGTAGTGTGTTGGCTTATTAGACTGAAGGCCCGAGTTCGAATCCCAGGTCAGACATCAAAACGAAAATATTTCTTCGGCGACTTCCTCTCAGCAGATTTTTGGCAAAAACTCTGAGAGTAAAATAAAATTGCCATGAAAAGCTTCTCAATAAATTTGTCGTTCCGAGTCGACTTTAAACTGTAGGTCCAGCCACTCATGTATAAAATTAACACACACAACATGAGTAGTGTGAGAAGCTAGGACTGAAGGGTGCGGGCTTCTTGGCGACGATTGCTGTAGACTGTCTAATGGTGAAGGTATAGCACTGGCCATTTTATAGTCACCTAGCAGCAACTCGTTTCCTTGCCGTTCGCATCTTGAGATGTCCACAAACACTACTCCCTCTCTTCCACCTTCCTATAACCCATTTTCCTAAAAAACCTGCACAATGCACTGCATGAGTAGGGGCCATCCCCTGAGTGCTGGTTTCACCAAAAAAAAAAATTCAAGTCGCGTACTATGATGCTGGCATGAGCAAGTGTTGAAGAAGCAGCCGTAGTCTAGTACCTATTGGCTTTTTAGACTTGAGGTCGCTGTTCTAACCCCTGGCTTAGACATTTAAAACGAAACGATTTTTTCTCAGCAGCTTTTTTCCGACAAAAACTCTGTAAAAGTAAAATGAAATTGCGATCAAAAATTTCTCCAAAATCTGTCGTTCGGAGTTGACTTTAAGCCGTAAGTCCCAGCAGTCATGCATAAAATTAACACACCCAACATGGAGGGTGTGAGAAGCTAAATTGTAATCCTGACTTGAAGGGTTGTAATGACCAATTAAGTAACTAAGTAAGGAACTGGTCATTTTCCCCGTTGTAGGCCTTTGAAGGGATAAAAAAAAAGATGCTCTAATGTGACAATTTCAAGCCGAATTTGAAAAAGTACTGCTTGGTCCCAGACCTCGCCGTATTAATTCGAAAGTAATTCAATTTTTTTCTGTTATCTTTTTGTAAAATATTTTACAAGCAATTTGCCTTAGTCTGTTGCATTATGATCATCTCTATGAGATAATTCTTTAAAGTGCAAGTGAATGAAGTTTGTGGTATTCGCTGGAGACTAGTTTAAACCCTTGGAACTGAATTTTCAACATTTGGAAATAAAAACTTTCTAAACAAGGCTTGCAGATTAATAAGGACATCTTATATGGTCTTTAAAAATAATTTTGAATCGATTGTTACAATTAAAGTTGTCCCTAGACACAGCAATTTACCCTTTAGAGATCAGCAATGAATCGTTTTTTCAATACTTATAAGCACTCATGTAATTTTGAATATAAGTGAGTCAACAATATTGAAATTACACTATGTACTCTGATTCATTCGTACTCACTACAACGTTAATTTATAAGTACAGGTTGCAATGAGTACGCGTACAACTTTGACATCAAACTCATACCATTCGAAATATGTTTGATTCACATGGCTATTCATTTAGGTAGGTAGGTAGAAGTGGCTGTCCACCCGATGAGCGGACACACTTAGGCGTCATACAGGGCCCATTGTGATACCACAGTTTCATTTTTCTCCTATTCCAGGAACCACTCGGAGCTTCCGATGAAGCGACTTAGACTACCAATATCCACGCATGACAGTTCATCTACGTCCTCCATGTAGTAGGCACCCAGGTGTTTCTTTCTCCTTCGACCAAGTGCCGGACATGTGCAAAGTAGGTGAAGAATAGTTTCATCCTCCTCTTCATCTCCACAGCTTCTGCAGAAATCATTCGCAAGGTGTCCAAGACCAATATGCCTCGCATGTGTTCCTATAATGCAATGCCCCGTAATAACCCCGATAACAGCTTTGAGCCTGCTTCTTTGGAGCTTAAGCAGAGTCGTCGTGCGCCTTCTATCCAGCTTTGGCCAGATTTTTTGCGCCGCTCTGCCCTTATCCGAAGCTGCCCATCTACTGTTGGCAAGGTCCACGATTGCATTGTTAATCATAAGCCCACTGGTACTTAAAGGGATCCCCAATGTAGAGAATTCATCAGAGAGCTCGACGGTCGTGCCCCTTCTGGCCAATTCATCCGCTCTGCAGTTGCCGGGAATGTCCTTATGTCCCGGTACCCATGTGATACAGACATCGCATCGGTTCGCCATCTCATTGAGACATCTGCGACAGTCGTATACTGTCTTGGAGTTTATCACACTAGAATCCAGCGCCTTGATGGCCGCTTGGCTATCGGAAAGTATAATGATCCTTCGCTTGCGAACATTTTTGTCCGCAACAATTTTCACCGCAGCTTGAATAGCCGACACTTCCGCCTGAAAGACACTGCAGTGATCTGGTAGTCTCATAGACTTGGATATTCCGATTGATCTCGAATAGATGCCAATACCAACGGCTCCTTCTAATTTGGAGCCATCGGTGTAGATTTGTGCGGCATTTCTCGTTAGGTGCGCCACACCCTTTCCCCAGTCCTCCCTTTTCGGGATGGATGTCCTAAAATTCATTGAGAAGTCATATTGCGGTGTCATATAGTCTATGCTTCAAGTGACTCGAATCATTCATCAAAATTTAAAGTCTTAGTTGTTGGTGCATTTAAACAGACACATAAGCAAAAAAAACAGAGCAGTAAGCACAGCAAACACACAACCTTTTAGTAAGTATTTTAGTGTTCGTAGAGGAATCATACTTATTTTGTGATTCGTGTATATGTTGAGTTATGGAGAGTCGAAATCAACAACATCTTACGTGTTGTTAAGTATTAATATAATGATGAGTACTTCAAACTTTTAATATGAGTAGAGGAGGTTCCATGATATTAAAATAGGTATGAGTCTGTATAATTATCAGAAATAATGAATAATGATTCGATTCTACTCATCTTTTTGAATACTCATTGCTGATCTCTATTACCCTTTTTACCTGTGCTACCGTAGGGTATAATAAATAAAGAAAGAAAGAAAAGAAAAAGAAGAAGTGAAAGAAGAGTAAAAGAAAAAGTTGTAAATGTTGTTCATAATTTTCTAATCACTTTTGAATATTTTCCATTACAATTAATTGCTTTTAATTTAGTTTTTGCATCCCTTTTTTTCTCTATGCAGAAAACAAAACTTTCAAATGCTTAACTAGTGTCGGTCTGACTAGTAATATTCCGCTTTTCCTCTTCCTTTTCCTCTTTCGTCACCTTTTTTGTTTATTTGTTTCGTATATGTAAACCAAGTGGTTCGTCGTAGTTGACGTTGAGTATTGTTGTTGTGTATGTATTATGGTACGTAACAGTAGTGTACCAGTGGATACCGGAGGGAAGTACAATAAATGATAATGAATGCATATTTACATAAATTAATTGCTTGCATTTAGCAGTACAGTGCCAGTAAAAGCAGTATAAATTAACACGATTACCAATTATATGGTGCGCCTTCTCTCCATCAAAGGTCAAGTGAATCTAGCAGTGGAGTAGGATTCCTCATTATCCCAGGATAGGTTGGCGTCCCGAAAGAATTTCCGCACAATGGCCAATTTTTGATGTTTTTATGCATCCTCGAAAGTCTGCACAAGCGTTGAAGTCCGAGTATACTGTCAGTTTGATTATCCCTATAGCTAAACTTTAAGTTGAGTTCCATACTAACAACAATCGAAGGACGCAATCACCTGCATGTGGCCAGTTTTGATCAAGAAGAGCGGAACATATATTCCTTAAGAACAACAACAGGTTATACTTACTTACTTACTTACTTAATTGGCCAGTTAACAACCCGATTAACGGATTTCGGCCTTAGCACATATTTCCAGGCGCCTTTACTTCTTGCGCGCCTACGCCAGTTGGTCACACAAATCGATGACAGGGCTTCTTCGATATCGTTCTTCCAACGCAAACCAGATCGCCCTCTTCTCCGACTTTCACAGATCCCCGCATCCAATACCCGTCTCTCCGAAGCATCCTCCTGCATTCAAAAGACATGGCCGAGCCAGCGCAGCCGCTGGATGTTAATATGCTGCACAACGTCCATGTCGTTGAGGAGCTCATTTATCTTACTGCGGGAAACATCGCCCAACTCGTATTGTACCGAAGATCTTGCATAGGATTTTTTTCTGGAATACTTTCAAGACTGCTGCATCAGTGCTTAATAGAGTCCATGCCTCTGCGCCATAAAGAAGCACGGTGAGGATAAGCATCGTGTAGAGTATTATTTCTGTCGTACGAGAGAGGTCTCTGCTACTCAATTGCCTATTGAGATCATAGTAGCGCATGTTGGCAACAAAGATTCTACACTTGACCACCATACTGACGACATTTTTGGTAATAAGGGCAGAGCCAAGATAAATAAATGCATTGACAACATCGCAAGTATAGTTATCGGCCGAAATCTTAGATCCAATACGCCGCATGTCCCTACTTGTCGATAACATATACTTCGTTTTGCCCTCATTTACTGCCAGACCCAGTTTAATAGATACCAGGCTATATATATTGAATAAAACGAGTGGTAAACTTCATGAATTTTGGGACTTTATGCATTTCCCACAACCGACATACAACCTAATTGGTCATTACGACCCTTTAGCCAGGATTACGACCTGGCTTCCTAAACCACTTACATACTATGTTGAGTGTGTTAATTTTGTACATGAGTGGCGGGACCTATAGTTTAAAGTCGACTCCGAACGGCAGATTTTTGAGAAACTTTTTATGACAATTTTATTTACTCTCAGAGTTTTTGCTAGAAATCTTCTGAGAGGAAGTCGCCGCAGAAATATTTTTTTCATATTTTCGTTTTAATGTCTGACCTGGGGTTTGAACCGTGGCCTTACGTCTAATAAGCCAACACACCAGAGATCAGCAACGAGTATTCAAAACGATGAGTAGATTCGAGTCATACTTATTATTTCTGAGACTTATACGCATTCATACTTATTTTAATATGATACTCATACTACTCATACTCAAAGTTGGAAGTACTAGTCGTATTCATACTTAACAATACGCATGATGTCATTGACTTCGACTCGTCTCTACTTAACATTTACACGAAGCACAAAATAAGTATAATTCGCGTACGAACACTACTATACTCACAAGAAGATTTTGTGCAAGGCATATCCAATAGGTAGTCGCATCTGTACAACAAATACAACAATGCAAAAACAACAGGCATTTTGTTTTTGTTAAAGAGTACGCGGAATGTCAAAAAAATTAACCCTCAAACCTCCATAGGAAATTAATAAAAGCAATTAAAAAAACTAAATACATTTTATATATTGAAATTTCTTTTGATTTTTATGTCATGCTTAATTACGCAATAGTGGGGCACCTATAAATTAAAAAAAAAAAATATGCCATGCAGTCGATAACATTTCCACTTTATGTAAAGAACATGTTTTTATATGGCCATCGAGAAAAATGGCAGCTGCAAACGTTATTTGTTATTGGTCATAGTTTATGCACCTAGTTGGACATACCTTCATCACTCTCGTCTAAATAAATATAAATATAGTAAATCTAGGCTGTTGTTTAAAAGATATGTGTATTTAGTGTTAAAGACTTAAATATTATTAAGCATCTTGCAAAAATTTGAATAAAATTGGTTTTGAAATAGTAATCCTGAAGAATTTCTAGAGTGCGTATCGTTAAGGATACATCCGGTTCATATGAGTGTTTATAAATACGAAAATGATTATCGAAACAAAACACAAAAAAAAAAAACAACAAAATTTTTACATTTAAAAACGCGTCAGCTGTTGACATGCGATTACCTATTGGATATGCCTTGATTGTGTGTATGCTTTGCTTGTTGTCTTTGTCTTTCCTTTCTTCTTTGTTTGTATATGCAACAATAACAAAGGCTGTAAATTTTGATGAATGATTCGAGCCACTCGAATCACTTATAAGTATTATAAGTATTTTTCTAAATTTATGAATCAGAATGAGTAGGCGTATGAATCAAACAATGAATCGAATGTTGTGAGTTTGATGACAACGTTGTACTCATACTCATTGTAACCTATACTTATAAATCAATGCTGTAGCGAGTACGAATGAATCAGAGTAGTTGAATTTCAATTCTGTTGATTCACTCATACTCAAAATTGCATGAGTGCTTATGAGTAGCGGAAAAACGATTCATTGCTGATCTCTGCAACACACTACCTACTAGACTACGGCGACTTCTTGCCGACATCCTGGTATGCTTTAATTTGTACTCAACCACGATCTGGTAACGTTTTCAATAATAAAACAGTAGAGGACTTGAAGAAAGAACTCCCCATCAGCCACAAAACATTCATTTTGCATATTTTTTGTTGTTTAGTAGTCCATTATTTTGGTGGTGTTAACAATAACAACAACAACAACAACATTTCTAATATATTGTTGTTTTATATCGTATTTAGCAAACAGTTGATTAATACGCTTCTAGCACTTCTTTTTTTATTTCCTTTGAAACTCAGAAAATTTTTACTCTTCACTTCACCGTTTCTTCCTTTTCTTTGGTTTTGTTTCATTTTTGTCGCATTTATTAAGAGATCTTTGAGGAAATAAAGCAAAAAACCAAAAGAAGATTTCAATCTTCCATTCGTAAATATTATTCTGTTCCCCGGAAATTTTGGAGGGGGTGGAGGGGTGTGTAGTATAACTAAATCAACCAGCAACTGTAATACTTGCAGAGCAACACAGCTTAAATTAATGTTAATGACTGCCATCAACACGAAAAAAAAGAAAAGAAATTCAATGCAACTACAAACAAAGGGAGGACGAAATGTAATCGTAACTTCAGTCAACAATACATTCATAGAGGAAATCAGTATTACTTGGGGAATGAATCATTCATTCATTAGTGGAAATAAGAAAAGTTTATTTCATTTATTGTTGTATTATTGTTGTTATCAATTAAGCTTTAAATTGTTTTAAGCGTCTTATGAATTTGTTTCCACACATATGTTAGGCGTTCGTATTATGAAAATAATGGCATTCCAAGCAGCAGGATTTAAAAAACTGACATCATTTTTTAATTTTTTAATTAATAACACTATGCGACAAAATACAAAATATTAAATACACCCGAGTAAAACTACCTAGTCCAAGTTGTTCAGTTAGTTGAGTAAAACTCAGAAATACTTTTTTTTATTTTTCTCCAACACTCCCCAAACTTGTTTTATTTGACAAAAACTGTTTTCTTTTGGACTTTACGCACAAATTTATTGATTACACAAACATTTCTGAACCGATGTCCAAAATTTAAACTCTATTAGGAAGGTGAGAGATGGACCTTTAAAACGATGTACATATATATATTATTTGACTTAATATGCTATTGGGTTTGATGAAGTAAACTTTACAAATGCGAATTTTTTTCATATTTTTTCAAGTTTGTCCGTTCATAGTAGCAAACTTTAATTAAAAATAATAACATAAGTAATAACATTCTGAAAGTACATTGTCTTTTGAAGAGATTGACACATCGTTTGATCAAATCGGACAAAAATTACCGTAGTTATTATATAAATAGTCTAACAGTCGTGCTATATTTTTTAAATACATATGTCATCTTATCAAATGAACTTTTAGTTCAAAAATTTTCATAATTTTTGATAGATCTTGATTGTTTATCAGAAAATGTATCAATTTCAGGTTTGAGCTACCACCAGAAGTTGGCCAATGTTTGCGCAAAGCGAAATAATAATATTCGCAAAAAACACAAATATTAGCCAAGTAATCTGGTAGTCGTGCAAACGTGAAATTGACACATTTTGCGATAAACAACGATAAGATCCATCAAAACTTTTGGAAATTTTTGAACTAAAAGTTCATTTGATAAGATGACATATGTATTTAAAAAATATAGCACGACTGTTATACTATTTAAATTATAACTACGGTAATTTTTGTCTGATTTGATCAAACGAACTGTTAATCTCTTTACAAGATAATGCACTTTCAGAAAGTTATCACTTATTTAATGTTTTTTAATTAAATTTTGCAATTAAGTATGGCCAAACTTGAAAAAACAAGAAAAGAATAATATTTTCCAAGTTTACCTCATCAAAACTCATAACATATAAGTTTGAACAAAACGTTTATGTATACCATTTTGAAGGCTAATCTCTCCCTTTTCTAAAAAAAAACTTTGGGTTTTTTAAAATAGGTTCAAACATATTTGGGTAATCAATAATTTTGTGTGAAAATATCAAAAAAAAACCGTTTTTGTCAAATAAAACAAGTTTTTAGGGTGCAAAAAAAAGGATTTTTGAGTTCCGCTCAACCTAGTGAATAATTTAGACTATATAGACCACTGTAGTCGCCGTATTCTAGTAGGTAGAGTGTTGGCTTATTAGACCTAAGGCCCAAGTTCAAATCCCAGGTCAGACATCAAAACGAAAATATGAATATATTTTCTCGGCGACTTCCTCTCGGCAGATTTCTGGCAAAAACTCTGAGAGTAAAATAAAATTGCCATGAAAAGTTTCTCAAAAATTTGTCGTTCGGTGTCGACTTTAAACTGTAGGTTCCGCCACTCATGTATAAAATTAACGCACACAACATAAGAGGTGTTAGAAGCTAGGTCGTAATCCTGACTGAAGCGTTGTAATGATCAATTATGTAAAATATTTATATAGACCACTGATCTTCTAGAAAATTTTCATATATTTTTCGGCTAAAAATCGTTTTTTTTTTTAAATTTAAAATCTCGACTCACAAAATTAGTTCAGCTATGACACTACTAGAGGTGGAGAACTATCGATAGCACTATCGATGGTTGAGCACTATCGAGCTACCATCGATAGCAGCCAGACATTTTCGATAGTGCCCGACGTACCATCGATAGTTTGGTTTTCACATCACCAAAAAGTAAAATTTTATGAAAAAATTTATTAAAATATTGATACTACAATAAAGAGAAATGGATCACTTTCTTCGAAGAGGTATAATGTTGACTTTTAAATTAGTTATGAAGTATTTTGACTATGTGTTGAATTTAAGGCAAACGTCGGAGCTCCCTCACACTCAGTGTGTCGAGCGCTGAAAGGCAGGTATTCGATTGCAGCAGCACGGACTCTGAGAAAGATTTGGCTACCGAGAGGCAAACACAAAAAAAAAAAGAAAAGTAATTTCTCACAAGTATGGAAATACTTTAAAAGTTCAGATGACAAAAAAATTTTCAAATTGCATTAACTGGGGAAAGGAGTACAAAACCAGCGGAAATACTTCAAATTTGCACGATCATCTGAAAAGATACCACTCTAGCTTGGAAATTCATGTCCCAGATTCTAGCACTCCAGCTATTTCTGCGGATACTGACAACATCGCATCGACATGCATTCTGTAGCTTTTTACTTTAAAAGAGCCGTTTTGTACGACACAAACTCTAAGCGAAAGAATGAGATTGACAAGGCTTTGACGGAAATGATTGCCAAGGATGTATAGCCTTATAACATAGTTGAAAATGAAGGTTTTGTAAACTACGGTCAGGTATTGGATTCCCGATATAAGCTCCCAAGCAAAACGCACTTAAGAGATGTGCTGATGCTTAATATGTTCAAGGAACCTTCAGCTAAATTAACAACAATGCTAGAAGGTATTTCTGATATATCGGTCACATGTGATTTGTGGACATCGAGGGCCAACGATAGCTTTTTGACCGTCACATGCCATTTCGTGTATGATTATAATTTAAAAACAGCGCCATTAGTCACAAGAAAACTTTTGAATACAACTAACCACTCGGCGCAAAATATTGAAAGATATTTTAAATCATGGGATGTGCTCAACGGGGCTATCGTCGACTATCGATAGTACTATCGTCAACTATCGATGGTTGTGAAATTACTATCGTCGACTATCGATGGCGCCGACTATCGATAGTTCTCCACCTCTAGACACTATAGGGTTGCCAGCCTGGCTGGACTTGGCTGGATTGTCCAGGTTTTTTGATGCTTCTCCAGTTTCAAGCTAAAATTTAATTTGTCCAGCTAAATAGAAATTTTTTTTAGTACACTGCAATAACTTGGGCAATAATTTTCATGTTATCTTTGTCAAATCATGCCAACACTGATTGTACATTTGTTATACAACTAAGTTATGATTTCCATCTTATATCATCACTGACAACATGTCTCAACACTTGAACAGCTGATGTCATAATAAATACCATTGCGAGCGATAGTCAATTTCTTAAATTTTAAAGAATGCAATGAATTTATTTAATTGTAATATTTTTAAATAATAATACATATGTATATAAGGGGTGATTTTTTAAGAGCTATAGGAAAATTTTTCAAAAAAAAAAAACACATAAAATTCAGAAAAATGCATGAAATCTTTATTTGAATCGATAGTACGGTCCATATAATTTAATGTTTGAAGATTATTTCATGCAAATGTTGACCGCGACTGCGCCTCAAATGGTCCATCCGCTTAGTCCAATTTTGGCATACCCCTTTCCAACATTTCGGCCGGTATCTCACGAATAAATGCTTCAATGTTGTCTTCCAATGCGTCAATTGAAGCGGACATGTCTGTATAGACATGAGCTTTAACATAGCCCCACAAAAAATAGTATAAAGGCGTTAAATCACACGATCTAGGCGACCAATTGACTGGTCCCGAACGTGAAATAAAATGTTCACCGAACTCGCCTCTTAATAAGTCCATTGTTACGCGTGCTGTGTGGCATGTGGCCACATGTCATGCAAGTCAAGGTCTTGCATTTTGGGCAAAAAAAAGTTGGATATCATCTCACGGTAGCGCTCACCATTCACAGTTACGTTACGATTCGCAGCATCTTTGAAGAAGTACGGTCCAATGATACCAAATTCAATGATTTGCAAGCGTTGTTCGTTTGTAAGACGATTCATGGTTAAATTATAGACCAAACTGAAGATGTTTGACAGTGAAACAAAACACGAAACGTGCGTGAGCTGTTTAAACCAGTGTTGCCAAAAAGATAATAGCTAAAAAATTACCCTTTATGTTGATAACAATGGATATTTTAATAAAAATTATTTACACAAAACTAAAATTAACATTTTCTCCGTATTTCTCCGTATTTTTTCATGTCCAGCTTTTTTTGTTTTGTTCAGCTTTTTAAAACCCAATGTCCAGCTTTTTGCGAATCGGAATCTGGCAACCCTAAGACACTACCACGGTTGGAAAGGGTACCCTCTGTACTACCATTTGCATATTATTGATGAGCATCATTCAGTTGTAAGCTTTAGGGCCTGGTTGCATCTCAATGAGAGAGTGCGTGCATTACTGCTGATACTGTAATAGAAGTGCTTATTCTGTTTAAATTCTAAAATTAAATTCTGTTTAAATTTCAAAAATCGAACATGTACTATCCTTAAGACAAATATGTAGTTGACGTTAATTAAAAGAAAAATTATTTAAGTTTTAATTCCATATGTTGTTGTATTAAACACAGATTACATATGGGTTTGCTGCTTGTAAAATAAATTTCAATTATTTTTTTCATTTTCTGGAAAATTCTAAACGAATCGTTTGTGCAGGTGGCATTTGCCACACTACAGAGTGGCAAAAATTTAAAGTTAAGAATCAAATTTATGCTGAAAACTGACAGTTATGTGTGGGCTGTTCCTTATGAGATTATGGTAGCATACATAGATAAAAGCTCCACTGCAATGCAACATTGTATGCTGCAATGTAATGTTTTACTAGTTTAATCTTTAAATCGAACAGCAACTTTTTAGTGCGATTTCCTTTAATAAAATCCAGTAAATCCAGAAGATATCAATTAAATATGGATTTCCGGGAAAATATACTACACATATGAATATACGGGCATAGATGTACGATTATAACAGATTTTATAATCGTATTGCTTTTCTTATTTTCTTTTCTGCATTTTTTCTTTCGTTTTTTTTTTTTAATTCCATTTTAATTTCCTTTTAAACAAATGTCCATCATAAAAATTTTAACATGAGCAATCAACGTGAACAGCAGTTAAAAATCAGAGTAACGAACACATAAAGCGAGATGTAGATGGACAGATTGGACAAACAGACACAAGATGGACAGACGTAAGACAGTCAAGCCAAGCAGATAAACGTACTACAGATTGAACACTGAACATTGAACATTTAACTGGTACTTCTGTACGAGCCAGAAAAAAAAAACTGATGGGCTTCATATATACCATAGTATAGTATGGGTTTGAGTGATTACAGATATAAATCTAGAGCTGCTTAATGTCAAAGAAGTGCATTTTATGCATCAATCCAAACCAAAAAAAAAAAAAATCACAAAAAAAAATGAGAACAGAGATGCGATACAGTAAATACCAAAATCAAAACTCTACACACGCTCAAAACACACTTAACAATACTAATGGACGGGATTAGAACGTGGAAAACAAAAATTAAAAGAAATTCAAAGAAATCAACGTCATTGCCATACCATCACCATCAACATCAACATCAGCATCATCGTTGTGATCAGCATCAGCATCATCATCATCATAAAAATCCATAAAATCTGAACAAATAAATGTTGTTTGGACTTACAAGTGCGCCTGCCTAGCTGCTGTATTTAGGCATAAGCTTAACAGCCAGCAATATAAGGCATTGTCTTCTTGACCATGACTATTCCAAAAGGATTTCGTTTCGTTAGTTAGATGAAGACGATGACGTTGATGCTGAGCATGGCTATAATCTTGGTATGTATGTACGTATGGTAATCAAGTGTAAAACCAGTTCATATTTTCATTTATTTTTCTAGTTCTTTGAGCAGCCAACCACTCAAGCCCTCATTTAAATGTAGTCTAGAATGCAGCGACAGGAAGACATTAAAAAGAAAAATTAAAAAAAAAAACAAAAAAAAAACAGATAATAAAGCCGGATTCGCATTTGAAAATGAACAAAATTATTATGAAAGCTCGACCCCAAGTTTTACAAACTTAATTATGAAAACCATTTTCCTTTACATCTACATACACACACGACTTTAATTTGCAGCTGCCAGCTAGAAAAACCAAACATTTTAAAACACTTTTCTTAACTTAAGTAAAAATAAACAAAAACAATTGGTAGAAAACGGGAAACATAGATTCGAATAATTCACCTTCTGGGCGGTTAAATGATTTAAACAGCTGAAACAGCAACAGGCATTATTATAACAAACAAAACAAAACAAAAAAGCGAAATTTTGGAAAATTACAGCCAGGTAAAGTCTGGTTAAATGATACCCTAAACAACAAGTCGAATCTTCTATGACAGCAAAACGAAACTCGATAGCCTCTACATTCAAGCGCATTGATCTTGGACCCCTTGCTAATGATTTCTGCATAAGCTGCTGAGATGAGGAAGAGGAGGAAACCCGGGACTTTGTCAAAGGAGGAAATGGCACCTTGATGCTTACTATGGTGATGATTTGGAGACACGTCACTGATTAGAATTGGCAGTCTCAGTCGCTTAATTGGAAGCACCAAATGGTTCCGTAACTAGCAGATATCGTAAAACTGTGGTAACACAATGGCCCCTATTCAAAAAGATAAGTAGAATCGAACCATACTCATAATTTCTGATACTTATACGCATTCATACTTATTTTAATATCATGGAACCTCTACTCATATTCAAAGTTTGAAGTACTCATCATATTCATACTTAACAACACGTATGATGTTGTTGCTTATGTGTCTTTTTTTGTAAATGCAACAACAACTAAGACTGTAAATTTTGATTAATAATTCGAGTCACTCGAATCATATTGTTACGTTTTTTACCTTTTTAAAAACGTTTAAATATGAGTTCGTTAATTGTAAACAAAGTAAAACAAATATGTGTTTAATTTCAGTTAAACACTTTATTGTCCGCATTATCTTATGTGCCACTGTTTCCAACTTATACAACAATAACTATTTGTTCGTTATTCTTCTCTGCTCACAACCTTTTTGTAAGCAACAACACTTGTTCGCTAGATCTGTATAGCGGATATCTTTAAACTGTTTACTTCGCACGCAACTTCACACAAGACTGACTGAATTACTACCGACTGTCGTATGCTTTGTCTTGCCTTTTTATAGTCCTAAGCAATCAGTCTGACGAAGGTTCTTGAAGCAGAACGTTCGGGGTTTCTCCTTCTAGAGAATTCTGTAGCGACTTCATTGTTGTTTTTGTATTTTGTTCACATTGTTTGTTGTTGCACTCGTTTACATGTCTATCACCTTCTCTTTCACGCTCATTCATGGTGTTGTTGGTTTACTTGGAAACAAGCTCGTTATAGTTGTTGATGTAGCTTTTGTTTAACGTGAAACGATACTACACCGTTTACATTTGCGTAACAATATATAAGTATTATAAGTATTTTTCTAAAGTTAAGAATCGAAATGAGTCGGCTTATGAATCAAACATATTTCGAATGGTATGAGTTTGATGTCAACGTTGTACTCATACTCATTGCAACCTATACTTATAAATCAACGTTGTAATAGTACATAGTTAAATTTCATTGCCGATCTATGATCTCTGCTACCTACCTACATACAGAATGGTGACTTATTTTTTAGAGTAGATAGCTCGAGATATCTCCAAATAGATCCGATTTTTAATTTGTAGTGCAAGAATTTGAAATTATTTACTCATGATAAGCAAAAAAATAAAGAAACATCAGTGTTCTAATTGCCTTCTGGCACACAGTGAAAATCCGCGTATGCCCTACTCATACATTTTCTGTAACTCCGTACTTATTCCGTATATACATCGGCTTGAAAAAATAATCTTTGGTCAGGTACACAAAAGCATTACGTTGGTTCTAGTAATACAATACAGATTCATTCCTATTCTCACGCTTAAGGACGTCCCTGGACAAATTTGTATCGAATGGCAGCTTTTCCAGATATGCTTGAGTTTCTATCTAATATCTGCTCGTTACGAACATGTCTTTCTAGATCTTAAAAGAAATACTGATGGTATGGTTTAAAGTCCTAGTTAAATCACTAAGCCATTGTCTGAAGTCTACGGGGCATACGTGTCGCCTCATTTCGTTTAGGTATCTGAATTCAAGGGACAGATAAGATCATTTCCAATGGACCATTTGATGATATCCTTACCTCGCCATCTTTGCATCCCTTGTAATATTCTGATGTTACATATGATGTTTATGTTCTGATGTTTATAAGCAATGATCTAACTACAATGCTGTAGAGGGGTAGTGAATCATGCATTGATTGTGGATTCACTTAGAACTCATGACCCTCCTGTATATAAACTAACATCTGAATGATGCCCTCTCCTCCAGATATTGTTGTCATCTCATTTTCCAATCCAGACAAAAGAAAAAAATGTTTTAACAACGGGTTTGTAGTCGGCGTAGTCTAGTAGGTAGTGTGTTAGCTTGATAGACGAGAAGCCATGGATCAAATCCCAGCTCCAGATAAAACAAACAGCAGTGCCTTTCTCTCAGACTTCTGGCAAAAACTCCGGGAGTAAATAAAATAAAAAGTTCGGTGTCGACTTTAAACTGTAGGTCCCGTTACTCATGTATAAAATTAACACACGACATGATTGGTGTGAGAAGTTACGTCATAATCCTGACTAAAGGGTTGTAATGATCAATTAAGTAAGTAAGTACATAAGTTTGCCAAAAGTGAGCAGATAGTCGACAGACCCAGCCCAGTGTTCTATTGAGATCATCTTCCCTTTTATAAAAATATAAAATTTGACGATCACGTTCGGGAATTACAGAGAATACAGAGCTTGGCCAATGTACTTCGCCTATCATTGCTGGCGTAGGGTATCTAGAAATGATTTGATTTCAAGAACAACGTTTTTGTAAATTATTCGTGTTTTTTTTTTTAATTTCTTGTGCTGTAAATGCGCCTCAGAGTTCAATGAGAGCACGACAGGCAGAAGGCAATGATTCCAATAAGCAGACTATAAGCACGCGCTTAACATGCAATCATCATCACGATGTTTGAAATCGTCAGAAAAAAATTAAATGCAGAAAAATCCAGCACAAGGAAAATACAATCATTATAATAAATATACTACTAGAGATACTATACTCTACCATACACACTTACAAACAAACAGAAAAACCCTCGAAAATATTTATTAAAATTTCTAAAAGAATGCAATCATGCTGAGAGTCAAGAAGTTTAATGTTTCTTATTTTTTTCCAGAGTACATCTTTAAATGAATCTCTCGAAGATATTTATTTTTCTCTATATTGGTAGGATCATATCCTTAACCTTAAGTCCAATCTACAATTTCCAACAATTCATTCTTTTTCATGTCTGCCTTCCATAACGCGGATGTCGATACAAACTTTAACGCTCTGATTTTGACGCATTTGATTATTTTTTATGCTCGCAGTACTGGACTAGACCAGACCAAACCCAATACCACAAGCACCGCCAGCTTAACAACAGCCAGTCCCAAATACATGCCAGCAAAGGTTTCCAGTTTAATAACAACTGTTGATAGAAAAAAATAAGAAAAATTCCAAAAAAATATCCCCAAAAGCCTTACAAGTTACCATAATCCATAAAAGATTTAAAGTTGAATAATTGTAATTGGCAAGATGTTGTTGCTCTTCACCGCGCTGCCCTTCATTTGTTGCTGTTCGCGCCACATTAAAGTTGCTGTAGAGTCGTTGTGTTTTACACGATTCCAGCATGTTTTACTATTGCTACTGGCAAATAATCATTTTTATAAGTGCCTCTTTTACAGCCTTTACAGCTGCGCACAGGCTGTGGCCTCATGCATAGGGACAGGTTGCTAAAGGAAGATGTCTAGACGGCATACGGATGGAAAAAGAAAATGTGGTTTTTAAAAACTACAATTTTCAACAAAAAGTAAATCTCCTTCTGTACTCAACTGTTTTAAAAACCAGCATTCCCTTGTCCTGATTTTGATTGGCCCGCACTGTAAACATTGATTTGTAAATGGTAAGGGTTAGAGTTAATGCACTGCAATATAGTTTTTCTTTTATGTTGTTGCCCATTTGGTTGGCTATAAATTATGCTGCAAACATGTGTGTATAAATTTATCTAAATTTTGTATTGAAGGCTCTGTGTTTCTGTCCTAAACAGGGTCCATTGCTAAATCCTTAAAAATCAAGTAATCGTTCTTCTTCTATAAAACTTGTAATGCTTCGAAGTACACATTTATGGTTCATCTATAAAACTTATATGATTATATGACATTGCATTTGAGTTATTTTACAACACCCTGTATATCTGTGTTGTTAAAAGAGTTTATTTTTCCAAAAGGTAAAATTTAACTTAAGCGCGTGGCTGTAGTCAATTCGATTAACTCTTTTTTTTTAATAAAAACTTTATTTTATCGATCTTCTAATTATCTCACAGAGTAACAAGAAAAAAATTTTAAATGTTTGCAATTTTAATGATATTTTCGAAAACGAATTTTTTTCCAAACATTTTACGAAATACTTTAAAAATTTCTCTCATTTCTGTTGATATTTCAGGAAAAACCACTCAACAATCAATAATTTACAGACTTACTTACTTATGTAATTACTAACAAAAGTTGCCGTAGTCTAGTAGGTAGTGTGTTAGCTTATTAGACTGAAGGCCCGAGTTCAAATCCCAGGTCAGACATCAAAACAAAAATATGAAAAACATATTTCTTCTGCGACTTCTTCTCAGCAGATTTCTGGCAAAAACGCTGAGAGTAAATGAAATTCCTTTAAAAAGTTTCTCAAAAATCTGTAGTTCGAAGTCGACTTAAAATTGTAGGTATGTAAAGGGTCCGCCAAATAACTATTTTTTTTTTTTGAAAATGCTTTTAAAAAAAAACTAATGAATATTTTCTTAAATTTCTTTTTTTTATTTGAAACTACAATCCTTCCGGTTAATAATGGAAAATAATTTCATTCAAATTGCTGCCTCGGCTGGCCATGTAGTAGCCTACAGGATCGGTCCAATTTTTAAGCACATTATCGATTGTGTGCAGCTGTATTTCACCAATGGCTTCACGAATATTGTCCTTTAAAGCGTCAATTGTCTCTGGCTTGTCGGCGTAACACTTATCTTTGACAGCACCAAAACAAATAATAGTCCAACGGTGTCAAATCGCAGCTCCGAGGTGGCCAAACGACATCAGCTCTGCGGCTGATAATGCGATCTTCAAAAACAGGGCGCAAAACATCAAGTGTAGCTTCGGCTGTGTGGCACGTAGCGGCGTCCTGTTGAAACCAAATGTTGCCAATATCCTCCTCTTCAATTTTTGTGAACAAAAATTCATTCAACATGGCCCGATAACGATCGCCATTGACTGTAACAGCCACTCCTTGCTCATTTTCGAAGAAAAATGGCCCAATTATGCCGCTGGAGCAAAATCCGCACCAAACAGTGACTTGTTTTGGGTGTGTTGGCTTTTCAATGTATACGTGCGGGTTTTCTGTGCCCCAAATGCGACAATTTTGCTTGTTTACATACCCGCCAAGATCAAAATGAGCTTCATCTGAAAAGATGATTTTTTTTTGCCAAAATCGGCATCTTCTGTAAGTCGATCGCATGCCCACTTAGCGAAGCGAAAACGCATTGGATGGTCAATTGGCTTCAACTCCTGAACCAATTGGACTTTGTATGGCGTCATACCAAGGTCTTTATGCAAAATTCATCTCAATGATGTCTCCGAAATGTTCAATTGTTGAGAACGACGATGAATTGATGTTGATGGCGCTTCACGCACACTTTCTGCCACAGCAGCAATATTGTCGGGTGTACGCACTGTTTTTGGCTTTTCACGCTTTGGTTTATCGATGAGGATGCCAGTTTCTTTCACTTTTTTCACAAGATAACGAACATACGGAGCTGACGGTGCTTCTCTTCTTCCAAAATTCGTACGCAATTTTCGCACACATTCTGCAACATTACCATGATTTTCAAAGTAATGTCGCAATATTTCCCAGCGTTGTTCAAGCGTATACACAACCATATTCGTTCAGCGGAAAGATAAAACTAATTATCTGTCAAATCAGACATGAGCTAAGTGTTACCATTCACGAAATAAGCACTAGTTGAAAAAAAAAACGTTAGATGGCGGACCCGATATAACCACTCATTTATAAAATTAGCACACACTGACTGACTAAAGGATTGTAAGGATCAATTATGTATGTATGTATGTTATGTATGAAAACAACCGTGAGATCCCGTACAAAAAGTGAGCCATAATTGAAACTCTCGAGTGGACAAACTGCGTCGTTTGTTTTCCAATTTCCAAAAAACCAAATGAAAAATTATTCCTTCAGGTACTCAATCTGAGAGTCATTAGTTGTCAAAGTTGATGATCATGGCTGTTATCACCAGTGGTGTTGTCGAGCCGGAACGCTCCGGAACGTCGTTCCGGTACTTCCTTATTGGACAGGAACGCGTTCCGGAACTAAAGATGATTTCTGATAACGAGAATTGGAAGTGATTTTCGTTTCCTTTCCTTTTTTTGCTATAAACAGGGCCGATCCTGGCGACGGGCGAAAATTGGGGGAAATCTCTATCCCCCCGTCGTCAAATTTGGGACATGAGGCCTTAAAAAAACGCCGCCGCCAGGATTATCATGGAAAATCACCCCCGTCGTTAAATTTGGGACATGAGACCGCACAGAGCGGCCGCCTACCCAGGATCGGCCCTGTCTATATAATTATATATACGCGTTCCGGTAAAAAAAATTAGCACAACACCACTGGTTATCACTTCCTTTCATGTTTTTTTTTCATTTAAAAAGAATTTGTATTTTTGTTTCCTGCCTTGTAGAAAGCATTTTCCAAATGAATTATGATTTGGACCACCCGCACATGATGATGTTTTGAGTTTTCAATTTTCATCACATAATTTTATTTTGTCATTTAACGTCAACAAATTTCCATAACCAGATCAGTGTAGAGTTCCATTCCATTTGGGGTTCAGCATGTTTGATCCTCATGCATGAGACCAAATTCGGCATGCGATTCTCTTGAACTCTGTAAGGTGTGTTGTAATGTGTTGTATGAAGCCATTTAGTTAATGTAACTTTCCTACTTGTTTTCTTCCATTTATTAAAGTCGTTTTTTTTTCTTGCTTCTTCTTTTTGGTTTCTTTTCATTCCCAATACACGTTTCTGGCAAATGCACACACACACACACACAAATCTCAGCCGTGTCCATGCATGTATACATCACTGAGTCACTGCTTCATTGGTTTGTTCATTCACGAAACTATTTAACCTTACGGTAGCCTGGCAACGATATTTTTTAAAAGCAGTTTTGCCGCCACAGCTTGATATATTGTTTTCGGATTGTACTTATTCGCTGGCAAACAATAGCTCTTTGTTTTTGTTGTTGTTTTGAATAAATATTTTACTTTTATTTTATTTCATTGTATTATAATGGATTTTATTTTATTTAATTCTCTTTGTAAAGATTTTCTATTATTTTTCTTATTTTTCTGGTTTTTATTTTATTTTATTTTATGAACGTATTGAAAGTGATCATAAGTTATTGCTTTTAATTTCAGCTAAAGGCGGGAACGCTAATGTTGTATTTGCAAAAATCCCCTTTTAATGATGCCGATTTGTTTGGACGTGTTTTTAATGTAAACTTTTCTAAAGAGTATTCATGGAATTGATAAGTTATTTAATATATTGTTTATAATACCAGTGGTCTAGGAAAATCCATGGCTTAGAAGGAATCAAAATTATGCAAAGATTTAAGAAGTTTTAAAACTTTAAATAGGATTCTCGACAAAGCTTTAGTACACATGAGGTATTCCATGTTAAATTTAAAACTGAGCATGCTCAACTGTTTGCAGAATCGTTTAGATATACACACAGCATTTTTTTTTTTTTTTTTTACGCCGAGGAGGGGTAAATGTACCTAAACGCACCATAGAGGAAGTTGTCACGTCCTCCGTGTGTGGAGCCCTCACCCACTAAATCCCCCCCTCGTCCCGTGGACGGTTGTGCCCTCTTCGGAACTACGGTGATATTACTTCGGAGTGGAGTCCTTTTGGCCCTTTGGCCACCTTCATGCTCATATCCGCGTCCGGATTGCGTATTGAAGGTTGAAGAGACTTCTAAGTGTCTCCACTATTCCCTTCGCCCAGGTTCCCGACTGGGATTTCGTTTGACACGTGAGCTAGTGTCATCTATGCCGGCGTGCCTACATGTTCCGCAGCCTCCAGGTCTGTCTTCTTCAGTCTCAGAATGCGCTCCACGTAATTCGCCACTGAGGCCCAATTCTCCCTACTCGCAATCATAACTCCGACAATGTTAGCGGCCGTGATCGTTCCAATCATTGACGTCAGTACAGAGCGATAGCTCTGCCAGCGTGCACATTCGAAAACAGTGTGTTCCGCGTCATCAATTACTTCCCCTTCCTCGTAAAGACAGTAAGCTGAGGCGGTCTTGCCCATTCTGTGCAGATATTTCCTAAAATATCCGTAACCCGATAGCATCTGCGTAACGAAGTAGTTTACTTCTCCAAATTTCCGACCAATCCATGGCTTTATTTCCGGAATAAGTCTCGCCGTCCACCTTCCTCTATCTTCATCGTTCCATCGTCGTTGTCATTCTAAAATGGTGTCTTCCCGGAAGTGACCGGTTATGTGATTTCCAGCCGATTTCCCCTTATAAATCTCCATCCGCTCTACTGCCAGCAGATCCACAGGGATTGTACCTGCTATCAGAAGTACGGCTGGGGCGGACACTGTTCGATATGCCATACACATACTAGCTATTCTAGTAGATAGTCTACTAGCTATTCTAGTAGATAGTCTACTAGCTATTCTAGTAGATAGTCTACTAGCTATTCTAGTAGATAGTCTACTAGGTAGTTTAGTAGATAGTCCTTATATGGAGGAGCTCTCTTCAAACATCAAAACGAAAATATGAAAAAAAAAATATTTCCTCGGTGACTTTATCTCAGCAGATTTCTTGAAAAAACTCTGCCAGTAAATAAAATCGTCATGACAAGTTTCTTAAAAAAAATCTGTCGTCCGGAGTCGACTTTAAACTCTAGGTCTAGCCACTAGGTTATAAAATTAACACACACATCTTTGGTGGTGTGGGATGCTAGGCAGTGGCGTAGCTACTTATGGGATAGGCGGGGCAGTGCCCCGGGGCCCTTAAGCTCAGGGGGCCCTCGAATGCTTACCAGAAATCTCGATCGAACTGAACTTTTGGAAATTTCTCCCATTTTATAATAATGTGGTAACTGCAGTGTTGGTTGCGATGCCTACTGAAGAAGATTCGACAATTATTGCAGTTGGAGATACCTTCGCCGCCGATCATGTGAACAGGGATGATGTTTGCATGACACACATAAGAGCGGAGGGTTTGGAGAAACCACAGACCTCTATATTTTTCGAAAATGTGTACGACAAATCTTCTTATGACTTGGGAAACTTCACGAACAAAATATTAAGTGATAACGAAAAACTTCAAATTCTTGATATGGGGCCTTTACAGCCTTCAGGACCTTTTCCAACAGACATCAACCAGAACAATAGGTGTTTTACAAAATCGTACTATGTTTCGTGTTCTAAATATGGGCCAGTTAATCGTTTTTGGTTGTGTTATTCCAAAATACTAGACGTTGACCTATTGTCAACCCTGCTGGTAATTTGTTTCACAAAGGAATAAAGTTTGGTGTACGGGAATTCGAGATTGGAAGCATTTATCTGAAAGAATTAAACAACACAGTTGTTCGGGTGGCCATTCGGAAGCATGTGCTTTGTATGAATTTGAAAAAAAAAACTATATTATACTTATCGACAAGGAACTTCAAAATTAAATTCGTAAAGAAACATAATTTTGGAAAATGTTTCTTCAAAGGTTATTCGATATCTGAGTGCAACAATTCATAATGAAATAATTGAGAGCTTGGGGACCCAACTCGAAACCCATCTACTAGAACAAATTAGAGCGTCACCGTTTTTTGCCATCATAATGGATACGACACAGGACATATCGAAGGTAGATCAGCTAAGCATTGTTGTGAGGTATGCAGTAATAACCAAATCGGAAAATGGACAGCCAATTGATATAGGGGAAATTTCGTGTCAAGTGACCCAATTTTTAAAATCAATGTCTTTCGATTTGGGTGAAATTTGCACCAAGGTTAGTTTTGGATAGGTTAGGTTACTATTGGATAGTAGGCCAGACACACATTTTCAGCTCTATCAGTCAAGAACTGCCGGAGTTAGAGGGGGTCAAAGTTGAACATTTTGGTCATACAGGGTTTTTTTTTAAATGTATGTAACTTTTCACCTATTGGTCCTAGCAAAAATTTTCCAAAGGATATTAGATAGCTATTTCTTCAATCTTTCCAAAAATAATTTTTTTAATTTTTGAAATTTTTTTTTTTTAAATTAATTTTTTTTTTAATTTTTTTTTTCAATTTGGGCCTTTTTTTTTTTTTTGTTTTTACTCAAAGAAAGCTTAGTTCTTTTCCTTTAAGATCTTTGTGGGCACTTAGTAGCAAGAGGCATATCTATAAAAAAAATATTTTAACTTTAAAAAAAATATTCAACTTTAAAAAAAATATTCAACTCCAAAGTTTTTAAATTTTACCATATGTACTATATTTTTTTTTTAATGGATGTTTTTTTTTTGCTCAAAGAAAGCTTAGTTCTTTTCCTTTAGGAGCTTTGTGGTCACTTAATGGGATGCGAGTGGAAAAACTTATTTTTTTTGGGTATCTATAAAAAAAATTGCAACTCAAAGAAGCAAGTGTTTCAATTTTTATCATATGCACTATTTTCATTTTTTTCCTATTCCTGTGTAAGTTTTATTACTTATTAAAATAAAACTTATACCGAGTTACTAGACAAATTAACCTTTCCGACGATATCGAATAAAGTCACTTTTTTCTGTAGAAAAGTTGCAAAATATATATTTTTCTTATTTATTACTTATAATACTAAACGCAAACGCATACTGTGTGAGTTCCGCTGCTTCCTGCCAAAACGCAATGCTTTGGCCTCAGTTGGGTAAATTTTGTAAATCCAATTTTGACGTCCACGTATTCAGATTGAAATGTTTCATATAACTCATTCAGGTTACAGAGAACCATTCTCTTCTGCATTTGGACTTTCTGGACATCGATTCGAACAGACACCCAGTCTTTCATTCCTGACATCATTCGACTCATATCATATCGCTGACAAAATTGAGTTACTAGAGTTTCAATTTCGCACGCTAAAGTTTTTACACTCGCATCCCATTAAGTGACCACAAAGCTCTTAAAGGAAAAGAACTAAGCTTTCTTTGAGCAAAAAAAAAAACATCCATTAAAAAAAAATATAGTGCATATGGTAAAATTTAAAAACTTCGGATTTTGAGTTAAAATATTTTTTTTATAGATATGCCTCTTGGTACTAAGTGCCCACAAAGATCTTAAAGGAAATGGTCTAAGTTTTCTTTTGAGGAAAAATAAAAAAAAAATTCAGTTCGAAAAAAATGGGGGAAAATGAAAATGGTACATGTGCCAAATATTGAAAAATCTTAAATCTTGAGTTAAAAAATAATTTTTTTGATAGATATCCCACTCGCATCCCATTAAGCGATTATAAAGACCTTAAAGGAAATTGTATAAGATTTCTTTTGAGCAAAAAAAAAAAAAAAAAGGTCCTAATTGAAAAAAATAAAAAAAAATTTAAAAAAAAAATTTTTTAAAAATAAAAAAAAATAATTTTTAGAAAGATTGAAGAAATAGCTATCTAATATGCTTTGGAAAATTTTTGCTAAAACCAATAGGCGAAAAGTTACACACATTTTAAAAAAAACCCTGTATGAACAAAATGTTCAAATTTAAACCCCTCTAACTCCGGCAGTTCTTGACTGATAGAGCTGAAAATTTGTGTCTGGCCTACTATCCAATAGTACTAACCTCCAAATCGGAAGACATCGATTTTAAAAATTGGGTCACTTGACACGAAATTGCCCATTGAAGTAAAAGAAGTGTTTCTAGGCTTTTATGCAGCCATCAAACATGGCGCAGTAGATTTAGGCGACCATTTTTAAAGTATTTGTATATTTTATATTTTTATTTGATAAAACCTAATCAGTTTACATTATTATGATATTTTAATAATTAAAATATGATACTTTCTTCGAGTCGTTAATTACGACCTAGCATCAGTGGCGTAGCTAGGTAACCAAGGTAAACTGATTAGGTTTTATCAAATAAAAATATAAAAAAAAAATTAAAATTTAATATCACATAGACATAGTGATAGTTGTGTTAATTACTCAACTTTTGGAAATATAATATCTTCAACGTAATAAAACGAAACATTTAGATCGTGCTAAGAATGCATACCTACATTCAAGACGGTCTAGACTCTAGCAAACTCTACAATATTTTAATGATTTTTATTGGAATTAAATTAAAAACTAAAAAAAAAACAATCACAAAGAAAGTTTTTAATAAAATTTTTATTACTGAAATGCGAAAAAAATAAGGAAAATATACTCTTCCTTGCTATTGTCTTTCCGCATGTATAAAAAACCATTCGTTCCAATATTAGTGTACAGTTGGGTGTGTATCCCTCGAGTTGAAAAAGCTGCGACCCTTTCCTAAACGATTTTTCAAAGAGATCCCCATTTATTTTCATTCCTTTTTTTTTTTTTTTGTATTAAATTGTAATGAAAAGCAATAAATACATACAACAGGCAGCAATAACAAAAAGGAAACGCTTTCGCTAAGGTTACAACACTTAACTGTGGTTTTTGTTATTCTCGTTGTTTAAATTGAAAGTGGAGTGGAGTTTAGTTGAATACCAACAACGTTCTTTTTTTCCATTTTTCCATTTTTTTTTCTCATTTCAATGTTGTTCTTGTTATTTAAGTTGTTGTATTGCTGCAGTACGTTAACAGTGCATTCAATTGAAAATAAGCGATTGTTGTTGAAAACAATTCTTTTTAGTTTCAGCAAATATGCACTCGTACATCGTACGTACTCTACGAGTATTTCTAGTTGAAGTTCGTTTTTTCTATTGCGTTTTTTCTCTCTCTCTCTCTCTCTTTATTTTCTACGTGTTTTTTGTTTTTGTTTTGCTTTAATTTTTTTCAATAGTCGCCTAGTATAGTTTAAAAAATTTACAGTTTTTGTTTTCTATTCGTTTTAGTTGTTGTTGCTTTAGAAAAAAAATAACAAACAAAAAATCATGCTTTATTTCCCATTTTTTTTTTTGTTGCTTTCAATGCTTTTATTTAAACGAAGTGCACTTTAGTAAGCGAGTAACAAGAACTGCAATATTAAAACTATCAGAAGTAAGAAGAAAAATAAACGTAAAAAAAACATAAAAAAGATTTTGTTACACAGCTGCACCTTTTCTTGTTCATTTTAGAGCAACAGCAGCCAACAAATCCAAACAAAAAAAAATGTTTTTTTTTTTTTTTTCTCGTAAAAAAGTTTTTTGGAGTATCAATAGCGGTCAGTAACCGTTTTTCAATGGATCACCAAAAACTAACAGCGAACAGCGACTAAAACAATTGCTATTGTGTTACAAAAAACAAACAAACAAAAAAAAAAAGACAAGTAAATATTATTTAAACGACTATAGTTGCAACAACAACAACAAACAACACCAACAAAAAAAATTTACAATGGATTGGCAAATACCAGAGACGTAGTTGAATCCCTTTGGGATTTAACATCAGCAGTTAAAAGTTAGCACCGGTAGGTTGTTTGGAGAATAAATTGTTGACATAAGAAATACATGAGGAGAGATGAAGGTTTTGGAACCGGATGCAATCAATTTAGAGTGAAAAATTTACAAAATATTGCAAGGAACGAAAGAAAATATTTCAAAACAAACATAAAATCTAGAAATTTGGCTGTTATGCCTACCATAGTTAGCAATCACAGTTCAAAAGTCATTCAAACAATTCCATTTTTAATTCTCTCCAAATAATGCATCTGGGAACACTCTTGATCTCTTCTCCCCCCCAGAGATAATACCACCAACATCATGTAAATGTCAGAACCATTTTATCAGAAAAAAATAAAAGTCAATCGACACAAAGTTCCTCAATACCAAACCCAAGACAAGGGCATCCGAAGGGTGTTGTTTCTAAGCAACTGCAGATGAACCTGGTGCCACCCTTCAACATGATACAATAGACGAATCACCCGCCTAGCAGACAAGACTTGCTTAATAAAACTGAAGGTTAGGTCAGTTGCCTAAATGGATACAGCTTACTTACATACATACATAATTTGTCATTACAACCCTTTAGTTAGGATTACGACCTAGCTTCTCACACCACTAATGTTGTGTGTGTTAATTTTATACAGGAGTAGAGGGACGTATCGTTTAAAGTCGATTCCGAACGACAGAGTATTTGAAAATCTTTCCATGGCAATTTCAAATACTCCCCGATTTTTTGCCAGAAATCTGCTAAGAGGAAGTTGCAGAAGAAATATTTTTCCGCATTTCGATTTGTTTGAGATGTTTGACCTGGGGTTTGAACCTTAGCCTCACGTCTAACAAGCAAACATACTATCTACTAGACTACGGAACTTAAGTTCCTCAATATCATTATCAATCACCCTTCAACATGATACAACAGACCAATCACCCGCTTAACAAACAAGATATGATTAATAAAACTGAAGGTTAGGTTAGGTGAGGTTATACAGGCAGTTGCCTTGATTGGCACAGCTTACTTGGGTTCTATAAGGTCCCGTTGTAACACCAATCTTACCTCTTCTGTGATATAATTATAGCTTCTGGATGGCAGCACTCATCCACCCCGAGAGTCTTATGAAGATGTGAATTTTTTTGAAATCTCCTTTGGCTAGACATGTTTTCTTACTAACTTCTGGGTGTCCTTTGAAGTCGCCGTGGTCTAGTAGGTAGTGTGTTGGCTTATTAGACGAAAGGCCCGAGTTCAAATCCCAGGTCAGACATCAAAACGAAAATATGAAAATATTTCTGCGGCGACTTCCTCTCAGCAGATTTCTGGCAAAAACTCTGAGAGTAAATTTGCCATGAAAAGCTTCTCAAAAATCTATCGTTCGGAGTCGACTTTAAACTGTACGTCCCGCCACTCATGTATAAAATTAACGCACACAACACGAGTGGTGTGAGAAGCTGGGACGTTGTACAATGGGTCAATTCAACCTCCGGGTACTGTACTTGTCACAAGTTGACAAGTACAAGTCCTCTAACCTAACCTAACATCTGGGTGTCCTGGAATTCTTTTTAGTTTCCCAAGAGCCGGACAATGGCAGAGAAGATGTTCTGTGATCTTCTTCCTCGTTGTTGCAGCTTCTGCAAACATGTTTTGTCACTAAATTTTGGGTGTCCAAAAATTATTCTTAAGCTTCCAAGCGCCGCACAATGACAGAGAAGATGTTCTCCACTCCTTCCCCGCCGTTACAGCTTTTTCAGAAGTCATTATGAAGTATTCAAAGTCTTCGGGTGTAAACACTCAGAGGCCAGTGATAATAGGATTATCACTGTTCTGGGGTTGCTGAGATGGAATCGTGTTAGGTTCAATGCAAATTCTGCTCCACATATATCCGTAAGGTGAAACCAGCACTCAGGGGATGGCCCCTACTCATGCAGTACATTGTGCAGGTTTTTAGGAAAATGGGTTATCGGAAGGTGGAAGAGAGGGAGTGTAGTGTTTGTGGACATATCAAGATGCGAACAGCAAGGAAACGAGTTGCTGCTAGGTGACTATAAAATGGCCAGTGCTATACCTTCACCATTAGACAGTCTACAGCAATCGTCCCCAAGAAGCCCGCTACTCATGTTGTGTGTGTTAATTTTATACATGAGTGGCGGGACCTACAGTTTAAAGTCGACTCCGAACGACAAATTTTATTGAGAAGCTTTTCATGGCAATTTTATTTAATCTCAGAGTTTTTGCCAGAAATCTGCTGAGACGAAATCGCCGAAGAAATATTTTCGTTTTGATGTCTGGCCTGGGATTCGAACTCGGGCCTTCAGTCTCATAAGCCAACACACTACCTACTAGACCACGGCGACTTCAATGCCTATGAATGGGGTTTTTGTGAGAACATTTGTTTGTCTTTCTGCAGGGGAGCGCCAATCTCATGTAGGAATTCATTTGGATTTTCCATGGTGCCAGCTTGGGAAAAAGCATCGGCCTTAATTTAACCTCCGAATTCCCCATTTACAGGAACCTAAATGAGGTAAACCGTTGAATGTCTCTAGTGGCACCCGGCATTCTTGGACCACCTTAAATGTGATGTATAGTACACAGTCTCATTACAACCCTTCAGTCAGTATTACGATCTAGTTTCTCACACCACTTATGTTGTGTGCGTAAATTTTATACATGAATGGCGGAACCTACAGTTTAAAGTCGACTCCGAACGATATATTTTTCTGGGAAACTTTTCTTGGCAATTTTTATTTACTCTCAGAGTTTTTGCCAGAAAACTGTTGAGAGGAATTCCTCGCAGAAATATTTTGTCGTACCGTGGCCTCACGTCTAATAAGCCAACATACTATCTACTAGACTACGGCGACTTCAAGGCCGCTTTACTGTCGTTTAAAGATACTTGGATACCGAATCCTTATTTTAGCCTGAAATAAAACTGCAACAAGGTATGCAAAGCAAAGCAAGATAAGGGAGATGCTTTCTAAAAATATCAACCTGCAGTTGTCTATGTACTAAACCTTAAGTTCGGAGAAAGTTTTTTTTCTATACATATCATCCCCAATTAAAGTTTCCTCCGAACTACGTTTCTGTGCATCTATAAATTTCATTTATTATTTATTATAAGTCTGCTTATTTTTTTAACTGAATTTATTTAATTTTTTTTTTTTTTGGAAAGTTATTTCTTTTGTTTTTTTATGTTCGATTTTTTTGTAAACAAAAGTTTATAAAAAAAACAAAGAAACTTTTTCTGAAAATCTATTCATTCTGGTGTTAACAGCATTACACCAACAATAACAATAACATCGATAAAGTAATGACTACAACATAAACAACAATAACAGCCAAATAGCCCTCAAAGAAAAATGTTTCTTGTTTTGAACAGTTGGTTTCACTAAAAAAAAAACCCACCCAACAATTAAAACAAAAACAAACAAACAAAAAAACATGGAAACCATGATTACAATTCGAAATACAAATACAAAAATGGTGGATTTTAAATAACAGCAAATAATAACAGCAACAATAATAATAATGAGAGAAGGAAAGGAACGGAAGTATTTTTTTTTTTTTGGTATTTTGAAATTCAATAACAGTTGCTTAAAACAAATTTAATAAACTTTCTATAAAAAGCAAAAAAAAAAAAAAAATCATGAACTTAAAAATCGTATTAAAATTAATCGGTGAATAGATTTTGAAGTTAATTTTACATTTTTAAAAATTAAATGAGAAAGAGTTTCATAACATACTTACATTAATGGTCATTACAACCCTTTAGTCATAATTACGATCTAGTTTCGCACACCACTTATGTTGTGTTTGTTAAATTTTATACAAGAGTGGCGGGACCTACAGATTTTTGAGAAACTTTTCATGTCAATTTTTAATTTACTTTCTGAGTTTTTGCCAGAAATCTGCTGAGAGGTAGTTGCCGAAGAAATACATATTTTTCATATTTTCATTTTGATGTCTGACCTGGGGTTTGAACCGTGGCCTAACATCTAATAAGTCAACATACTAGCTACATACGGCTACTTCATGAGGAGGATGATGGAATTAATTTTATTAAAGTATTAAAACCTAGAAAACCAAACTAATATCTTATGTATAGCCTTCAAAAGTGTTAACCATACATACATAATTGGTCATTACTACCCTTTAGTTAGGATTACGATCTAGCTTCCTACACCACTTATGTTGTGAGTGTTATTTTTATACAAGAGTGGCGGGACCTACAGTTTAAAGTCGACTCCGAACGACAGATTTTTTTTTTTGAGAAACTTTTCATGGCAATTTTATTTACTTTCAGAGTTTTTTTCCAGAAATCTGCTGATAGAAAATCGCCGAAGTATAATTTCTTCATATTTCCTTAAGTTGGACATGTCTGACCTGGGGTATGTACCGAGGCCTCATGTCTAATAAGCCAACACCATACCTAGTAGACTGCGGCGACTACAAGTGTTAACCAAACAATCTTTAATAAGTCATATCATAATACATCAACGATAACATTTCCAGGCATCGATGAAATGTCCAGGCTATACGGTGGATACATTAGAATTTCTCAGGCAAGAGCCGAGTTCTTATAACGGGTCCGCACACACATACATATGTGTAAGGTATGGCATTATCATAATGGAACTCAACATCTTCTTTCTTGGTCAATTTTGCTTACATTTTCTTGATTGCCTAATTAACTCGGCCAGTTCGACTGGTTCCTTGGCATTGCATTTCAGCGATGGCGATAACATGTGTTCAATCCAGTTTGCTTGCTTTAATTCATGTGACAACCAAACATCGATTTCTTTTAGGGCGCCAGCTTTTTTTGAAAGGATTTTAAACCGTAATGTTCTTATTTCAGGCTGAAAAATGGGCAGAACATATCGTATTGTGCATTTACCAACAGTAAAGTGTAGACACCACATCTAAGATTGTCCAAAAATGATGGGTGCCTATGTAGAAGATAGCGAAACATTCGACGGTTACCCTCATTTGGGTTCCTGGACATGGAGACATCGAAGGTTAAATTTTTGAAAGGACTTTAAACCGTAATGTTCTTAAACCCGGTGAATATTAAACAACAAAACTGAGCTCGAATCAACTACCCCTTTGAACCCATCAGGGAATAAGTTCGAAAGAAGGAACCGAACAGTTGAGAGGTTAGATGGCAAAACAGGTTAAGTGCTGGTACTCTATTAGTCCTAAATAAGACTTGTAACAGCGCTTCGAAAGGGATATTATGGTGTCAGTCCGCTGATCGGCATATGGTATAGATTTCCACCAGATTTCTGCGGTTTATGGATATAAGAAGTCGCGTAGTGTAGTGGGTAGTGTGTTGGCTTATTAGATGTGAGGCCACGTTTCAAATTCTAACTCAGACATTTCGGACGAAACGAAATATGAAAAAAGATTACTTCGGTGACTTTCTCTCAGCAGTCTTCTAGCAAAAACTCTGAGACTAAATAAAATTGAAATGAAAAGTTTCACAAAAATCTGCAGGTCCCGCCACTTATGTATAAAATTAACACACACAACATAAGTCGTGTGAGAAACTAGGTCGTAATCCTGACTGAAGAGTTGCAATGACCATTATTTATGACTTTCCCTAAGCAGTCTTCTAGCAAAATCTCTGAAAGCAATATAAAATTGTCAAGAAAAGTTTCTGATATCTAGTGTTCGGAGTCGACATTAAACTGTACGTCCCGCCAATGGATAAAATTAGCATGAACAATATGGTTGGGGTAAGAAGCTTGTGATCCTAACTAAAGGGTTTTAATAACTAATTAAGTAAGTAACTGGGCCTACGTCTGGCATACATTTTGTACTTAAAGAACATAGAAAACTGTATGACTTTGCGATGTTGATGTCATAGTGATTAAATGATTAGTTTTTCTGTATATTTTTTCATTGGTTTCATCAGTTGTCGACGTTTTGTGACAGAGCAAGCTTAGGCTACAAGGTTAACTACTAATGGCACCAGTAAGGCGTTTTGAGTGTTCAACGCTATACATTTTTTGTTGAAATATGCCTACCACTTAAGGATTAAATCTAAATGTTAACATTACTTTACAATAAGCCGATTGTAATAAAAAAAAATTGCTTGTGTACCACACTTTACTGCAAACGTAATGGTAACGTGTACTCATTTTTTGACCATTATTTGACCCATGAATTCAAACTATTTTTTTTTTAAATATTAAATTAAACGTTATTAAATGCCCCTTTCTAATAAATTGTTTAGTGGGTGGGTTGGTTTGTTCATAACTCATAAATCTTTTCTGTAAAAATTAAAATCAAATTTTTTTTTGTTGTACCTCAGCTGACTGCTAAACTGCAATTAAATTCCTTTAAAAAAAAAAAATATTTTAAACTGAAGGGTTCAATGGTCATTATGATGATGAAAACTAGTTCAAATTGTATGCCCAACTACAAGATTTTTATTATAATTTTGTGCAAGAAAAACGGTCATCAAATGCAAATCGACCAGCACAAATCTTTAATCTGCAAACAACAGATAAAATGTTGAAAAAAAATTTTTTTATTTCTTTTTTTTGCCTTTTTTTAAATTAAAACATGACCGTAAATGCAAAAATTGAAATGAATTGGAAATAAACAGAGAAAAACTAGAGAATTTAAACGCACGAATGAACAATTGCTAGGAAAAGCCATTCGAATGACATGCAAGTTAGGCAGGCCAGTTACAACGACAATAGTGAACAACAGCTGACAACAAACCCGAAATGTTTTTTGTCCAAAAAAAAAAAAAACTAAAAACAAAACTGTTTGCAAAGCTACATGCAACAAACGTCTGTAGCAGTAGTACAGTGCTTTTGCAGTACATTTCTGTATCTGAATATCGATTTGGACAAACAAAAGTTGGAAAAACATTTGGCGCCATTAGATTAGAGCAACGCCCAAACATTTCAGCTGCTTGTTGAATTATATTTCGTCGTCGTTGTTTTCCTTTTCAACTTTTTTTTTTTTTTTTTGTTCACCGTATATATCTCTTATGCATACGCCAATGCACAATTGCAACATATTTTCGGGCATATAGTGCAACGACAACAAACAACAGCAACAACAAACCAACAAAAAATATATTTTATTTCCTATAACCATTAGCCTCTACCCTTGCACTCTACTTCTACTTCTCGCTCTCTACTGTTTATATTTTTTTTTGTGAACTTTTTTGCAAGAAATCAAATGAATGAACATTAAAAAAAAGTGCCAATGCATTGGTACAGGACCACATTGGTGGAACAAAAGAAGACAGAGAGAGAGAGAGGTATTTAGTCACGGGCTCTACATGCGCCAAAGTCACCATAAAGCCAGCTCCATTGCAACAATAAATGCAACAGAAACTTTAAAACAATCGACCAAAAAAAAAAAAAAAAATACAACAAAAAAAAGAAATCCAAATTTGCCACGTTCATGATGACAATAACACGTGCAACATAAAAAAATTTTGGTTTTAAATAAAATGTTGAAAATGGAAAATAAATGGCTGCAACCATAACAGTTCTTATTGTTGTTGTTTGTGGCCCTACCTAAATAAAAGGACCTTTCCCTTTACCGTTTCAGTGATAGGATACCAGTACCCTATTAAGTATTCATTTAGCGGAATTCGATTTGGTGTAGTATCATAGGAAAGTCATTATAATTGAATTCATTCTTAAGAAATCAAATCGATTACTAGCCAATATAGGCCCCTAAATATGCAAGAAAAGATGTACTTCATAATAGACATTGTATAGCAGCTAGGGGGGTTTAGATCTTATCTGTTCAACAAACTTATTCCTGACACTATCCATGTAGTTATACAAAATGCATACATAATTGGTCATTGCAACCCTTTAGTCAGGACTACCACCTAGTTTCTCACACCACTAATGTTGAGTGCGTTAATTTTTATACATAAGTGGCGGAACCTACAGTTTATTTTTTTTAATTTATTTTTTTATGTTTTTACCAGAAATCTGTTGAGAGGAAGTCGCCGAAGAAATATTTTTTAATATTTCGGTTTGTTAGAGATGTCTGACCTGGGGTTTGAACCGTGGCCTTATGTCTAGTACGCCAACACACTAGCTACTAGACTACGACGACTACAGCTAACATATTCGTGAAAGCTTATTCGCATGATTTAAGACGCGATATTAGCTTAGCTCAGTTAAAGGGTAAACGAATTATCTCATATAGACCTTCGCTTCTATATAAATCTGAAAAACTATTTGAAGTATTAACCTAATGCCTTTTGAAGTCGTCAACGAACGACAGATTTTTTAAAAACTTTTCATGGCAATTTTATTTTATTCTCGCAGTTTTTGCCAGAAATCTGCTGGAAGTAAGTCCCTGAATGAAATTTTTGTTTATATAGTACACTTGCGCTAATGTGAACACCGATCACGTTCAAGCGTGTAAAACACATAAAATTGTACATGAAATTTGACAATCGTTAATGTAAACAATTTCGTTAACATGAACCCCTTTGGTTTTAATTAGTTCACGTTACCGAGAGCTTACTGTATATCGTTTTGTTCTAAATGTCTGTGATAGAAATAGTTCAAATTTCTCTTAGGTCCAGTTGACACCGATCATGGCAAAACAACTGTACATTCATACATACATGTTTCATGCACATCATCTCATCCAAGAGAGGTATTCCATTCAGCTAATATCTCAGGTAGTATTAGTGTCCCAAGAGAAAATCTACATCCTACCATATTTCGCCTACCATACTTACATACATAATTAGTCATTACAACCCTTCAGTCAGAATTACGACCTACCTTTTCACACCACTTATGCTGTGTGTCTTAATTTTATACAAGAGTGGCGGGACCTACAATTTAAAGTCTACTACGAACGACAGATTTTTGAGAATCTTTTCATGGCAATTTTAGTTTATTCTCGGAGTTTTTGCCTGAAATCTGCTGAGAGAAAGTCACGTTAAAAATATTTTTTTTTTTTCATGGTTCGTTGTGTTCGAAATGTCAAAAGCAGGGTTTTTACCTGAGATAAGCACTTATGAACTCACTCTGTACTCTGATTATTCATACTCACTACAACGTTGATTTATAAGTAAAGGTTGCAATGAGTATGCGTACAACGTTGACATCAAACACATACCATTCGAAATATGTTTGATTCATATGCCAACTCATTTAGATTCATAACTTTAGAAAAATACTTATAATATTGTTACGTTTTTACCTTTTTAAAAACGTTTAAATATGAGTTCGTTGATTGCAAACCAAGTAAAGACAAATATGTATTTTATTTCAATTTTATTTCTCTTTATTGTTCACACTACTTTTGTGCCACTGTTCACACTTAACCGATACAACAATAATTGCTTGTTCGCTTTTATTCACACACACAACAATAACTATAACAATATGTGATTGTTCGTTATATTTCTCTGCTTACAACCTTTTTGTAAGCATCAAATAGCAACTATTTACTTCACACGCAACGCTCTTCACACAAGACTGATTGAATTACTACTGACTCGTTGCCTGCCTTGTCTTGCCCTTTTATATTCGAACCTCTTCAGTCTGATGATGGTTCTCGAAGTGGAACGTTCGCGGCCTCGCACTCTCGAAAATTCTATAGCGACTGCATTGTTGTTTGTGTACTTCGCTCTCATTGCTTGTTGTTGCGTTCGCTTACTTGCCTATCCCCTTCTCTTTCATACCGATGTTGATGCTTTGTAACATGTTCGTTGTAGTTGTTGGTGTAGCTATTATTAATCATCATGTTCATTGTATTCGTTAGTGTGTATGTGTAGCTGATAGCTTTTGTTTATCGTTTTTATTGTTAAACGATATTAGGTCGTTTCGATCTGCATAACAATATGTACTCATTTATAAGTACATATAAGTACTCGAATCATTCATCAAAATTTACAGTCTTAGTTGTTGTTGCACTTACAAAAAAAAAAGAATATACATAACACATAAGCAGAAGAGACTGAGTAGCAAGCAGAGCAAACACATAACTTTCTATTAAGTATTTTAGTGTTCATACTCGATTCATACTTATCTCGTGATTCGTGTATATGTTGAGTTATGGAGAGTCGAAATCAACAACATCATACGTGTTGTTAAGTATGAATGAGTGAAGTATGATGAGTACTTCAAACTTTGAATATAAGTAGAGGTTCCATGATATTAAAATAAGTATGAATGTGTATAAGTATGTGAAACTATGAGTAAGATTCGATTCTACTCATCTTTTTGAATACTCATTTCTGACGTTTGGGTTGGACAAAGGGCTCTTGTAATAAGCCATTAGTCTACCTACAAAACTAAGGCAATTGCTTAGATAAACTAGAACTAAATTCTACCAAAAATATGAAAATATTTCATTCAATTAATCACTAATTAATCAAGTCTCTTAAATTACTGTCTCCAGACTACATAACGGTACAAACCAAACCGGAAACACATTTTAAACCAAATTTTTTTTCTATAACATACACACTCAAGCTACTAAAGACTTGCTATTCGAATCAACCTTCAACAGCAACAGCAATTTTCCTAAAACAACTTGAAATATTTTCTCTTTTTAATCTCCTCTTTAATTGGCAACAATTAGAAACAAGAATAATACATCTCCTTTACAAGCGGCATGGAATGGCATTCAGCATTCCATCAAATGCTTTTCAACAATTTTTATCTCATTTATCGGTAATTGAAGAAACAACCGACACTTACGGATCATAAAAATCAAAATCCTTTTTGAAAAATTAATTGTTATTCAGATTACGTAACAACAAATTACTATTGAATTACCTTTTAAGGTGCACAACATGTTTTTCTTCTTGTCTTCTACTTTTGCTGGAGTAGCTGGTGTATTAGTTGAAGTAGTTTTGCTTGGCAAACCCAATCACATAAGAAATGCAATGCCAGAGTAAAAAAACAAAAACAGGATACTGAGGGCGGTGGTTATATAAAATGGATGGATGGATGGTTGGCTGGATGATACATTTGCTTTCTAAATAAGACTCGTATATCGAGAGATAAAATAAATAAAAACAAGAGAAAAAACAAACAATCATAGCAAATAGAATGAAAAATAATCAAAATTGTACATACAATTCAAAAACTTTTAACAAGAGAATCAACAATCGACATTATCATCACAATCATTATCATTATCATTGTTTTCTATATTGAAACATAGTTTGTTGTTAAAAGAATCATTGAAAATGAGAATGAAAATGAATTCAATTGAAAACAAATAAAACCACACACAATCATTTACTTTACTTTTAAAAAGAAGTCTTCATATAAACTTCAAAACTAGTCTTTTTTAATGTTATTAACTCATGTCTACTACGTGTACTACGATGTGTAGGTAGATACTCAACACTGTTTCCAAAAGCAATCCGCAATATATGCCCGCCCTCAGACCGCACTGCTAATTAAAGTAACACTCTCTGGTTTATTGAGTTGAATTTAGAAGCTACCTTAATCTCCAGTTGTTGACCGACGTCACAATTGAGCTTGTTCGCAGAACCGAACCAAAGTATTCCTATTCCAGCCTCTAAAAATACTGTTACGTTTTTTCCTTTTAAAAAAGTTTAAAATATAAGCTAGTAGATTGCAAATAAAATAAAAATAAATTTGTGTTTAGTTTTATTTAAAATTCTTTATTATTCGCACAATTCCGTGTGCCGCTATTCATAACTTGATGTAAACGACAACAATTGCTTTTCTTTGTTATTCCTCTGTTTACGCCCTTTGCATAAACAATAACAATTACTAGACAAATATTCGACATATTTTTGTAACGGAGATCTTCAAATCACGTTTACTCTCTTCAAACATACCGCACACAAGACTGACAGAACTTCACTAACTCAGTCGCCTGCTTTGCCTTGCCTTTTATATGGCAGAGTAAACAGTTTGATAAATATTCTTGAGGCGAATGTTCATGATTTTGTCTTCTCGAAATCTCTATAAATGTAAACATCGTTGTTTACATTTGTTATTGCGCTGTTGTTTGTGTATTTTGTTTACATTTATATTTGTAGTGTTGTTTGAGTAGTTTTGTTTACTTGTTTACCATTTTTTTGCTGGTGTTTGTTGTTATATTAAGCAGTACGATAATTTGTAAACAAGTTTGTTTACTGCATTGTTTTGTTTTTGTAGCTTTTTGTAGCAAAACACCAGCATCTAAATTTTTCATTTTCGTAACAATGTCTTATCCATAATTGAGTCAGAATTACGATGTAGGTTCTCACACCACTTATGTTGTATGCATTAGTAATATCCATAAGTGAAGGGACCTACTGAAGGAACGACAGATTTTTTGAGAAACTTTTCATGACAATTTTATTTATTCTCAGAGTTTTTGCCAGAAATCTGCTGAGAGGAAATTGCCGAAGAAATATTTTTTCGTATTTCGTTTTGTAGGAAATGTCTGACTTGGAGTTTGAACCGAGGCTAATAAGCCAACAAACTACCAACTATACTACGACGACGGGAAGTCTATACCATTCAAAAATGTGTTCAGTTCATCTTGAAAGGGGGAATACAGAGGGCAGGACATAGCAATGTTATATTATTCAGGTCGCCACTCAGGGCACTCAGTTCTAACCACATTGACTTGAGATTATTAAGAAACTAACTGGGCAAGCTGTAGAAATTGATGGCAATGAGCAATTTGGGGATGAGCTTGTGGAGGAGAGATGCTACGGCGTTGATAAGCTCAAAAACTCTTTGTGGCATCAGAGGACTAGTTTATAAGTTATACTCGGCGAAGAGAAAGTTAGGCAGAGGCAGAAACTCTTATCAAAGTCAATGATTTTGTGACAATCTAAACTTTTGCTAGGTAATTACAATGGAAAGAAAATTCAGTCGGACATCAGTCTATTCAGGAGTATCCTGAGAATAATACCCGGCATTTGGACCAGCAGTTGTAGACTTAAAGGTTATTTGATGAGAAATGATGTACGTACTGTACATTCCACATACAGTAAGCGTCAAAAGAAACTGTACATTAAAAAGAAATACACATTAATAAATTACCGTTATTTTTGTTTTAAAATTGTTTCATTGCCAGTTTTTAAAATTGAAGCAAACAAAAAAAATTACCAAAAATTTCAAAATATTAACAAATTTTTTCGGGCACTCTCCTTAAGTGGTAAAAGTTGAGTTTGGTGATTGTTAGAATTTTGTTTTTATCCATAATGTACAGTTTCTTTTGACACTCACTGTATATTGAATCTGGGTAGGTTTAATACATCTAAGAAGGAAACACTTGTGTGCTTTCAAGCACACAATTATTGACACCGAATAGCACTCAGAAGATTGTCAGGGCAATAGGATTTGGGGGAGAAATTATAGGGATACGATGTAAGGGTTGATATATGGGTACAATAGATCGCCTGGTCCGAGAGTACAGCTAATATTACGTGGAAATAATAAGTTTTAATAAATAAAATCGGAAATCTTATGCATAACAGAGGCAATGCACACCTGGAATTACTGAAGTTAGACTTTAACACCAAGCTCGACTTTAGTTCTTCGCAAAATTCCCAGGGAAACAGTATTTTTTCTTCTGTTTGCTCCAAAATATGTTGAACAAGTAATAATAAAAGCAAATAAAAACTAAAATAAATACAAAAACAATTTTCTAAGATTGTCTGAACAATTAAACAAAACAGAAAAAGAATCCTTTTTGTCTGAATGTCTGTCAATACGTGCGTCCATCTCTAAGATGATAAGTTGGGCAGGCTAACCCAACTATTAGTTAAAATCAATCCATCAGTCCATCGATACGTCAAACATATGTACGCATACATTGGATGGCCATTACTATTATAACTGTATGTGAGTTTAAAAGTGTTATTTTCTCTTGGTATGGATTGAGATCCCATCTCAGGCTCATCATCATGAGCATTCCAAGTATCAGGAAAAGAAGCCAACGAGCTAAGCAAAAGTTAAGAACGTGTTTTGAATGAAAAATGAAAAAATTTTCATCTTTTTGATGTCGGTTTTTCCAAAAATGACGACCAAGCTGGAGAAGAACAACACAAACCAACCATAAGAAGCCATACCAAGAACAACATGAAGAAGAAAAAAAGGGTACAAAAGCGATATAAGAAGGAAAACACAAAGCAGCAGCAGCAGCAGCGGCAGTAGTAGTTGGTTGTAGTAATAAAATCGAATCTATTTGATGATGCTGAACAGCTGCAAAAATGAAATTCAAGGAGATAACGATGCATCGACACACACAGCGATAGAGAGAGACAGATGGACAGACAGACAGACGGGCCAGATGTATGCAAATAGTTTGACATGATAAATGGTTGCACTTCTGACAAACTAGATGAATAAATAAATAAACCAGCAATGGATGAATAGATAAATGGATGAACGGATGAACGAATGAATGTTTTACGCTTGTTAGTATAGCCAACATACATACCATCGCCATGCAATGGATGAAACCATAAACGGTTGCATCCAACGGTTGGATGGTAGCAAATATATTTGACGATAAACTTCTTTCGTATTTGATTCGACATTAAAAAGCTTTTTTGCATTTCAAAACCTTTACAAACTGACTTCTCTTCAGCGTTCAGCTTTGTATGCGAAAAGCATTTATCTTGGCTAGTTTTTCTGATGTTGTTTCAGGAGGGGAATTAAAAAGTTTTGACATTCATTTATGATTTGATTATTAATTAAGATGAGCAATTTATGCTTGAGGAAATGTTTTATAAGATTTCAAAAGAAAGTTTCATGATTTATAGTTGACATAAGAATTATAGTCGCAATACGATGGGATTAAATACGAAATAAAATTGAAGAAATATTATCTCAGGCCTCAGATTATTTTAATTTCTTAGGAAAATAGAACTTGAAGGGATTATTAATTCAATTATTTTTTTATTTTTCATTTTCGTATTACAAATCGATTTTTATTTTCTTTTGGTAGAGAGCTATTAAAGCTACATTAATGTCTTAATCAGAGATCAGCAATGAGTATTCAAACAGATGAATACAATCGAATCATACTCATAATTTCTGATACTTAAAAGCATTCATACTTATTTTAATATCATGGAACCCCTCTACTCATATTCAAAGTTTAAAGTACTCATCATATTCACTTAAAAACACGTATGATGTTATTTATTTCGACTCTCCATAACTTAACATTACAACACGAATCACAAAATAAGTATGATTCACATACGAACACTAAAATACTCACTAGAAGGTTGTGTGTTTGCTCTGCTTGCTGTTCCTGTCTTTTTTGCTTATGTGTCTGTTGTCCTTTTTTGTAAATGCAACAATAACTAAGACTGTAAATTTTGATGAATGATTCGAGTCACTCAAATCATTTATAAGTACATATTATAAGTATTTTTCTAAAGTTATGAATCTGAATGAGTAGGCGTATGAATCAAACATATTTCGAATGGTATGAGTTTGATGTCAACGTTGTACGCATACTCATTGCAACCTGTACTTATAAATCAACGTTGTAGTGAGTACGAATGAATCAGAGTACATAGTTAAATTTCAATATTGTTGACTCACTTATATTCAAAATTTCATGAGTGCTTATTAGCTGATCTCTGGTCTTAATACTATAGACATTATTATGAAGTCCAGTAAATCTATGACAGAAATAGTTCTAATTTCTCTTAGGTCTTGCTGACACCGTTTATGACAAAAAAATTGTACAATATGTGACCTATTGTTTCATGCACATTATCTCATCCAAAAGACGTAATCTACTCAGACAATATTTCAGGTACTATTAGTGTCTCGACAGAAAATCTACATCTTCGCCTGCCATAATTTATAAGCATTTCTCCATAGGCGGACGCAAATATCCCCCGAACGAGATATTACGGTACTTTCCGATAATCAGACGGCTATCAGAACACTGAGTTGAGTGAGCTTCAGAGCGTTCTGCTACATAATACCCATGTCTTACGAGTACCAGACAAAATGATATTCCCTGTAATTGCAGAGCGGACACAGGCATGACACAACCATCGCACTCTACAATGAATTTGGGTATTCGAATTTGGGAATTTGTTTGGAGACCTGAACATGAAAAATTGCGGTCATCTATTCCGCCAACTACAAATGGGCGGTTACGAACATGGGCAGAAGGGCGCACAAAATCTTTCCAAAGCTGGATGCAGGGCGCATGGTAAGGCTGCTTAAACTGCAAGGAAGCACTTTCCGTATGTTTATCGGAGTCATGGCAGGGCATTGCATAATGTTCTATCCTTCACGTACTGAAAACATGTCTGACACCATGTCAAAGGAGAAAAGAGGCAATGTCAAGCATCGACACGGGAAATTAGAGTCATTTCATCATAAGCTATTAGTTTGTCTGGGACTAGGGATTAATGGAAAAACTGTGGTTTCACATTGTGGCCTATGTATATCCATTCGACTTCCTTGGTTGGGTAATCACCTTCATCTACAGTGAGCGTCAAAAGAAAATGTACTTTAAAAAAAAATTTTATTTTTATTTGAAAATTGTTCCACTGCTAGTTTTTAAAATTGAAACCAAAAAAAAATTATAAAAAATATCGAAATATTGTCAAATTTTTTGATCACTCTCCTTAAGTGGTAAAAGATGAGTTTGGTGATTGTTACACTCAAAAAAAGAATCAAGCCATCGGGGCTTGAATCAATCCATATCGGTCACAATAGTACGGTAAGTACGGTTTGGCTTGAATCAAGTACAAAAGAGTTGAATCAAACCCGAATCAGCCAAGTACAAAAGTGTTGATTTTAGCGCGATTTAAGCCTTCTTGGAATCAAAGTGATCTCATCATGTATTTGGTTTAAGCATATTTTTTCTTGATTTAATATCGAATTCGTACTTGATTCAAGAGAGTCAGAAGTTGAAGTAATCCTTAAGCGCACTTGTTTCAAGAATTGTAAAGTTGATTTAAGCTAGATTTCGTACTTATAAATGGGATCGAATTGAGGCAAATCGTACTTTATTCGAGCACAATGAACTTGTTTTAAACCTAAATTTATCCAAAAACGAGCTTGTTTCAAGAATTTTGAACTTGATTTAAGCTCGAACTCGTACTTGATTTAATTCCAAAATCGATTGACTTGAAAAAAATGCAAGTCATCTACCCAAAAAAATGCAAGTCATCAACCAGAATAATCCAAGTCATCTACCAAAGAAATGCAACTTGCGAAAAATACGACATTTTGTTGGATACATATTGTATAAATACACATGAACTAACTGAGAATTATTAAAATTTTTACTTCTGAACTTAAAAACCCACAATTCCATAACCCAAATAACAAATAACTCAAAATAACACTTTTTTAAATAGATTTGAGCTTTTTAGTGTTGATTTTAGTAATATAAGGCTTAGTTTTTTAAATCAATTCCGTTTTTGCTTGTTTTAAGCAAACAATAGCCAAAACGGGCTTAATTTTTCAAGCACGTTTTTTGGCTGAAATTGAGAATAGAAAAGTTAATTTTAGCACGCCGTTTTTCATTCTGTGTAGAATTTTATCCTTAGTGTTTTGTTTCTTTTGACGCTCACTGTGCCTACCTACCTACCTATAGGCGAAAGAATTTACTAACCGTATGCCATGGAATGCCAAATGTTCCCAGAGGTTCTCACTCCACCCGACTTCTGCCCAGTTAACCCCATACTAGGGCCATGTACCAATATAGTTTGTCAGTTCAGTAGAAAATTCATTGCAAGTTATCTCCAAATGACCCAGGATCCAGAATTCGCAAAGGACAACATTGTTGGTACACAAACAGTGCCTGGCCAGCCACAATTCCTTTGAAAGAAGCCAATGAGAAGAAACCAGATTTAGCAGATATAGTGGCTGCAGCAAAGACACTTAAGATGTGATAAATGTGGTGCCAAAGCTAGAATTAGCTTGTAAAAGTTCTGGAGATTTTTTTCTAATTGTTTCAAAATTTTCATGCGTTTAGAAGAAGAAAGAGGTGATCGTCTCGAAGCATAAGAAACAGAAACACTTTAGTCTCACCCTGTAATTAAACTTTTAATAGAAAACGTTTCTGCATCAAAAATAACTAATTTGTATTCTAAACATTAATTTTTCTCCAAAAAATACTAGAACTTTACGCATTTAATGAAATTGATTGATTAGCATTCATTAACAATTCCTTATGCATACTTTAGCACTTTAGCACATCTAAAACTATATAAAGACAGGACAGGACTGGACAGGACTTGACAACACATAATAAAAATTGTTTTTCAATTTATCAGGTGATTCCTTGTCAACATTCGCAAGACAGGCACATTTCACTGTACAACAACAGTAAACGTCAAACACCAAAGGGAATTTTATTTACACCGAAATAAAAAAGGTGAGTGAGTGATTGAATGAAAAAACAGAATGAAAATCGATTGTGAATATGAATACATAAGTAATTATACATACGTGTTCATGTAAAGGCTTTCATGCTTTCTTTCTTGCTTGCTTGCTTTTATGCATGTTGTAATCATTTGGTTGACATTCATTGATTTGAACATGTGTTCGAAAACAAACAAAGTCAAATAAATACATTGTAACAACCATAACACACACACGCACACACACACAGATACCTGTTCACTGTTCGTTCGTTTGCCTGCAATGTTCGTATCTGTTATAAGGACAACCAACATGTACTATACATTCAGAGCTTTTATTTAACATTACATTACATTTGTTTAATAATATTTCATTGTTAGGTATGTCTGTCTCTTTCCTTTCCTTTTTTCATATTTGCTTGTACAGGACAAAGTACATGACAATAACAGGGTGGTGTTGGTCATCAACATCATTATTATCAGCGTTGTCATCATCAGCGATATTGGTGGTTGTCATCGTCATCATCATCATCGGCATCGGTTGTTTGTCGGCTGGTTGGATGGCTGGATTGGCTGTTTGTTTGTTTGTTTGGCTAGTGACTACTTTAGTCTGGTGTTACAGATGTCATCTGTCATTATCTATAAGGCATGCAACATAACATATTTTCCGCAAATTTAAATTGGCATGTTGTGTGAAAATATTTGCATTCACATACAATCATCAAAGCATACGCCACGCCATGCCACACACTTGCTCTGTTACTTACAAATTGAATAACATTTTATGACTTTCATATTCAAGCGCTGTGTGTATGGTATGTGTTGTGTTGTATTGCCCAAATAAATTCAAATACATGACTGAAGTGAAAATATTTCAAGAGTTTAGAATTTAAATATCTTGTAACCATGCGACTAGGATTGAAATCTTAAAAATTTAGTGAATTTAAAACCGAGTTATACATACATAGTTGGACATTACAACCCTTTAGACAGGATTACAACTTAGCTTCCTACATCACTGATGTTGTGTGTGTTAATTTTATACATGAGTAGCGGGACATACAGATTTAAAGTCGATTCCGAATGGCAGATTTTTGAGAAACTATTTTGCCAGAAATCTGCTGAGAGAAAGTCGCTGAAGACAATATTTTTTTCATATTTTCGATTTAATGTCTGACCTGGGGTTTGAACCGAGACCTCACATCTAATAAGTCAACACACTGCCTACGGCGACTATATTCCCTCAATCTTATCTGAAAATTATTCTTAAAATTAATACGTTGTTCTTCTAATAATAATTAACACAGTTTAAATAGTGTAGGTTGTCTTCGATCTATAGGAAACACAAACCCAGTACGCCAAATAAAAAAACTTGAAAAGAATCCACACTGTAAGGAAAAAACTTCAATTGCAAGCGGCGCATTGACAAACATGGACAAATTCTATAGACATCCTATGCCTATTATAGAGGCCATGCCTATGGCTGCTCGTTATCTTAGGACGAAGAGCAAGGCACCATGAGTGTAACAGTCAGGAGATGGTTTTAATTCTGGTTGAAAAATATTCCTTTGAAACTAAACGGATAGCTGGCAGAAGAAAGGAAAGAGAGAACAGTGTTTATGGCTGTTATACAGGGTGGGGCAAAAGTCGCGAAGGGATTTGATAAATTAATAACTTTTCTAGTTTAATTTTTTTTTTATTTTTCTTTTTAGGACTTGTAAAATAAATCTGGGAGATTAATTTTGGAAGGTTACTACGTTATCCAGCGAACCAAAATCATAGAACTTTATTTTGAACATTATCGATCAATAATTCAAACTCAACGAGCCTATCGTCGTCATTTTAATGTGCAGAATTCACCATCCGAATCAATTAGTGACACGTTTTCAGGAACAAGGCTCACTAAGGGATCTTCCACGAAGCGGAAGACCACATTCTGTAATTAATGAAGCAAATATTCAACGCGTTCTGGAGAGTGTTGAGGAGAATCCTGAAACATCAACTCGAAGGCGCTCTGCTGAGCTGCAAATGTCTCGGCGGTCTTTACGCAGAATATTAAAGGGAAATTTACATCTTTTCCCATACAAGCTGCAGTTAGTGCAAGAACTAAAGCCACGAGATTCCCAAGAACGGTTAAACGATTAAACCCCTTCGTGACTTTTGGCCCACCCTGTATTTGAACCTAGTTTAGATTGATTTGAGACAGGAAAGGTTCTGCAAGAAAAGTGTTGTCATATAAAATCTGCTGCCAAATATGTATTGTTCAATGCCTTCACCAGTCAACTATTGACGGATTACTTTCTTACTTAATTGCCCATTAAAAACCGTATTAACGGATTGCGGCCTGTCTTAACACATCATTCCAGGCGCTTCTGCCTTTTGCGTGCCTACGCCAGTTGGCCACACCAATCGATGACAGGGCATCCTAGATTTAGTCCTTGCAATGCAAACAAGGTCGTCCTCTTCGCTAACTTCCGCATATCGCCGCATTAAATATCCTTCTTCCCGAAGCATCCTCCTCCATTCGAACGACATGGCCGAGCCAGTGCAGCCGCTCGATGTTAATACGCTGCACAACGTCCATGTCGTTGAGGAGCTCATACAAATCACTTCCTTGTTTGCATTGGAAGGACTAAATCTAGGATGCCCTGTCATCGATTGGTGTGGATGCTAACTTCCGCATATCGCCGCATTAAATACCCTTCTTCCCGAAGCATCCTCCTCCATTCGAACGACATGGCCGAGCCAGTGCAGCCGCTCGATGTTAATACGCTGCACAACGTCCATGTCGTTGAGGAGCTCATACAAATCACTTGAGGAGCTCATACAAATCACTGTTGGATCGGATGCGAAAATCGTCGCCAACTCGCACTGGACCAAAGATCTTACGCATGACTTTTCGCTCGAATACTCTCAAGGCTGCTGCCTCAGTGCTTAATAGTGTCCATGCCTCTAAGCCATAAAGGAGCACGGGTAGGACGGGCTTCACTATTGCCGGATGAACTCTACGAAAAAGGTTTTTTTCAGTGACCCTCTTAAGAGCATATGGCTTCCACAAAGTCTTTCTGCTTTGTTTTCTTTGCTTTAATATATTTTTGTTGTGCCAGCTAAGCAGGCGATTGATCTGCAGGAGCAAGTCCTGGATAATGCAGCTGCATTCTATCGTTGTCTAGAGAAAGTCAAATGTGACGTAAAAGTCATTTTATTTCACTAGAGCACATTTCATTTTGTAGTACCGATGTACGTGCCCTTTTGCATGTGAACAGAACAACAAATTGTGTAGTCATCCCCATTCATTTCTTCGAATAAGACTTTAAAGCTTTGATCGTGCAAACGGCGTTAAAGAGGTAATATTATGTCACAGACTATATTACGTCACAGGTCATTGTACCACGTCACGTATGATTAATATTGTACTGTGAATAAAACCGGTTTATGCTTTTCGGCTCTATTTGAAGACTTTGGTTACGTCAAACAGGCTTAGTGAGTGGTCAAAAAAGAGAAGATAGGATTAGAAATTAAAGAGGTAAGAGAATTTAAGAAAGAAGATAAGAAATATTGCGAGAAAAATAACGGTTACCGCAATAAATATCAAACAACACAAGAAATAACAAGAACAATAAAATCATAAAGTTACTGTCGAACACTAGAGGTGTTTTGAACCATCAAATCATAAAGGTCGCACTCCCTGTCGTTAAATAAATGTTAGAATCTATACTGTTACGTTTTTACCTTTTTAAAAACGTTTAAATATGAGTTCGTTGATTGCAAACCAAGTAAAAACAAATATGTGTCTTATTTTAATTAAACTCTCTTTATTGTCCACACTTTCTTATGTGCCACTGTTCACACTTAACCGATACAACAATAATTACTACAATTTAATGCTTGTTCACTATTATTCACACACAACTATTCGCTATACTGCTCACAACGGATATCTTCGAACCACGACTTCGCACGCAACTTCACTCAAGACTGACTCAATTACAACTGACTTGCTCGTCTGCTTTGTCTTGCCCTTTTATAGTCCAACACGAACAGTACATCGAACGTTCTTGAAGAAGAACGTTCGCGGCTTCGCACTCTCGAAAACTCTGTGGCGACTGCATTACTTGTTGTTTGTGTACTTCGTTCTCATTGCTTGTTGTTGCGTTCGCTTACTTGTCTATCTCCTTCTCTCTCATACCGATGTTGATGCTTTGCTTGTAACATGTTCGTTGTGGTTGTTGGTGTAGCTATTATTAACATCATGTCCATTGTATTCGTTAGTGTTAGTGTGTATTTGTGTCGTGTACACATTATCTCTTGTTTTTGTAGCTTTTGTTTATTGTGTTTATGTGAAACGATATTAGGTCGTTTCGATATGCGTAACAATACATTCATGGCGTAATCATTCAATAGGTGACCTTATGTCTACAACAAGTACAACAATGCAAAAACAACAGGCATTTTGTTTTTGTAAAAACTTCTTCGATTGTCAGAAACAGCTGACTGAAGAATGACAATAGGAAGAAAAATGAAAAAAAAAGTTGTTAAAGTACACGCGGTATGTCAAAAAAATTAACCCTCAAACCTCCATAGGAAATTAATAAAAGCAATTAAAAAAACTAAATAAATTGTATATATTGAAATTTCTTTTGATTTTTATGTCATGCTTAATTACGCCAAAGTGGGGCAACTATAAATTAAAAAAAAAAATTATTCCATGCAGTCAATAACATTTCCACTTTATGTAAAGAACATGTTTTTATATGGCCATCGAGAAAAATGGCAGATGCAAACGTTATTTGTTATTGCTCATAGTTTAGGCACCTAGTTGGAGAGACCGAAATCTTTTTTTGGGCAATTCATCACTCTCGTCTAAATAAATATAAATATAGTAAATCTAGGTTGTAGTTTAAAAGATATATGTATTTAGTGTTAAAGGCTTAAATATTATTAATCTTCTTGCAAAAATTTTAATAAAATTGGCTTTGATATAGTAATCCTGAAGAATTTCTAGAGTGCGTATCGTTAAGGATACATCCGGTACATATGAGGGTTTATAAATACGAAAATGATTATCGAAACAAAACACAAAAAAAAATAACAAAATTTTGACATTCGAAAGATAGTCAGCTGTTTAGATACTCCCACCTGTTAAATGATAAAGCCATGAATACATTGGAAAGCGTGAAATTCTTTGCTATTGGCTGATAGTTCTCAGAATGGTTAGCCTCAGTCTTGAGGTTACATTCACAGCTTCTCATGATAAAGGATAATCTCCGGCATGTATGAGGCATATGTATGTGAAGTCGCCATAGTCTAGTAGGTAGAGTGTTGGCTTATTAGACATAAGGCCACTGTTCAAACCCCAGGTCAGACTTCAAATCGAAAATATGAAAAACATATTTCTTCGGCGACTTCCTCTTAGCAGATTTCTGGCAAAAATTCTGAGAGCAAATAAAATTGCCATGAAAAGTTTCCCAAAAATCTATTGTTCGAAGTCGACTTTAAACTGTACTCATGTAAAGGGTGATTTTTTATCTATTATCTTTTTCGCAACACTTGTTTAAACAGCTCACGCACGTTTCGTGTTTTGTTTCACTGTCAAACATCTTCAGTTTGGTCTATAATTTCACTATGAATCGTCTTACAAACGAACAACGCTTGCAAATCATTGAATTTGGCATCATTGGACCGTACTTCTTCAAAGATGCTGCGAATCGTAACGTAACTGTGAATGGTGAGAGCTACCGTGAGATGATATCCAACTTTTTTTTGCCCAAAATTCAAGAGCTGGACTTGCATGACATGTGGTTTCAACAAGACGGTACTACATGCCACACAGCACGCGTAACAATGGACTTATTGAGAGGCGAGTTCGATGAACATTTTATTTCACGTTCGGGACCGGTCAATTGGCTGCCTAGATCGTGTGATTTAACGCCTTTGGACTATTTTTTGTTGGGCTATGTTAAAGCTCATGTCTACACAGACAAGCCCGCTTCAATTGACGCATTGGAAGACAACATTGAAGCATTTATTCGTGAGATACCGGCCGAAATGTTGGAAAGAGTATGCCAAAATTGGACTAAGCGGATGGACCATTTGAGGAGCAGTCGCGGTCAACATTTGCATGAAATAATCTTCAAACATTAAATTATATGGACCGTACTATCGATTCAAATTAAGATTTAATGCATTTTTCTGAATTGTATGTGTTCTTTTTTGAAAAATTTTCCTATAGCTCTTAAAAAATCACCCATTATAAAATTAACACACACAACATAAGTGGTGTGAGAACATAGGTTGTAATCCTGACTGAAGAGTTGTAATGACCAATTACGTATGTACATATGTATGAGGCATACGCACTTCAAAAGATGTAAATTTAAAATAAATCTCCTATAGAAAGCCTACGTGATGCAAAGTGTAATTGATATCGGTCCATAATGCACCATATCGACCATTAAATTCACAGATGCGTACGCTTTGATGTCTGGCTGTTATGAATACAATTGGGTTTTCAAGCATAATTTTTAGGTTTCAAGTAAAAGTTTGTTGCCCTTCTTCAGTCCAATTGCCAAGAAACATTTCACTGTTTTAACTTTTCGCAAATCCAAGGAGATTCAATTAAAAATTTGTTTCATTTTCGTTGCAAATCTTACCATAAATTCAGACAAAAACAATAAAAATCAAAACCAAACAGACACAACAATGCGATAAAAGCCCAAAACTAGTAGAAGACAATGGTGGCAGGAGAAGCAGAAAAAATACACTTGAGCAGCCATAATTTTTCTAAAACGCTTGAAGAGTGCGTAATTCTCTTGGGACACAATAAATGGCAGGCTGGCTGGCTGGCAGGCTGGCTGGCACAGACTACAATTGGGCATGCGTAAGCTGCTATTGAATAATGGATTGCAACTACGGCTGCTGCTGATGTTGCTGCTACGATCAGCCATGCAGGGAAGATTATTTCATACAAAAACCAATTATGGTGTCTGTATGTCACCCTAATACAAATAAAAAAAAAACTAAAGCAACTGAAACAGAATGAAAACAAAAGGTAGCCTCAGCTGAATACGGCATCGTGTACGTGCAGTTAACGGCCTGCCTCACTATACTGCCAGGGGAATGAATTGTTTGTGTTCGTACGTACAACTGACAAAACTATAAAAGGAGCACAGAATTGCAAACAAAAAAAAAAAAAAAGAAAATATCAACTGAAAGAAAACAAAGCAACCGCAATAACAATAACAATACGTTTGCAATACAACAATACGTTGAGATGACAGTGCGGCACAACAATCAGAAGAAAGGCTAAAATAGTGCAGGGTTGGGTTGGTTTGAACTTGTTTTGCCATTTCCTTGTTTTTCTTTTCTTTTTTTTTCAATTTTCTTTCTTTCATTTTTAGAAAAGCCTGTCTAATCGATTACTATGGGTTTTATTGCAGTGCAGTGCACAATCGAAAGGAGAAAACACCCAGCAATACAGGAACAAGAAATGCAACAAACAGGGGAAAAGACAGCAACTGTCAATAAGACAGCAAAAATATAAATAAAAATTGAAAAGAAAAAAAAAGAAAAGGTGAGTTGGGTGTAAAATGAGAGACACATTAAATAAAACCCAACGAACACAGAAATTGCAAAAAAAAAAAATCTAAATGCCGCGTTGCATACAATATTGGAAAAAAAGTTTAAAAATTGTAGAGTAAAGGATGAAAAGAAAAAAAATAAACAACAACTATCGATAGCTAACCGCAAAAGAAAAACGATAACAACTAACAATACAATGCCAACACAATTTTGCTGCAAATATTACTAGGGCGGTACTTATCTAAGGGATATTCCATTTTACTCCGAATAAATTCCACATCCTAGTCTAGTAGTCTAGTAGGTAGTGTGTTGGCTTATTAGACGTAAAGCCAGGGTTTGAGCCCCAGGCCAGACATCAAAACAAAATACAAAAAGTATTTCTTCGGCGATTTCCTCTCAGCAGATTTCTGGCAAAAACTCTGAGAGTAAATAAAATTGCCATGAAAAGTTTCTCAAAAAAAAAAAAAAAAATCTGTCGTTCGGAGTCGACTTTAAACTGTAGGTCCCGCCACTTATGTATAAAATTAACACACACAATATAAGTGGTGTGAGAAACTAGGTCAATAATCCTGACTGAAAGGTTGTAATGACCAATTATGTATGTATGTACTTATCTAAGAAGTCCACAAACATTAGCTGGATATGCAAAAAAAATAATAAAACTAATCGAAAATCTTTCTTATTCGAACAAGTCATCTAATTACAACATCGCTTCCGTGTTCCATATCCAACAACTTTGTTTGGAATGGTAAATTAAGATTTTTACTTACATTTGCAGCAATTTGGTTCTCGAAGTTACCAAACCCTAATTAATGCAGTATAAACACAGCGAAAGGTAATATTACAAGCCAATAGCCAGAGCGTGACTTACAAACACTGTTGTATTGTATCATACACTGGGAGTTTAATCCTCGTAAAAGGAGCATGTAACAAATTAAAAGCACAAATTCATAGGAAATAGCCACAAGGAAATATTTCTCTTATTACACCAACTAATTTTGTACAAATTTTGAATGAGTTTTTGAATCGTTATTATGAAAAGTTAGCTAGGAAGATGCGTCTTTTTGTACCTAATGTCTGTACTGTTAAGGCATTAGGTAATATTGGAATTACAAACGCTGATTATGTGGCCGACGTAATCCTTGGAACTCTCTAAATTCTCTGTATTAAATTTAGGTTCATAAGATATTTAGTAGGTAGTGTGTTGGCTTATTAGACGTAAAGCCAGGGTTCGAGCCCCAGGCCAGACATCAAAACAAAATACAAAAAGTATTTCTTCTGCGATTTCCTCTCAGCAGATTTCTGGCAAAAACTCTGAGAGTAAATAAAATTGCCATGAAAAGTTTCTCAAACAATCTGTCGTTCGGAGTCGACTTTAAACTGTAGGTCCCGCCACTTATGTATAAAATTAACACACACAACATAAGTGGTGTGAGAAACTAGGTCAATAATCCAGACTGAAGGGTTGTAATGTCCAATTATGTGTCATAAGATATTTCTGTGAATAGTTAAATAAACATTTTTATAAGCTTGTAAAATAAGTGATTTTTTTCTAGAACTGAAAGATTTCAGCTCTGCTGCCCTAGCTATTCTTGAAGTATACGAATACCTAGCATATGACCTTCGTACTCGCTGAAGCTGGCACCACGGTAAATTCAAATGAATTCCTACATGAGATTGGCGTTTCTCTTTATACATACATACATAATTGGTCATTACAATCCTTTAGTCAGGATTACGACCTAGCTTCTCACACCACTTATGTTGTATGTGTTAATTTTATATAGGGTGATTTTTTAAGAGCTATAGGAAAATTTTTCAAAAAAAAAAAACACATAAAATTCAGAAAAATGCATGAAATCTTTATTTGAATCGATAGTACGGTCCATATTATTTAATGTTTGAAGATTATTTCATGCAAATGTTGACCGCGACTGCGCCTCAAATGGTCCATCCGCTTAGTCCAATTTTGGCATACTCTTTCCAACATTTCGGCCGGTATCTCACGAATAAATGCTTCAATGTTGTCTTCCAATGCGTCAATTGAAGCGGGCTTATCTGTATAGACATGAGCTTTAAGATAGCCCCACAAAAAATAGTCTAAAGGCGTTACGATTCGCAGCATCTTTGAAGAAGTACGGTCCAATGATGCCACCAGCCCATAAACCGCACAAAACTGTGACTTTTTCTGAATGCATTGGTAGCTTTTGCAATGCTTCTGGCTGATCTGCACTCCAAAATCGACAATTCTGCTTATTTACGTATCCATTGAGCCAAAAATGAGCTTCGCCGCTGAACACAATTTTTCGATAAAGAAGTGGATCTTCGGCCAACTTTCCAAGAGCCCATTTTGATAATAAAATTCAATGATTTGCAAGTGTTGTTCGTTTGTAAGACGATTCATAGTGAAATTATAGACCAAACTGAAGATGTTTGACAGTGAAACAAAACACGAAACGTGCGTAAGCTGTTTGAACCAGTGTTGCCAAAAAGATAATAGCTAAAAAATCACCCTTTACATGAGTGGCGGGACCTACAGTTTTAAAGTCGACTCCGAACGACATTTTTTGAGAAGCTCTTCATGGCAATTTTATTTACTCTCAGAGTTTTTGCCAGAAATCTGCTGACAGGCAGTCGCCGCAGTAATATTTTTTTCATAATTTCGTTTTGATGTCTGACCTGGGGTTTGAACCGTGTAATAAGTCATAGTGTGTCAGCACTACCTGCTAAACTACAGCAGCTACTCTGCATACAGGCAAACTAAAGGTTTCCTAAAATCTGCATTCATTAGCAAAGTTAAGATGGGGTAACGAACCCATTTGCATTAAAACCACACAGATCTGGTCCGACATGAATATACAGTATTGGCCAAAACTAAAGCACCCCCTCAGTACATTTAGGATTGAACCGTTGTCCGTTTGGCCTGCCTCTGGATGCCTTATGCCATCTGAATCCTTTAATTTAAACTTAGATTCGTCAGAAAACAGCACATTCATCCATTTTTGGACACTCCAGTTGAGATGGGCCTTGGCGAATTCAAGTTTGGCGCAATCAAAGGTTTTTTGCTGGTCGTCGACTGAATAATCCGGCCTCTACCGCCCTTCTGGGAATCGTTCTTTCGGTTATTTTTAAACCTAAGCGGTTTCGTACGTGACTAGAAGATGCTGTAGGATCATTTTGGATTGTCCTTTTAATTAAGGAGTCTTCATGTTGCAAGGTTTCACGTGACCTTCCTCCAGAATGAGTAGGAGATGTGCGACCAGTCTGTAAAAACTTTTAAATTAGCCTAGAAATAATTGATCTATTGATTGAATATTTTGCACTCAATTGATGCTTTGATAAGCCAGCTCTCCAGTCCAATCATTAATTTAAAAATCAACCCACAAAATTGCAAAACCAAAGAAGATTTATTTGAAGCCGCAAAAATAGCCTGGGAAGCAATATCTCCTGAAATAATTAATAATTTAATGTCCCCTATGCCTAAAAGATGTGCGCGTGTCATTCAGAATAAAGGATTCGCAACGAAATATTGATTTCAATAGTTTTTTGTGCACCTTAATTGGGCGGTGCTTTAGTTTCGCCCGCTTATATTTACGACTTAAAATGTTTTTTGAATTTTACCTGTTTTTTTTTAAATTCTGAATTCCTTAAGTTTGTGTTTTTCAATAATAAGAATATAAATAAATAAAAAAAAAATAAAAATAAAATTTTAATAGCTTTGTTTTCTTAAAAAAATTACACTATGCGACAAAATAAGAAAAATTAAATACACCCGGTTAATCTCATAGTGTTGGTTGTTAGGTTTGTTGAGTAGATCTCAAAACTATTTTTTTTCTATTTCTCGAACCCTCCAAACTTTTTTTATTTGATAAAAACTGTTTTTTTAGACTTTACGCATAAACTTCTGGATTACTCAAACATTTCTTACCTGATTTTTAAAATTTAAATCTTGTTGGAAAGGGGAGAGATGGACCTTTAAAACGGTATACACATATTTATTATTTGGCTTAATATGCCATGAGTTTTGATGAGGTAAACTTGGAAAATGCGAATTTTTTTCATATTTTTCAAGTTTGTCCGTTCAAAGTAGCAAACTTTACTTAAAAAATATGAAATAAGTGATGACATTATGAAAGTGCATTATCTTGTGAAGAGATTGGCATTTCGTTTGGTCAAATCGGACAAAAATTACCGTAGTTATTATATAAATAATATAACAGTCGTGTAATATTTTTTATATATGTCATCTCATCAAATGAACTTCTAGTTCAAAAATTTTCAGAATTTTTGATGGATCTTGATTGTTTATTACAAAATGTGTCAATTTCACGTTTGAGCGACAACCAGAAGTTGGCCAATGTTTGCGCAAAGAGAAATAATAACATTTGCAAAAAATACAAATATTAGCCGACTTCTGGAAGTCGTGCAAACGTGAAATTGTCACATTTTGTAATAAACAATCAAGATCCATCAAAAATTCTGAAAATTTTTGAACTAAAAGTAGTAGTAGTAAATAACCTGAAAACGATAGAATAGTTGAAGCGGACTTTTATTTGCTGTATCCAATCTGCAAAAACCCGTACTACAAGGAAAACTATGTCCTGGAACTTTACGGAAATTATTGGATTAATTTCTTGCATGTTAACATGTTAAAATTGCTCCCCTAATAGCAACTGCAAAGGTCAGCTCACTTTTGTTTATTTTCCAAAATATCCCTGATACTAGCAATTGCTTTGTTAGATAAAAAAAAATAAAAATCAGCAACAATTGTAACATTTAACAACAACAACAGCAATCTAAAATAATCATACAAATAATAATAAAGGGCTTTGCATCACTTTGAAATGTTGTTTTCAAAAATATTTCTGTTGATGGCATTATAAGCCATTGAATTCGTTTTATTTTTTGTTATTTTAATGCGAATAAAATTGCCCCGGCTCTATCAATAGGGCAGGAAGGCGGTTAGCCCCACTGTCAACCACACACAGAGACAGTGAAACAATGATTAGACGACATTTACGCCAACAAAACAAAAATAATAATCGCACACACTCAGTCAAAGTCAAATTGACAAAATGAACAAGAGCAACAGATGCAGAAAAACAAACGACGAAAAACACCCAAGTGACAGGAACAATGACAACAAATTGATGACAGAGAGGGAGACCGAGAGAGAGAGAGAGAGTGAAGCAGAGTATGTGTGCGTGTATGTCAGTCACTCAATGTGTATCATGAACGCGCGTGCATAATTAAAATACAATATGACAGCAACAAGCGACACAAATAACAATGACAGTCCAAGGCAGACAGACGCGTTCAATGGTAGCAGTAGCCGAATTAATATTGAAACAACAACAACGACAATTGACAGAAATTTCAATTGAAACTATAACAAAAAACGACAACAACAACAGCAATAATAATGAAATTAATTGAAAGTTTTTTGTTTTCGTTTGTTTTTCCATACAAACAAATACGAGGCATTTTGTATCCATTTATGGACGTAATTACTCGAGTTGAGTTCAATAAAGTTTGACTGCCTACGGCTATTGTGTTAATGACTGAATTTTCAGTTCAATTGTATAAGGGGATCTCTCGGTAAAGAACTTAATGTACAAAGGCAATCTGACGTGATTGTTGCAATTTAAAACAAATTTATTGCATACAACACAAAATGAAAATTAATTGCAAATCAATTAAAATAATGGATTTCCCAAAAAAATCAAACTTCGAATAGTAAAACGCTCGTTATTTTCCCCAAAATATCGAAAAATTATCTCTAAAGCAGCATGGTCAGAGGTCAGCAATGTATTCAAAAGCAAAGTATTCAAAAAGATGAGTAGAATCGAATCATACTCATAATTTCTGATACTTATACGCATTCATACTTATTTTAATTATCATGGAACCTCTCTCTACTCATATTCAAAGTTTGAAGTACTCATCATACTCATACCTAACAACACGTATGATGTTATTGATTTCGACTCACCTCCATAACTCAAAATATACACGAAGTACAAAATAAGTATGAACCCCGTACGAACACTAAAATACTCACTAGAAGCTCGTGTGTTTGCTCTGCTTACTGCTTTGTCTATTTTGCTTATGTGTCTATTTTCTTTTTTGTAAATGCAAATGTTAATTTTGATGAATGACTCGAGTCACTCTCACTTATTTTAATTATCATGGAACCTCCTCTACTCATACATATTTAAAGTTTGAAGTACTCATCATATTCATACTTATCAACACGTATGATGTTGTTGATTTCCACATCTCCATAACTCAACATTACAACACGAATCACAAAATAAGTATGATTCGCATATGAACACTAAAATACTCACTAGAAGGTTGTGTGTTTGCTCTGCTTGCTGCTCTGGCTTTTTTGCTTATGTGTCTGTTGTCCGTTTTTGTAAATGCAACAATAACTAAGACTGTAAATTTTGATGAATGATTCCAGTCACTCAAATCATTTATAAGTAAGGGGTGGTTTTATAAGAGCTATAGGAAAATTTTTCAAAAAAAACACATAAAATTCAGAAAAATGCATGAAATCTCTATTTGAATCGATAGTACGGTCCATATAATTTAATGTTTGAAGCTTATTTCATGCAAATGTTGACCGCGACTGCGCCTCAAATGGTCCATCCGCTTAGTCTAATTTTGGCATACTCTTTCCAACATTTCGGCCGGTATCTCACGAATAAATGCTTCAATGTTGTCTTCCAATACGTCAATTGAAGCGGGCTTGTCTGTATAGACACGAGCTTTAACATAGCCCCACAAAAAATAGTCTAAAGGCGTTAAATCGCACGATCTAGGCGGCCAATTGACCAGTCCCGAACGTGAAATAAAATGTTCACCGAACTTGCCTCTCAATAAGTCCATTGTTACGCGTGCTGTGTGGCATGTGGCACCGTCTTGTTGAAAACACATGTCATGCAAGTCAAGCTCTTGCATTTTGGGCCGCTTCAGTGGGTCGATTAAACTGACCATAAAATGGAAGAAGCGCGCGATGAACTTTCTTAACGGAGCACACATTTTGATAATCATGGTTAAATTATAGACCAAACTGAAGATGTTTGACAGTGAAACAAAACACGAAACATGCGTGAGCTGTTTAAACCAGTGTTGCCAAAAAGATAATAGCAAAAAAATCACCCGTTAGATATTATAAGTATTTTTCTAAAGTTATGAATCTGAATGAGTAGACTTATGAATCAAACATATTTCGATTGGTATGAGTTTGATGTCAACATTGTACGCATACTCATTGCAACCTGTACTTATAAATCAACTTTGTAGTGAGTATGAGAATGAATCAGAGTACATAGTTTAATTTCAATATTGTTGACTCACTTATATTCAAAATTTCATGAGTGCTTATGAGTAGCGAAAAAAACGATTCATTGCTGATCTCTGATGGCCACATATCAAAATTTTTTTTCACTCCCTAAACTGCAGAAATCATATGTTTCTTTTTTTTTCACGACACCTATAAAATAATGTTTGAAGACATAATTTTGATGTGTTACTGTGCGAAGCAACAAAAATATTACCAAGCCATACATATGTAAGTAAATTTGATCAGTTAAATTTGATATGTCGCCATGCAGCTTTACAATAACGCAACTAGCTGGTATAAGGTAGATGGAATGGCTATAAAGAAAAAATGAATGATAAACTACCCCCGTCCTACATCTGACCAGTCAAAAAAAAAATATTTCTTCTCCCACTACCTTCGAAGACGCTTTCCAAACAGCGTCAAGCCTCATTAGTTGCTAGTTTAATAGGGGCACTAGCCTTAATTCAAATTTCAATTGGAAATATCTAGAATCCCGATTACTTCATTGTACTGTTTTAAAGGAAAAATAATTTTGGATTTTTGTCGTAGTCGCCGTAGTCTAGTGAGTAGTGTGTTGGCTTATTAAACATGAGGCCCCAGGTCAGACTTCATCTCCATCAAAAAGAAATATGAAATAATATTTCTTCGGCAATTTCTTCCTCTCAGCAGATTTCTGACAAAAACTCTGAGAGTGAAATAAAATTGCCATGAAAAATCTGTTGTTTGGAGTCGACTTTAAACTGTAGGTCCCGCGACACTTATGGATAAAATTAACACACACAGCATGAGAAGCTAGATCGTAATCCTAAAGGGTTGTAATGACGAATTATGTTGTGTATGTATTCGAATACCTATTATTTTTAGCATCACTGTAGAAACACTTTCGCTTATGTCATCAAAAATTGCAAATAAATGATTTTCAATGAGAATGAATTGAGTCAATTGCGGGGGCCGTTTATCAGTCAATAAAACACGTTTTTCCATTCAAGCGATTCGATAGTAGTTGAAGTTTTACGAAGGTTGTGCAAAAAGTACCAAAAACTGTCCAACCGACTAATTTATAAGAAATTATACCAAATAAGGGAATAAATATCACTACCGGTTAACCTTGACAAAATAGATGCCTGTAACCAGTGGTGTTGTGCTAATTTTTTTTTTTTACCGGAACGCGTATATATAATTATATAGACAGGGCCGATCCTGGGTAGGCGGCCGCTCTGTGCGGTCTCATGTCCCAAATTTAATGACGGGGGTGATTTTCCATGATAAACCTGGCGGCGGCGTTTTTTTTTTTTTTTCAAAACGTCAGCCAATTCTCGTTATCAGAAATCATCTTTAGTTCCGGAACGCGTTCCTGTCCAAAAAGGAAGAACCGGAACGACGTTCCGGAGCGTTCTGGCTCGACAACACCACTGCCTGTAACACCGTGTAATTTTCGTAAGAGGAGCACCTAGTCAGATGTTTCGCTGCTAGGGTCAAACTTAGCTTTTTTAAATTGAAGGAGGTAGTAAAAACGTTGCACAGAACTAAGTTTCTAAACGATATCTTATGCCATTTTCAAAGTTCTATGTGTACCTATTTCATGAATTTATTAAAGGCTTTCCGGGTCATTAATTTCACTTTCTTTTCTTGAGTTCCATTGCAATTAACCTCCTTAAAGATTTCATTAAACCGTGTATCCTATAACTTGAAGCCCTAAAACTTGACTTATCAGTTGGTATAGTTTTTGCTTCATTCTCTTTAACGATATATCCTTTGACTGGCCCCGGGCCTATGACCAACTAAGGAAAACTTTACCTTATCGTAGAAATTTTGAACAAAACTCGCAATTATATGCCGATCCTAATCGATTTCTTTACTATTAAAGTTGTGTTGAGTTTTTAAAAACTTCAGCACAAATACAACAAGCTTCGTCTATTTGGTTGTGAATCTCTTCTGATCCAAAACTTATTGTGTGACCCTCGTTCTTACAATTCGTTTTCATTTTATGTGCTCTAATGAATGTAAGTTTGTGGAAATTATTGTATCAGACAAGATCTGCTATTCAGTTAGTTGTAAAGCAACAAACATATGGCGGGGAATGTCTCACTAGCTTGACTGGATGAACATCCATTGAGTGGACGTAATTCTGTTTCATTATTCAGGCGGATGTCTGTTAATTTGCAACAATTATAATGCATTCATATTGTAATTTAAATTTTTTTTTTATTTCTTCTTTGTCTATATCCCTTTCGCTTTCCCCCTTCATCAATACTTAGTTTGTCTCTGCTTTTTGTCTCTCTCTGCTGTGTTTTTGTTATTGTGGAATTTTAATCAAATTTATACCGACCGACCGATTGACATGTTGAAGAATCAGCCGATAATACGACAATTGGTTTGTATATCTTGTGTGTCGTGGTTTAATTTGTGGCACATGTTCTTTTACTGGTACGGTATTGGTTGGTGTTGCAATGCCTATCTCTGCCACACACACTACTAGCTACTGTGTGTGTTCAATTGCCACAAAAATTAAAATTAAAACTATAAATGGAATTGCAAATATTTGACAGAGAGAGAGAGAGAGAGAGAGAGATAAAATAACCATTGAATTGAAGTGCTTTTGTAAGTATTTAAATAAGGATTTGAGTTCCTTTTTCTTCTCCATTATTGAAGTATTTAAATATTTAAACAAAATGTAATCAATACGATAGCTTTTTAAGTAGGAGTCATAGTAAAATATTGAAAATTAGTTGAGGAAAATCATTGATTACATAGTAAAAGCAAATAAGGAGTGTGCACAAAGAAATTTGGCCATGCTACTAATCGTATATCTTTTACTGTGATTAAAAAAGTTAACGGCAGTTACTTTTCTTTTGTTAATCAATTATCTTAGTAAAGTTAGGTCAGTTTAGATTGGCAACCGTATCTAATAGCATAGTTTACTTGTACCCTTCCTCTTACCTTACCGACAGTACTTATTCCATCATTCTGATTAGGTTTGCCAGATTCCGATTCGCAAAAAGCTGGACATTGGGTTTTAAAAAGTTGGACATAAAAAAATACTGTTACGAAAATGGAAATGGTGTTGTTAAAATAATAAGCAAAAGCTCCAAAATCAACATAATGGACTTGATCACACATAAAATGATAAACAAAAGCTCCAAAAACAAAACACAATGCAGTTGTTCACGTGATCAACGAATGAGTAAACATATAGCAACAAAAAACAACAGGCTTGTTTATAAGATCGATGAATAAACAAAAATATAGCAACAACGCCCGTGTATAAAAAATATAGCAGAAAGACAAACAAACAAAACAACAACAACTCTGCCTGGACGAAAGTAAACAAGATACACGAACAACAAAATTGGAAACAAGTTGTTTACATTTTTGGATTGTTCCCGAAGGTCGTCATCATCCTTCAAGGGCATTCATCACACTGTTGATCCAGTGATATAAAAGGCAAGATAAAGCGAGCAACGAGGATTCATTTAGAATTCAGTCAGTCGTGTATGAAGACACGTGATTCTCAGAGTTCGAGTTAAGTTAGTCGTGTGACGACGTCGCGTTGAATTGAGTGAGAATTCAACCAGTGGTGTGTGAAGATACGAGATCGAATCAGACTTGTTTGCGGACAAGTTGCGTGAAGAAAACAGTTGTTAGTGTTGTGCTTACAAAACAGGTTGTGAGCAAAGAAGAATAACTAACAATTCTTGTTGTTGCTTACAAAAAAAAAGGTTGTAAGCAGAGAAATATCACGAATAAGCACATATTGTGAAAGTTATCATTGTATACGTGGAATAAGTTCGAACAGTGGCACAAAAGTTGTGCAGATAATAAAGAATTGATTTAAAATTAAACACATATTTATTTTTATTTTATTTGCAATCTACGAACTCATATTTTTAACGTTTTTAAAAGGTGAAAACATAACAATACTGAGAAAAAGTTAATTTTGGTTTTGTGTAAATAATTTTTATTAAAATATTTATTTTTTACAATCAGTGTACAAATGTACAATCAGTGTTGGCTAACATGATTTGACAAAGTTAACATGAAAATTATTGCCCAAGTTATTGCAGTGTACTAAAAAAATTTCTATTTAGCTGGACAAATTAAATTTTAGCTCGACAAGCATCAAAAAAGCTGGACAATCCAGCCAAGTCCAGCCAGGCTGGCAACCCTAATTCTGATGGATAGATTCTATCAAATACACCTTTGGCTAGTCGTGGTCTGTCAATAAGTTATCAATGCCCGATAATTCTTAGGCTCAGACTCCCAATGGCCTGACAATGGCAGAGAATATGTTCAGAGGTCTCTACTTTGTCTCCATTACTATAGTTTCTACAGAAATCGTTGTAAGATTTTCCCAGCCATTCGGCTCACACCGTTTAGGTGGCGCGTAATACCATACAAAATTCTTCGAATTTATTATGATTTTAAGCCCGATTCTTGAACTGCGTTCAACTTAGATCTTTATCTAAAGGCTCCTATGTATATCGTCTAACAAGTGTTTTCGTATCTCATCTAACAAGTTTTTTCGTTTCATTCCTCTCAGCCGACCATGGCTTCACGTTGCATGTGGATTCCAATTGAGGGCCAATGTATGCCCAATCCAGTGCCTTTTTCGCAATCTCATCCCTAATACAATGGGTGTTTGTCTGCATCTTCTGTAAAGGTTTGATTTGGACATCCAGTTGTGTGACCACCATACGACATAAACGCCTAAGGCAACTTTAATAAAATCATGCAGTTTGTTCGCTGTTTCTAATGTCAATGAGCTATGTTTCGCCTACTTAAAGAAGTGCACATTCTATATTCGCTGTTGCCGATGTCGTCATAATTTTTGAAGATGCTCAAATGCTACTTTTGCCTTTACAAACCGAGCCTCGATATTTATTTTGGCACTACCATCCGTTATTATTTGGTAGCCAAGATCAGTAATACTTTGCGCTTGTGATACCTATTGATTTCATGTTTAATGCAAATGTTTTGCTGCTTATAACAGACCAGATTTGCTTAACCTATATCCCATGGTGATAAGTAATCATTTATTTACCCCTCTGCAGAAGAATGCTAATTTCGTGTGAATTCATTCAAATTTCCTGTTATGTCAGACTTTGCAAATGCATCAGCTTTGATGTAACTTTCAGTGTCCTCGTTTCGCGGAATCTATGTAAGGACAACCGTCGAATGTTGCGCTGACTCCTCCAGAGACATCCAGCACTCTTGAACAATGTCTGAACAATGTGGTGTACACACTCTAGCCCTATTGCTGTCAGTAAACGTGCTTATATCTCCATTCGATATATTTTGATACTTGATTCGCACAATGGCAGTCTTTATAGCTATTATTTTAGACCGAATAGAACTACAATAATAGGATAGTGTAACGTACAATCTTAGATTCAACTGTTGTGCAAATATGTTGGGAAATAATAATATATAATAGGGAAATACAAAACATGGTGTGGCAAAGTTTTCGGTAACAAGCCAAATCAACCCTCACAGATGAGCGTTTGTGTTGGCGTTTCGTATAAGTACAGAATAACACCATAACTACAAGATACATATATAATATTGCTTTTAAAAAATGTTGCACTTAAAAAAAGTTGCACTTAAAAAATGTTGCTGTTAAAAAATGTGGCACTTAAAAAATGTTGCACTAAAAAATGATTCACTAGTAAACTCTTATGGTGTTTTCTTTTCTACAAAGAAAATGTCACCCTCTTACAAAGTGCCTTAAAAAAATTTTTGACCAACCCTGTTGTAATGTCATTTTTTATTTGAGAAGAACATAACACAAATATTAAAAAAGGGTATGCCCTGTGTTTACCACTTATTAAGAAAATGAATGAGGAAATGCCAATTTGTTCAAAGATGTTGCCAGATCGCTAATTTTTCGACTTCATTTTTTGCACGCTTTTTTATAACAAAAAAAAAAATATTTTAACACTGTTCTAACATTGAATGCAATTTTTTATATTGCTGACCATGTAGCTTTAATAATGTAATATTTCCTTAAGATTACTCCACAAAACAATGAAAAAATTAACTTAAAATTGGATAACAATACCAGGCGACTTTTTTTAAATTTTATCTGGTAGCCCTATAAATAAACAAAAGTCATCTGCTTTACAGGGCATTATCAGCACTCTCGATTTATACAGGGCATAAAATGCAATGCCCTCCACCATAGGCAAGTGCGAATTATTTAGAATAAAACATACCACCCTTTTGGAGGGCGAAACATTTTTAAGAAACAAACGCAAAATTGCATTTTGCGTTAATAAAATGCACATTTTTTGGTAGAAAAGAAAACACCATTAGATGACGTTGGGAGTAAATCATTTCATTTGTATAAACTCCTTTATAAATGATCATATTTAAGACTGTTAAGATTATTACAATAGTTATATCTTTTTATTTAAATATGTATGTATGTATTTAAGATTTTCATACTTGTAAACAAAATATATTATTTATTTTATATTTAATATTATTTATTATCAAATAATTAGGTTTACAACTGTAGCCTATTAACTCTAACAAGAAGTGTGTGCCTGTGTAACAGACAATCAGAGTTTGTTATACAGCGTAGTAAATGATGGTACAAAATATAGTAGTAGTAACTAAAGATGTTATGTACATCTTCTCATCTCTCTTCTTTTAATACGGACTAACAGTACTGAAGACGTTGTGGTTGAGCTTTTATTCTGGAGGATTTTCTAAGGACGAGTGCTGGTTCCTTTTCAAAGCTTGGTGATTGAGAGACATTGGATGGATCTGAAGAATCAGCAACAACATCGGCTGTAGGTGTAATTTTAGCTTGAGACAGTCTGATGTCTTGCGAATTTCTACGATATTGATTTCCATTTACCTAAGATCCTTTGCAACTCCTTCTTGTTATTTGGTGGTTTAAGTCGATTGATGGCGTCTATTTTTTCTGGGTCTGGGGACAAGCCTGCTTCGCTTATAACATGACCAAGGAATTTGATTTTTCTTTGCTCAAATTTACATTTTTCTTTATTTAATTTTAATCCATTTGATTTAATTATATCAATAACCTTGTTTGTAGTTGCACGAAGTTCATCTAAATTCTTAGCATGTATTAAGATGTCATCTATGGCAACTTTCACGTTTGGTAAATGTGAAAAGAGTTGTTGCATAACACATTGGAAGATTTCGGGCGCTGAGGAAATTCCAAATGGTAGCCTTTTACAGGAATACCGACCCCAGGGAGTAGAGAACGTTAAAATTTTTTTCGTTCGATCTGTGACCGGAATTTGCCAAAACCCCTTTTTACAGTCAAGAACTGAGAAAAATTTTGCACCTTTCAACTGAGCGGCAATTTCTTCTAGAGTGTTCATGGGGTAATGGCGACGTTTAATGTTTTTATTAACGCTGGTAGGATCTATACAAATCCTAATTTTGTTATTTTTACGTACTACTACCATTGGAGATACTGCGGGTGTTGGTACATTTGTGGGTTCTATTACTCCCATGTCTACCATTTTATCAAGTTCGGCTTTTACCTGCTCTTGAATTTTAAATGCTACTCGCCTGGCTGGGGAAATTTCAAAACTTGGGTTTTCAACTAAGTCTATGTCGTAAACAAAATTTTTTATACACCCAAGACCTTCAAATAAGTTTTCGGCAATTTCTAATTCTTGTACTCTTTTTACTAAATGTAGTTTCTCACACGAGTTTGCCCCGAGTATTGGTTTTACATTTTCGTTCACTATTTTGAAATAAATTTTGCACATTTTCTGGCCTATTTTGCATGTTAACAAAACCTCACCTACAACCTTCATTTTATGGTTTCCAAATGACACTAGATTTTTCACGCGACAAGGCTTAATGCTTATTTCTTTATTAAATATTTTAAGCTCATCGATCACACTTTTAGGCAAAACATTGCACTGAGCACCAGTATCAAGTTTAATATCATAATTTTTCTTTCCAATAGTTAAAGTTTCTGTAAATTTCTCTTTTTCTTTTCTATTATTTTTCGTAACACAACCAATGAATAGTTCCGCGTCGCTGTCAGCGTCGCTGTCAACTTCGCTTTCTGTATCGCTGTTTTTATATTCTGTTTGTTCACAAAAATCAACATTCCTATTTTTGGTAAATTTATATTTTGTCTTTGCCTTGCACATGCTTTCATAGTGATTTTTTCTTTTGCATTTCTTGCATTTATGACGAAAAGCTGGACAATTGCGAACTGTGTGATTTTTACCGCAATTGTGACAATCAAAGCTTTTGTATTTATTAAAATTTTGTACGATATTTACATTTTTATCGCTTTCGCTATGTATTTCTGCGGTTTGTTTTTGTGCTAGTTCGGTGGCTTGACAGATTTGAAGGGCTTTTTCTAAGGTTATGTCTTCTGATAGCAGTTTTGTGCGGATGGTGTCACTTTTAATGCCAAGAATGAGTTGATCCCGTAACAGACTATCAGTTAATGCTTCGAAATTGCAATTTTTTACCTGTAGTCTTAATCTGGTGATGTACTCATCAATGGTTTCTCCATCATTCTGCATAATTTTATGAAACTTATATCGTTCAAACGTTGTGTTCAGTTTTGGTGTAAAATATTTCTCGAACTTTCCTTTAACGACAGCTAGCGTTTCGTTAGTTGATGTCGGCAACGAATTATAAATTTGTATTGCCGAGTAGCCAATGGCTTCGGCGGTCTTAAAAAATTGCAGGTGTCTGCCATTTTAAAATACAGGTCAAACAATTAGTTCCTGACGTTTTCTTATTGCAGTATTTATTTATTTTTTGTTCCACTACGGGTTTCGGCACCATGTAAACAAAATATATTATTTATTTTATATTTAATATTATTTATTATCAAATAATTAGGTTTACAACTGTAGCCTATTAACTCTAACAAGAAGTGTGTGCCTGTGTAACAGACAATCAGAGTTTGTTATACAGCGTAGTAAATGATGGTACAAAATATAGTAGTAGTAACTAAAGATGTTATGTACATCTTCTCAATACTTTTGGTTAGTTTAACTCTGATTTTGTCCAATTCTGTATCATTTTTTGCGATGGTAATAGAAATCATGACTTTGTAATCTGTTGATATATGGCGTGCATTCATATGCTGCTTATTTATTACATTGTGACTGACTAGAGAGCAATACATATATTAAATTTCGATTCGTTGGCATTATAAATCATTCATTCATTTTTCTATCAATGATTTCTTACGGTTATTGTACATTGTCTTGTGAAAAGTAATCCAAAAAAAAAAAAACGGAGTCTGTATGCCATATAATAAATCGATTCTGTTTGTTAGTCTTTTTAATTTTCCTTAAATAAAATGAGAGAGCAAAAAAAAGGTTCATTAAAATAAAATTCGTTTCTATTTGAAAATTTCTGTCACACAATGTGATTTATAACAACTGCCCACACAACGACACAAATTGACAAGAAATTTAGTTAAAAGACAACTTGTATAGCAAATAACCATTAAGTCAAGGAGAGAGAAAAAAAAAACGACGATATTGAAGCGAAATCAACCAAAGAAACCAATCAACCAACCAACCAACCATTTCAGTCAATATTAAACAAAACTTAACAAATGGCAACAAAACGTAACAGAAGAAAACAAAACGAAAAAATGGAAACAAATTTCGCGAAAAATGTTTTTTTCCAAATCAACAAGTCAAAAGAGACATTTTTCTCTCAATGAACAAGGAACACAGGGCAAGACAATGGCTAAATACTGGAAATTTCCATATGAACAAATGATTTTTGGGTTAAGATGACGTTTTTGTTGATTTCATAGTTAGAGACTACGTACGCACTGGAGTGGTTACTAAAGACAAACGGCTGCAATCTATGGATTGGATTTATTGCGTTTTGTAGAAAAAAAAAGTTTCAGTAACTGCTTAAGTGTATGCGATAGGGAAATACAAAACGTGGTGTGGGCAAGTTTTCGGTAACAAGCCAAATTAACGCTCACAGATGTGCTTTTGGTTTGGTAAGGACAGAATAACACCTTAACTACAAGATAAAAAAAAGTTGCGCTTAAAAAATGTTGCACTTAAAAATATAGCTCTTGAAAAATGTTGCACTTAAAAAATGTTGCACTTAACAAATGTTGCAGTTAACAAATGTTACACTTAAAAATATAGCTCTTGAAAAATGTTACACTTAAAAAATGTTGCACTTAATAAATGTTGCACTTAAAAATGTTGCACTTAACAAATGTTGCAGTTAACAAATGTTACACTTAAAAATATAGCTCTTGAAAAATGTTGCTCTTAGAAAATGTTGCACTTAACAAATGTTGCAGTTAACAAATGTTACACTTAAAAATATAGCTCTTGAAAAATGTTGCACTTAAAAAATGTTGCACTTAACAAATGTTGCAGTTAACAAATGTTACACTTAAAAATATAGCTCTTGAAAAATGTTGCTCTTAAAAAATGTTGCACTTAAAAAATGTTGCACTTAATGTACAAATAAGAATTTGTACCTAATTTTAAACCTGAATTTTAAAAATTAATTAAATTGAATTATGAATTGAAGTTACTTATTTAAACTATTATTATTAATGAATTTTATTGTGAATTAAATTTACTGGGAAAGCATTACTGTTTTGAATGAATTTTAACATTATCTAACACTTAAACATTCCAAATTTATCTTCATCCTTTGTATATATATAATTTATCCTTTGGAAAATTCCTAAGTTTCTTTAAATTAAACTTGTACCGAAAAATCACTCTTTTTCACAACGCCATAGCGATTGGTTACAATCAACTTTAAATTGTAAATAAAATTGTAATATTCATTCGAAAGAAAAAGATTTTCTTTCTTTGGGCACCCATCTCAAAAAAAGGTAAGTTACTCTTAACCACCTTTAAAGAAATTAAGAAACATTTTTTAACATTTCTTTCTTTCTCTCTCCTTTTCTCAATTCCCATTATAATTACTCAAAGGTAATCCATAGGTCGCTGGTTCATATCCGGCTCGAAGGACCATGAAATAACTTGAGTAATTATAATAACAATTTTTCTTTAGAAGATTGGCCCAACTCTTTCGTAATCCCTATATTCCAACCTTCTAAAGAGAATTTGTTTTAAAAATAACACAAGTTATTTCACTTAATAAATGTTGCACTTAACAAATGTTGCAGTTAACAAATGTTACACTTAAAAAATGTTACATTAAAAAAATTGTTGCACTTAAAAAATGTTGCACTTACAAAATGTTGCACTTACAAAATTTTGCACTTACAAAATGTTGCACTTACAAAATGTTGCACTAAAAATGTTGCACTTAACAAATGTTGCAGTTAACAAATGTTACACTTAAAAAATGTTACATTAAAAAATCATTGCACTTAAAAAATTATGCACATAAAAAATGCTGCACTTACAAAATTTTGCACTTACAAAATGTTGCACTTACAAAATGTTGCTCTAAAAATGTTGCACTTAATTAAATCGCTGTTCCTAATTTAAAACATCATCGTTTTATTGTTCACACAGGTTAGTTAGGAAAACGCTGCCAAAATAATGTAAAATCTATCCCGCAACCGTATTTACCGACAGTTATTTACTGTCAATTTTTTAACTGTTAATTGGCAAAAATTTTCACTGTATTCTGTTCTATCACTTGCTCCCCTGACTGACTTACACTTGCTCCTTAAATGAGCATAATAGAAACCAAAGTATACTCTTCTAAGGAGGAACTATTACGACAATTTTCCGCTATCACATCACAGTTACAAACGCTCCCCTTAAGATATTTATTTCCGTTAGTCACGTCCTATGTCTTAAAAACCTTCAAATAACATAATCCCCATTGTGTATACCCTTTAAACGAACGCATTCCTTATGCAGCATTTACTGGCATCTATCTGCCATTTACTCACTATATGAGTGAGTGAGTATTCCATTTATGAAAATACATTTTGTCGTTCAGGGTTCAAGCATTGTGAATTTCGATGAAAATATGCATGACTTAGACGAACGTACCGTACGTACATATGTACTCGTATATTGGCAATTATTCATTTCATCTCAAAATGAAATACGATTCATATTAATTCTTTCATTTCTCGTTATCCATTGACAAGTAATGTGGGACTGAAAATATTTGTTTCGTTTCGTTTCTCCTTCTTTTCTTTTTTTTTTAGTGTTTGACGGTATTGTTCTTCAATCGTGAAATATTTGAAAACGTACTCTCGTAACATTTTGTATGAAATTTTTCAATCCATCAAATGTCATCATTAATCCATCATTAGTTAACGATGCAAAAAATATTGAATAACTGATCACAATAATTGAATTTTTAAAAGCGTACGATAAATAAAAAAGAAATTTGTTTTAAAAGATTAAATATTTTGCACAAACGAACATCAAACTCGACCCCTTAGTTGTAAAAATTTCAATAATTCTACACATCCCCGAACCGTTATTGGAATGAATGCAGATGTAACATATTGAAGCTGTAAATGGCAAGGTGTATAGAGCTCGTCAATCATCTCGAAGTATATCAAAATGGGAATATTCAAATCAGGTGTAAGTAAGCCCAATCGCCCCCTATCAGTTAGCAAGCACAATGCCAAATTTCAAAAGAAACTCCACATAGAAATGGTCAAAGGTCGGTCATAAGCTCTGCAAAAATATTGGGAAGTTTCAAAGCTCAGTCTGCAGTCTGCAGTGCAATAACTATCAAGACGAACAAAATATAACTCGCCTAAGGATCACCTGAGTTGATCTGTAGAGGCTGGAGCACTGGAATAAATATCCATCCTGTAGCAGTACCATCCTGTAGCAGTACCAACTGAATAATCTTTGTGGAGTAATTTTTACTTGGACAAACGGGTTCAATGTATGAACCGAATATGAACTGAAGTAACGGGCGATTTTTTAGCTATTATCCTTTTGGCAACACTGGTTTAAACAGCTCATGCACGTTTCGTGTTTTGTTTCACTGTCAAACATCTTCAGTTTGGTCTATAATTTAACCATGAATCGTCTTACAAACGAACAACGCTTGCAAATCATTGAATTTGGCATTATTGGACCGTACTCCTTCAAAGATGCTGCGAATCGTAACGTAACTGTGAATGGTGAGCGCTACCGTGAGATGATATCCAACTTTTTTTTGCCCAAAATGCAAGAGCTTGACTTGCATGACATGTGGTTTCAACAAGACGGTGCCACATGCCACACGGCACGCGTAACAATGGACTTATTGAGAGGCGAGTTCGATGAACATTTTATTTCACGTTCGGGACCGGTCAATTGGCTGCCTAGATCGTGTGATTTAACGCCTTTAGACTATTTTTTGTGGGGCTATGTTAAAGCTCATGCCTATAGAGACAAGCCCGCTTCAAATGACGCATTGGAAGACAACATTGAAGCATTTATTCGTGAGATACCGGCCGAAATGTTGGAAAGAGTATGCCAAAATTGGACTAAGCGGATGGACCATTTGAGGCGCAGTCGCGGTCAACATTTGCATGAAATAATCTTCAAACATTAAATTATATGGACCGTACTATCGATTCAAATAAAGATTTCATGCATTTTTCTGAATTTTTTTTGGTTTTTTTTTTTTTTGAAAATTTTCTTATAGCTCTTAAAAAATCACCCATTATTATTTGTATTTGTAGCAGCTTCTTGCCTGGATTTGCACATAGAAATGGGCAACTGAATAAAAAAAAATTGTTATTAAATGTCTCAAAAACACAGTCAATACTGTGACTTTGCAGAGCGTCTCATGTAAGCTGAGTAAAGATGTCGCAAGAAATGTCCATCTTGGAGTGCTCATTCCATAGATAACATCGTTGTTGTAATACCAGACGATCAACCTTTGATGTGAAATTTAATGAATTTTCTTAAAATAATTTTACTGAAAACGTTGCTCTCCAAAATGTGGCTCTCACGTTCTACTACTTGCCCATCCTGACTACCAAACAAAGTGAATTTACTTCTTGTTCTATTGAGTTCATTTCAACAAAAACTAGGCCTGAAGGAATGGCTCTACGGAAAGATATTTGACTCCAATGGTGGAATCATCTCACTAACATATCTACATACACACATAATTGGTCATTACAATTCTTCAGTCACGATTATGACCTAGCTTCTCACACCACTTCTCCAGATGTGTGTGTGTTAATTTTATATATGAGTGGCGGTAATTACAGCTTAAAGTCGACTCCAAACGACAGAGTCTTTGAGAAACTTTTCATGGCAATTTTTTTTATTTAAATCTCAGAGTTTTTGCTAGAAATCTGCTGAGACAATCACAGAAAATATATTTTACATATTTCATTTTGTTGGAGATGTCTGAACTGGGGTTTGAACCCTGGCCTCACGTCTAATAAGCCAACACACTACCTACTAGACAATGGCGATTACATTTCGTATACTATTTATGGTAACAATGTCGTAACCAAGTCTCAGGAGTCAAGTGAATGTATTCAGAGTCGATATGCTTACGTAGTGGTAATAAAGGATAGTGCTGGCAGAAATTAAAATTTGAAATGGGAATGAGAACTGCTACTGAAGTATTCAATGAATTACTCACATCACTCCGTTTGCATTAAGCCGTTGTGGTGTAATACTGTTAAGCAACTTTTACTTATAAAATGCATTTATCCAACGTATCGCCTACTTTTATATTGTGAAGGCCCGTATAAAGGAATCTCAAGGGATATTAACATGCCTTTGATTGGACTGTTTAGAAACGATATGAGAAAACGTGACTGAATTACTATCAATGCATCAGTTCCAAGTTTATATCCGGGGAAATTCAGTGACAAATATTTCAGCATTTCTAGGTACCATAATAAGATAACATTCATTCGGAGGTATGTGTCTGTGATCATACAACCAACTGCCACTGCCATAGAATTTTTATTTTGAAGAATAAGAATAACTGACCTTATAGGTCACTCACTCAAACCATATTGTAAGTGGATTTACTGACACCAAGCACTCTGTAGCTGGCGCAGAAATGGACCGTGGCTTTCTTTTAAATCTGCTCAGTTTGTTTAAATTCTTTAATTAAAAACTTAATAATAACCTTTTTTAGTCTCTTCTCGTTTAAAGCAGCAGCACTTTTTAATCGTTTAAATTACTTATGAATTCCATAAATACCGTATTTTGTAATATACAGTAAGCATCAAAAGAAACTGTTCACAATGGATAAAATTCTAACAATCACCAAACTCAACGTTTAGCACTTAAGGAGAGTGCCCGAAAAAATTTGTTTATATTTCGAAATTTTTTGTAATTTTTTATTTTTTTTTTTGTTTTAATTCTAAAAATTGGCAATGAAACAATTTTAAAATAAAAATAACGGTAATTTATTAATGTATATATTTTTTTTTAATGTACAGTTTCTTTTGACGCTCACTGTATAAAATGTTTGTATAATTAATTGGCAAAACAGAGATAAATGTATATGTACAAAGGCTTTTACGTTCACGTTTGTCTAATATTGTTAATAATCTTATTGCCCATCATATCATCAATATGATAATACGGATGGTAATACGGGTGTACGTGTGTATCATAATCAGAAATTTTTAAAATTGTTTTACAAAAATATAATTAAATTCATACACTTTATCAAAGTGTAAATGTAAAATACAATATAAAATAATAAAAAAAAACAATTAATGTGTAAATACACATAAAGAGAGAAAAAAACATAAAATTATCAGAATTGCCAATAAAAAGCATCTGTTGTCACATATTATGATGCTACTGCTGCAGTAATTTATTTATTATTTCATAAAGATATCGCTGTTGTTGTTGTTGTGTTGTTTTTATAGACGACACATGATAAAGTGTGTTAAAAAAAATAAAATCAAAAAAAAAATACTCATGTTACGGGCGTCAATAATTATCACTTCCAACGTTTATGAGCAATAAAATTATGAAGGTAAAATATTTGGTTCATCTAATCCAATAGTAGATAACCTAAAAGCCTTAACTTAACCTCAGAACTTTGTTAAACTGAAGAAATATTAATCAAGGTGGGTGTATTTGAACTTAAAACAATTAAACAATGGTTGAATCCTATCGTATACAGTGAGCGTCAAAAGAAACTGTACATTAAAAAAAAATATATACATTAATAAATTACCGTTATTTTTATTTTAAAATTGTTTCATTGCCAATTTTTAGAATTAAAACAAAAAAAAAATAAAAAATTACAAAAAATTTCGAAATATAAACAAATTTTTTCGGGCACTCTCCTTAAGTGCTAAACGTTGAGTTTGGTGATTGTTAGAATTTTATCCATTGTGAACAGTTTCTTTTGATGCTTACTGTATATTACAAAATACGGTATTTATGGAATTCATAAGTAATTTAAACGATTAAAAAGTGCTGCTGCTTTAAACGAGAAGAGACTAAAAAAGGTTATTATTAAGTTTTTAATTAAAGAATTTAAACAAACTGAACAGATTTAAAAGAAAGCCACGGTCCATTTCTGCGGCAGCTACAGAGTGCTTGGTGTCAGTAAATCTACTTATAATATGGTTTGAGTGAGTGACCTATAAGGTCAGTTATTCTTATTCATCAAAATAAAAATTCTACGGTAGTTGCAGTTGGGAAGCCACATATTGTATGATCACAGATACCTCCCAACAGATGTTATCTTATTATGGTACCTAGAAATGCTGAAATATTTGTCACTGAATTTCCCCGGATATAAACTTGGAACTGATGCAATGATAGTAATTCAATCACGTTTTGTCATATCGTTTCTAAACAGTCCAATCAAAGACATGTTAATATCCCTAGAGATTCCTTTTTTACGAGCCTTCCCAATATAAAAGTAGGCGATCCGTTTGATAAATGCAATTGAGTATGAGTTGCTTAACAGTATTACACCACAACGGCTTAATGCGAAAGGAGTGATGTGGGTAAGTCATTAGCATTTCTCATTCCCATTTTAAATTTAAATTTCTGCCATCACTATCCTTTATTACCACTACGTAAGCATATCGACTGTGAATACATTCACTTGACTCCTGAGACTTGTCTACGACATTGTTACCATAAATAGTATACGAAATGTAATCGTTAGATATAGTCTAGTAGATAGTGTGTTGGCTTATTAGACGTGAGGCCAGGGTTCAAACCCCAGTTCAGACATCTCGAACAAAATGAAATATGAAAAATATTTTTTCGGCGACTGTCTCTCAGCAGATTTCTAGCATAAACTCTTAGATTAAATAAAAAAAAAATTGCCATGAAAAGTTTCTCAAAGACTCTGTCGTTTGGAGTTGACTTTAAGCTGTAGTTACCGCCACTCGTGTATAAAATTAACGCACATAACATAAGTGGTGTGAGAGGCTAGGTCGTAGTCCTAACTGAAGGGTTGTAATGACCAATTATGTATTTATGTGTGCGTATATGAAATTACATCGCGTATTAAGAAATGAAACGTGGAATAGAAATGCTCACAAAATTGAATTGACCTCATGACTACCATGAAGCGACTAACAGACGCGGAATGTTTATAAAACATTCAATTTTGTGATCAAAATTTGTGCTGCGTAAGAAATTTTATTTTAACGAAAAATTATGTTGAGCGCAGAAACTCATTATTGGCTCAATGCCAAGCAATTCTGAAAAATACAGAGTTCGATGCAATTTGTAGGACCCGGTGTCTACATTAGTTCCTGAAACGTTATAGTCTGTTAAGTAAGGCAGCATACGATGATGCAGTTTGACCCAAACTACACCGTTTAGTGGTGAGATGTGTAATCTGCAGGCGTGGGTGTAGATCTGCTGAGGAATAAGAGACTGTTATCCACTTTCTTTGTCAATGCCCATCTCTTGAGAGGTGCGGATATAGGTTATTTGGCTCTCAAATCCTTGTCAGCTTAGCGGAAATACAGGATGGGGCAAAAGTCACGAAGGGGTTTAATCGTTTAATCGTTCTTGGGAATCTCGTGGCTTTAGTTCTTGCACTAACTGCAACTTGTATGGGAAAAGATGTAAATTTCCCTTTAATATTCTGCGTAAAGACCGCCGAGACATTTGCAGCTCAGCAGAGCGCCTTCGAGTTGATGTTTCAGGATTCTCCTCAACACTCTCCAGAACGCGTTGAATATTTGCTTCATTAATTACAGAATGTGGTCTTCCGCTTCGTGGAAGATCCCTTAGTGAGCCTTGTTCCTGAAAACGTGTCACTAATTGATTCGGATGGTGAATTCCGCACATTAAAATGACGACGATAGGCTCGTTGAGTTTGAATTATTGATCGATGATGTTCAAAATAAAGTTCTATGATTTTGGTTCGCTGGATAACGTTGTAACCTTCCATAATTAATCTCCCAGATTTATTTTACAAGTCCTAAAAAGAAAAATAAAAAAAAAATTAAATTAGAAAAGTTATTAATTTTTCAAATCCCTTCGCGACTTTTGCCCCACCCTGTATATGCAGCTATAAGCCATTCATAATTCCAGCTTCGGTGACTACATAACAGCTGTCATTGCTGAGATTCTGGCTGGGCGGGTGAACCGCATACGGCATAGCTGCAGGCATCATTTTCATGAAATTATATTTTAAAAGCCTTTTTTTATTGAAAAATATTACGTAATAATTCCCTATCAAATGAATGCAACAGATTCTAATGCTTTTTTATCTTCACAACTATTAGGTGACCTCCACTAAATTTGATTGCCAATGTTTTTTATTTATTTTTTTTTTTTGCAAATAGAGTGACGTGAATAAAAAAAAAAACCATTTATTCAGATTAAAACGCTTGTTGTATTACAATATCAACTTTAAACTCAATTAAATGGTTTTTCTGTAAAACAAAATAAAACCAAAAAATACAAAAACTAATCTAAAATGAACTGAAAAGTAAAGCGATACAACAGACAACAACAACAACATTCTAATCAAAAAAAAACTGGGCATTTATTCTAGAATTTGTGCAAAACTCGTTAGAATCGTTTGTTCGTTTGTTATTTGAATGAATGGCAACGAAGCGTATAGAATAGGAATTGAAAAATAGAATGTTTTTTCGAAGCGGCCATGAATGTGATTGTATGCTGCAGCTCCACAATATATTCTGTAGTTTATCGGTGACATTGTGGTTGCATGCCACATAAGAGTAATCGTTTGTTACACATCGGATCATTATTTGGCCGGTAATTGTGGGCTCACCATTAAACAATGAAGACGAAATATTTTTATAAAAAAATGTAACCCACTGAGTAAGTAAGAGAATGAATTTTCAAATTCTTTAAAGCATCAGAAAATTTAAAAAATTTTGAAACATTTGTGAAAACAATTCTGCTACCTTTCGAGGACAAAAATAAAATGCATGCCACCTTCAACCCAATTTTCTTTAATTTTTTTAGTTTCATTTCATGCTACTGCCACTAAATTGTATTTCTTTTCTCTCTGAAGATTACTCTTTATTATATTGCATTGCAATGTGGTAACAGCATCCAACCAAGTTTTTCTTTTTTATTTGAGTTTTTTTTTTTTATTAAATTTCCTTTCATTTCCTTGGCTTGAATTTTCAAGATCAGGGTCATGATAAATCAAGCAGAAAATTAAAAAACAACAGCGATTGTGAAAGTTGAATTTACTGCCACCCAAACAATGTACCTGAAAGTAATAGGAAACGTTTAAGAATGTAAATTATGGCTCAAGTTCGTCTATATAATGCAGACTATTGTTGATAGCCTTCAAATTCCGTAAGTAATTGAAATCCATAAAATTTAATTGCTTTCAAAATATTATCATAATGTTTCCTTTTATTAAATATAGTAATTTTCGTAGGTAGTTTTTAAGCAGATTCTATGAAGCTTAGTAAGCAGCCATCATTATAGTGAACATCACTAATTGGTGTTTTCTTTTCTACCAAACAATGTGCATTTTATTAACGCAAAATGCAATTTTGCGTTTGTTTCTTAAAAATGTTTCGCCCTCTAAAAGGGTGGTATGTTTTATTCTAAATAATTCGCACTTGCCAATGGTGGAGGGCATTGCATTTTATGCCCTGTATAAATCGAGAGTGCTGCTAATGCCCTGTAAAGCAGATGACTTTTGTTTATTTATAGAGCTACCAGATGAAATTTAAAAAAAGTCGCCTGGTATTGTTATCCAATTTGAAGTTAATTTTTTCATTGTTTTGTTGTAGAGTAATCTTAAGGAAATATTGCATTATTAAAGTTACATGGTCAGCAGTATAAAAAATTGCATTCAATGTTAGAACAGTGTTAAAATATTTTTTTTTTTGTTATAAAAAAAAGCGTGCAAAAAATGAAGTCGAAAAATTAGCGATCTGGCAACACCTTTGAACAAATTGACATTTCCTCATTCATTTTCTTAATAAGTGGTAAACACAGGGCATACGCTTTTTTAATATTTGTGTTATGTTGGTCAAAAATTTTTTTAATGTACCTTGTAAGAGGGTGACATTTTCTTTGTAGAAAAGAAAACACCATAAAATTCCCACAAGATGGTCAATATCTTAGAGTTTTTTCCAGAAATCGAATGCGCCGTAGAAATATTTTTCTTCATAATTCGTTTTCTTGGAAATGTTTGACTTGGGGGTTTGAATCGAGGCCTTACATACCTACTAGACTACGGCAACTGAGGCTGAGATGATAATTTAGAAAATGGGTGTTCGCTCTGAAGTCAATTCATTTTGCTGCCATTTAACACTATCGAACAAAGATTTTTAACGCCGAGAAAAATGCTTGACAGTTTAATTAATTAAGAACAGATTATAGGCTCCTAAAAACTTGTAAAAGCAGAAGGACAGCAACTATTATTAATGCTTAAATTCAACTTAAAAACAAATTAAAATTATTGCAAGTAAACAGAATTTCAGTTTCCAAACAAATTCAAAGCAGTTTCAAGAGACACACACGTAGCATATAAGTACAGTGAGCGTCAAAAGAAACTGTACACTATGGATAAAATTCTAACAATCATCAAACTCAACTTTTACCACTTAAGGAGAGTGCCCAAAAAAATTTTAACAATATTTCGAAATTTTTTTGCAATTTTTTTCGTTGTTTCAATTTGAAAAACTGGCAATGAAACAATTTTAAAATAAAAATAACGGTAATTTAGTAATGTATATTATTTTTTAATGTACAGTTTCTTTTGACGCTAACTATATGTTGCGATTTCTACCTCCAATATTAAATTTAATGCAAACGTCCTCTAAGGGAAGCTAAGGAAGGGCATAAGAATCACTCCTCTATCGGAATTTCTTTATCACCTTTCGATATAAATACTCCCTTGATTTCATTAATGCAGGAAACAAGGATTAAACAATTTTAAAATTTGTTTGATTATGACATGTAGTTAATTAATTGAAGTCGCCGTAATCTAAAGGGTGATTTTTTAGCTATTATCTTTTTGGCAACACTGGTTTAAACAGCTCACGTATGTTTCGTGTTTTGTTTCACTGTCAAACATCTTCAGTTTGGTCTATAATTTAACCATGAATCGTCTTACAAACGAACAACGCTTGCAAATGATTGAATTTTATTATCAAAATGGGCTCTTGGAAAATTGGCCGAAGATCCACTTCTTTATCGAAAAATTGTGTTCAGCGGCGAAGCTCATTTTTGGCTCAATGGATACGTAAATAAGCAGAATTGTCGATTTTGGAGCGAAGATCAGCCAGAAGCATTGCAAAAGCTACCAATGCATCCAGAAAAAGTCACAGTTTGGTGCGGTTTATGGGCTGGTGGCATCATTGGACCGTACTTCTTCAAAGATGCTGCGAATCGTAACGCCTTTAGACTATTTTTTGTGGGGCTATCTTAAAGCTCATGTCTATACAGATAAGCCCGCTTCAATTAACGCATGGGAAGACAACGTTGAAGCATTTATTCGTGAGATACCGGCCGAAATGTTGGAAAGAGTATGCCAAAATTGGAGTAAGCGGATGGACCATTTGAGGCGCAGTCGCGGTCAACATTTGCATGAAATAATCTTCAAACATTAAATTATATGGACCGTACTATCGATTCAAATAAAGAATTCATGCATTTTTCTGAATTTTATGTGTTTTTTTTTTTGGAAAATTTTCCTATAGCTCTTAAAAAATCACCCTATAGTTAATTAACCCGGTTCCCTTTGACCTTCAAAACAAATTATTTGCAATTTGATAAAAAAGAAAATATTCTTTTTTCAACCATATGTTATTCATATTCGTTGTTGTTGAAAAACAAAATATTTCATTTGAATTTAGTCATTATTAATCACTGGCATTATAAGTGGCTTTTGGATATGAATGCGGTCTGCCACTCTTGTATGTTTACTTTGTGGTATTAATTTCAAATGATTTTTCCAAAGAATATTTACTTTGGAGTGTCTTTGACAGGCAAATAGTAGGGAAAACAATTTAATCATAATGTTCACACACTGATATTGACACACAATATTGGTCACACTGCAAATTATTTGCAACAACAGCAACGACTACAATCAGAACGACATTTGTGCGGAAATAAAATTAAATCCCATGGGATCTGTTTTATATGTTTACGATTATTATGGCAGTATTTGTTGTTGTATTTATTTATGATTATTAAGTAATATTATTATTATTATTATTATTATTTTGATTATTGTTGGTGTCTGAAATGAATTCAAAATAATCATAAATCCCACACAAACATTCCACATCTAACCACCACCACTAGCACTAGCACCACAGAAGGGGCAATAAAACAAACCAAGCCAACGTCACACAGTAGCAATACCCTTGACCATTGAAACATAAAATGGGTATGTCATGTAAATACGATGGCATTATCATCATCATGATGATTATCGTTGTTATATCATTAGAATGCTAGTGACTAAGAAGGGTACGTTTTTATATTTTGATTCGAAAACAAAACTTGTTTCTTATGGATGGTCGATTGCGAGCTAAAAAAATAAAACGTGCAACCAACATTTTTGATGACAATTTTTTTGCAGGGAAATTGTGTGTGATTTTACGTGTGTTTTGTTGTAATAGAAATAAGGAAGTGATTTCAATGTTTTAATTTCCCCTCACTTTATTCTCATTTAATACGCCTTTTATAGCATATCACGAGTGTTTGTCTAATCAAGGAAGAGATTTTACAACAGTCTCGAAGATAATTTAAACAAAGAAAGCCTACTATTTTATCAACTATAAAGCTAGGGTTACACGATTGCCGCAATGCACCAATTATTGGTGTACTTTATGCGCCAATCGTGTAATTTCACAATTTATTGGTTCATACGGCAACCATCGACAATATTTTTCTTATTTGCCCCAATCAAATGCAACCCTGGTACGGCAACCGATAGACAACTCGATAGACAATAATGCGGCAATAAAATGTTTTAATTGCGCCAATATTTATTGGTTTCTTGAGCGGCAATCAAAGTGGACAATAAGCGCCAATATTTATTATAATCGAAGTGTCACAGCTAAACGTTCTTGTTCCGAAACAGCCTCAAGCATATTTGTGTCTTGTTTTTTAATTAGTGGTGACACTAGTTGCAACAATTCCTTAAAGGTTTTGTCGTCCATACGTATGAAATTTTTAAATAAAAAGTTTTGATTTTCGATTTCTCTAAACTCCATTAATGTTTTTTCGTATGCACCCTCAGTTCTTCTTTTAGTGAGCCACTCTCTTACCCAAACACTTCTTTTAACACACTTTTTTTCATTTTTTTCTTTATCCAATTCACACAAAATAATTATAGCAGCTGCAATTTTCTTTTTCTTTTGAGAAGAAATCATTTTCACTACAATTAATAAATTTTTTACAGATTTATAAGTATTTATTGTATTCTGTGGTATTTATGTTAGCAAAACAAAAAATGCAATTAAACACAACAGCTGTTTCTCAGTGTTGCCGCATTCAGTAACAATCGTGTAACTGGGAGACGGCAATTATTGCCCCTTAATCGTTGTGCGCCAATTTACGGCAACCAAATTTATGAAATTTGAGGCAATCGTGTAACTGCATAGAATTTGATTGCGACAATCGTTTTATTGTCCTCCAAATTAGCTCAATAAAAATTGGTACAAATTGGTGCATTGCGGCAATCGTGTAACCCTAGCTTTAGGCTTTTTTGCTTCATATTCACAATGGAGGTATTCGGAGCGATTTTGTTCAATTAAGGTTTTCCATGATCATTTCATCCATGATTTAAAGATCATTAGAGAAAATATGCAGATAGTCAACTGCTCTGATCACCAGTGCGCTCTGTTCCACTCCAAGCAAGGCGATTATATGATTCCTAACAATTTTCTGAATACAACATTTGATTTTAGATTTTCAACTAGAAAAAAGATTCGGGAGTTTCCAATAGGAACCTTGAGGTTTACACTGATGGTTTTAAGATGAGTGGCAGAATGGTATTTTTATTAAGTGTTCTGTTACTAAACTTTCTTATAAGCTGCCTGACCACTGCAGCTTTTTCCAGACATAGGTCATGGCAATTTTGAAAGCGTCCCAATGCTTATAGGGAGGCGAAATTTTCCCTGAAAAGATTTTAATTTACTTGGACAACCAAGCTTCGATTAAATCCCTAACAAGCATACCTTCAACGTCCGTTCTTGTCCATGAGTGCCAAGGATTTCTTAATTAAATTCCGAATCATTCAAATATAACTCTTATATGGATACTGCAATATAGTGATATCGTTGGGAATAGTATTGCTAATGAGCTGGCCAGATCCGGTACGGTGTCCTTAATCCGCGACATATGACAGGGCATAGGTATTCAGTTCAGTTAATACGGATATTTTCCACATTTATTACAGAGAAGTTCAATCTCGTTAATAGCATTAGGGTACAAGCATTATATTTTTTTTTATGAAACCAGCACTCAGGGGATGGCCCCTACTCAGGCAGTGCATTGTGCAGGTTTTTTAGGAAAGGGGGAAGATGCGAACTGCAAGGAAACGATTTGCTGCTAGGTGACTATAAAATGGCCAGTGCTATACCTCCACCATTAGACAGTCTACAGGCAATCGTCCCCAAGAAGCCCGCAGTTTCTCACACCACTTATGTTGTGTGTGTTAATTTTATACATAAGTGGCGGGACCTACAGTTTAAAGTCGACTCCGAACGACAGATTTTTTTGAGAAACTGAGAAGAAATCGCCGAAAAAATACTTTTTGCTAAGAAAACGACTGACCTATTTCTGTCCTTAACGCATGGCAATCCATTGAGTAACAGTGATTATTACTGGCCACTGTACTTTTGGTATGCATGCCGAAAGACCTGCCATTCCCGCAAATGACTTCTGCAGGAGCTGTGGGTATGAGGAGAAGGAGAAAGACACTGTCTTTTACCTCCTGTGTCAGTCCCCTGCTTTTGCTGTGAAGATATGGAGGTTTTTGACTTTTTGACGAGCCTGAATGCTGGTCTTAGTAGGATATCTCTCTTTAAGGATCGTCCATCACCTTACGTAATCTAACGTAACCTAACCTATAGGACAATAAAAGCGACACTGTATAAAGTATTACCCCAGCTCTATAGGTATAAGGATTTTAAGTCAATTCTAATGGTTAACAGAGCTTTATATTCAACTTTCAAGTGGATCATGCTCATCTAATGTAAGTAGTAAAACCACGATGAAACAACTTCACTGACGGACTTTGGATCTACAAGCTGAAATCATATTTCAGATATGGAAGCAGCTTAATTCTAGTATTATTCAGTAATTCGTTAACTTTTTTATTTATTTTACTTTAAGCAGCTGTCGTTCTTTATTTCTTTTAAAATCGTTTAAAATTAAAATTTTTTTTGGAATTTATGATAAAACACAACATACACATGCAGGTATCATTCATCATTCATATTTATTTTAATAAAAAAATTAATCCCAAAAAACAGTATGACATACACAAAGATTCAATTTAATTCTACTTTTTTTTTTTTTGTAAAGAATGTACCCAGGGTCACTAGCAAAAAAGGTTTGTTCGTTTGTCAAAAAAAATGCTCATAAAAATATTTTTACGACCAAAATAATGACACCAACTTAATCGCTTGTATAATAGAAATAAAAAAAAAGAAAATCAAAAGGCACCGAAATTAATAGACAAGTTTCAACATGAAGATACAAATAAACAAAAATTCCATTTTGACACTTCATTTATTTTATTTTATTTTATTTTTTTTTTTTTGCATATTTTTATAAACATTTTAACAGAAGTTTATTAAAAAGATAAATACACATTCAAAAAAAAAGAAAAAAAAATTATCATTCAATCTGATGTAAAGAGTTTGGGTAGACGAAGCTGCCTTCATTGGATAAAGTGTATCTCTCCACACTGTTACTGATGGAGTATCATTTACATTGATTTGTATAAAAACACCTCTATCGTTTGACATACATACATACATAACATAATAGGTCATTGCAACCCTTTAGTCAGGATTACGACTACTTATGTTGTGTGCGTTGATTTCATACATGAGTGGCAGGACCTACAGTTTAAAGACGACTCCGAAGGACAGATTTGTGAGAAACTTTTTCATGGCAATTTTTTTATTTTCTCTCAGAGTTTTTGCCAGAAATCTGCTGAGAGAAAGTCGCCAGAGAAATATTTTCTCATATTTAGTTTAGTTGGACATTTCTGACCTGCAGTTTAAACCGTGGCCTTACCTCTAATAAACCAACACACCCTACTAGACTACTATATTACTGTATAGTTTGTCAAAGTGGTCAACGTGTTGGCCGCAGTTTCAAAAATTCATTGGTGTTCTCACCTCTTGATTTATCTTCATAATACACTAGTTGGCAATATAATGGGTGATTTTTTAAGAGCTATAGGAAAATTTTTCAAAAAAAAACACATAAAATTCAGAAAAATGCATGAAATCTTTATTTGAATCGATAGTACGGTCCATATAATTTAATGTTTGAAGATTATTTCATGCAAATGTTGACCGCAACTGCTCCTCAAATGATCCATCCGCTTAGTCCAAATTTGGTATACCCTTTCCAATATTTCGGCCGGTATCTCACGAATAAATGCTTCAATGTTGTTTTGCCCAAAATGCAAGAGCTTGACTTGCATGACATGTGGTTTCAACAAGACGGTGCCACATGCCACACAGCACGCGTAAGAATGGACTTATTGAGAGGCGAGTTCGGTGAACATTTTATTTTAAGTTCGGGACCGGTCAATTGGCCGCCTAGATCATGCGATTTAACGCCTTTAGACTATTTTTTGTGGGGCTACGTTTAAGCTCATGTCTATACAGACAAGCCCGCTTCAATTGACGCATTGGAAGACAACATTGAAGCATTTATTCGTGAGATACCGGCCGAAATGTTGAAAAGGGTATGCCAAAATTGGACTAAGCGGATGGACCATTTGAGACGCAGTCGCGGTCAACATTTGCATGAAATAATCTTCAAACATTAAATTATATGGACCGTACTATCGATTCAAATAAAGATTTCATGCATTTTTCTAAATTTTATGTGTTTTTTTTTGAAAAATTTTCCTATAGCTCTTAAAAAATCACCCTATGCAATGCTTCTAGGACAGTAGCACACTTTTAACTGTATTTTCGGCTGCTAGCAACTCGACGATCACAATACAACATTTTTGAATAGAACATCACTGTTAGCACTAAACGATCTAATGACCTTCTACAGCTCAATAGATACAGTGAGCATCAAAAGAAACTGTACATTAGAAAAATATATACATGAATAAATTACCGTTATTTTTATTTTAAAATTGAAGCAACGAAAAAAAATTACAAAAAAATTCGAAATAATTGCAAATTTTTTCGGGCAGTGTCTTTAAGTGGTAGGTCCCGCCACTCATGTATAAAATTAACACACACAACATGAGTAGTGTGAGAAGCTAGGACTGAAGGGTGCGGTCTTCTTGGGGACGATTGCTGTAGACTGTCTAATGGTGAAGGTATAGCACTGGCCATTTTATAGTCACCTAGCAACAACTCGTTTCCTTGCCGTTCGCATCTTGAGATGTTCACAAACACTACTCCCTCTCTTCTACCTTCCTATAACCCATTTTCCTAAAAACCTGCACAATGCACTGCATGAGTAGGGGCCATCCCCTAAGTGCTGGTTTCACAAAAAAAAAAAAATTGAGTTCGCTGGTTGTTAGAATTGTATCTTTAGTGTACAGTTTCTTTTGACTCTCACTGTATGCGCAACGTGGTCAAAGGTTTGAGCGGCAATGAACTCTTATTACCCAGCATCATTGTTGATGATAATTTCGTCATCACAGCTGCCTTGTATATAAATATCTTACGTTTCCATTCTCAGTTGATATACATTCTTCATGATCTGATACATCTGTATACGATAAATCTATAAGAAGAATTTTTTCCGCCTTTAAATACATACATGTATAATTGGTCATTACAACCCTTTAGTTAGGTTTACAACCTAGCTTCTCATACCACTTCTCCAGATGGGTGTGTTAATTTTATACATGAGTGGCGAGACCTATGTACACCTTAAAGTCGGCTCCGAACGACAGATTCTTTGAGACACTTTTCATGGCAATTTTTTTTTTTTATTTTCTATCAGAGTTTTTGACAGAAATCTGCTGTGGGTAAGTCGCCGTTTTCATATTTCGTTTTGATGGAAATGTCTGACCTGGGGTTTGAACCGTGGCCTCACGTCTAATAAGCCAACACACCAGAGATCAGCAACGAGTATTCAAAACGATGAGTAGATTCGAGTCATACTTATAATGTCAGCTACTTATACGCATTCATACTTATTTTAATATCATACTCATACTACTCATATCCAAAGTTAGAAATACTCATCGTACTCATACTTAACAATACGCACGATGTTGTTGATTTCGACTCTCCATGATTCAACATATACACGAAGCACAAAATAAGTATGATTCGAGTACGAACACCACAATACTCGCTAGAAGGTTGTGTGTGTGCTTTGCTTGCTGTCTTTGTCTTTTCTTTTCTCTTCTTTTGTAAATGCAACAATAACTACTTCTGTAAATTTTGATGAATGATTCGAGTGAATCGAATCATTCGTAAGTATTATAAATATTTTTCTAAATTTATGAATCTGAATGAGTATGCGTATGAATCAAACAATGAATCGAATGTTGTGAGTTTGATTTCAACGTTGTACTCATACTCATTGCAACCTATACTTATAAATCAATGTTGTAGCGAGTACGAATGAATCAGAGTAGTTGAATTTTAATACTCTTGACTCACTCATACTCAAAATTTCATAAGTACCTATGAGTAGCGAAAATACAATTGCTGATCTCTGCAACACACTATCTACTAGACAACGGCAACTTCAGTCTATATAGCATACGTTTCCATCAATAAGTCGCCGTGGTCTAGTAGGTAGTGTGCTGGCTTATTAGACGTAAAAGCCAGGGTTCGAGTCCCAGGCCAGAATCAAAAAAATAAAAAAATAAAATACAAAAAGTATTTTTTCGGCGATTTCTTGTCAGTTTCTCAAAAAATCTGTCGTTTGGAGTTGACTTTAAACTGTAGGTCCCGCCAATTATGTATAAAATTAACACACACAACATAAGTGGTGTGAGAAACTGCGGGCTTCTTGGGGACGATTGCCTGTAGACTGTCTAATGGTGAAGGTATAGCACTGGCCATTTTATAGTCACCTAGCAGCAACTCGTTTCCTTGACGTTCGCATCTTCCCCCTTTCCACCTTTCCTAAAAAACCTGCACAATGCACTGCATGAGTAGGGGCCATCCCCTGAGTGCTGGTTTCATAAAAAAAAAAAAAAAATTAATTCTCAGGCGATATACTTTCTTCAAATACATCTGTAACCGATAAGTCTATAGGAAGGGTTTTAATATCAAACTTGTATTCTTATCCATGTGAAACACTTTCCAGCTTTAAATAGCCTCCTAAATTTCAAATTAACTTCATAACATACGAATTCAGATCATCACAGTCTAACAAGCTCTATAAAAACATGGAAAGATTAAAAAAAAAGCACCAAAAAAAAAAACAATGAATGTAGACGGGAATTGAAACATGTTCTTCATAAATTTATTAAATGTCATAAAAAAAGCAACAACAATGACAACAACAATAACGAAATATTAATATGAGTACAAAACAAACATGAAGCATAACATGAACATGAAATATTTTTATGTCACACTCAGAGGACAGATTTTGGTTGAATTAAAAAAAAAACGAAAAACGAAAAAATGGGGGGGGGGACGAATAAAGTACCAACGAAATCATATAAAAAATCATAACAAGTTTCAAATATTGTTCGCCATATGTTGGCAATTGGGGGTCTTTTTATGTTAGAATTCCCCGAAATCTTTAACAATTTAAAGAAACAAAAAACGAAAAACGAATAAAAAAACAATAAAAAAAAATAAAGAAAAAGAGCCGTTAAATAAAGCGAAGCATTTAATCACTTGCGGAAGCTTTAAAAGAAATAAAAACGCGTTGACATTGTGAAAGAAAAGAAAAGGAAACTGGCCTCATTAAAAATTTAACATTCAAACGGGAAAAAAAAACCTAAGAAAAGTGGAAGAAAAGAAAAAAACGGCAAAAAAATTTGTATTTAATGGACACGTGCTATAAAATTTTAATGAAATTAAATGTTGCAACAACAGCAACAACAACAAAAGAAATGTACACGAATAAAACATGAACAAAAGCAAATGTTGCACAAAAAACAAATTAAATCTCTGGGGTTTGTTTAAACGATTGTCAAACTTTAAAGGGAATCCAAATAAATCACAGTAAAATGAGTGGAAATTTAGGAGGCACGTTTTTATTTTGGATACCATATGAAGGACTTTAACAGAAGCTTTTCAAATAGAAACTCATACTAGAGATCAGCATTGAATCGTTTTTTCGCTACTCATAAACACTCATGAAATTTTAAATATAAGTAAGTCAACAATATTGGTATTTAACTATGTACTCTGATTCATTCATACTCACTACAACGATGATTTATGTATAAGTACATGTTGCACTAAGTATGCGTACAACGTTGACATCAAACTCATACCATTCAAAATATGTTTGATTCAGACACTAGGTTAGGTTAGGTCGGAGTGGTAGCACTGATGTCACAAAGCTGACTTGAGCACGCATAGCGGCCCGTTGTGATGCCACGGGTGAACGCAGTCCCTGTACTGACCAATTTCCACCACAATGAGGGAAAAGGAAGAAGTTGGTCAGCGCAAGGGCTGCACAACGGAAGCACGACTACCCCGCACTGGAAAACCAGCCAGAAAGTTTGATGAACGAAGCTATATCCTTGAAGTCAATAGATGATAGCTCCGTTAAGCTAACAAGGAATGGGGAGCCAAATAACCTATATCTACACCTAGCAATAGACGGGCACTGACAAAGAAAGTGAATGACAGTCTCCTCTTCCTCAGAGGACCTGCATCCACGGCAGAAGTTGTTAAAAGGGAGCCTCATTCTTTCCGCGTGTCTACCCATAACGCAATGACCCGTAAGCACGGCCACTGTAGTCGAGATGACGTCACGACCAAGACCAAGTAATTGGTTGGTACGCCTTTTATCCATCAAGGGCCAGGTGAGCCTAGCGGTGGAGCAGGACTCCTCATTGACCCAGGATAGGTTGGCGTTCCGAAAGAATTTCCGCGCAATGGTCAACTTGACCGAGGCAAGTGGTATACCCACTTCAACAGAAGAGGATTCCGGAAGGAGTGCACCAGCTCTGGCGAGCTCGTCGGCCCTACAGTTTCCCGGAATTTCACTGTGCCCGGGGAGAGACACTGGTGAAGCGCCCCGAAAGAAGGTGGAGACAGCGGCGACATTCCCTAACGATCCTAGAGTTATTCACGAAACCCGATAGAGATTTTATCGCGGCCTGACTATCAGAGAAGACCGAGACGCGAGTGAAAGGAGCATTGATGACGAGGATCCATTGAGAGGCCCGGTAAATCGCCATCACCTCCGCCTGAAACACGATGAAGTAGTCCGGCAGACGGAAAGAAATATTCAGGTTCAGTTTCCCAGAGTAGATACCGCTTCCAACACCATTATCGAGTTTCGAGCCGTCGGTATATATATCCAGAACTTCCGGGGGGACGACCGTATTAGGATTCCAGTCATCCCTGCTCGGAATCAGAGAGTGGAAACATCTGTCAAGATAATATTCAGCAGTGATAAAGTCCATGTACACAGGGGCTACCGGATCAACCTCCAGAATAGTGGAGTGACCAGAAGGTAAAATGTGCCAGCGAGACAAAGCATTAAGTCTAGTCGCAGTAAACTTGGCCGCCTGCTTAGCGAGAAGCACAGTAGGAAGCCAGTTGAGCATCGCGAAAGACACTACTCATTCAGATTCATAACTTCAGAGAAATACTTATAATATTTACTTATAAATGATTAGAGTGACTCGAATCATTCATCAAAATTTACAGTCTTAGTTGTTGTTGCATTTACAAAAAAAAGAAAGCAGACACATAAGCAAAAAAGACAGAGCAGCAAGCAGAGCAAACACACAACCTTCTAGTGAGTATTTTAGTGTTCGTACGCGATTCATACTTATTTTGTGCTTCGTGTATATGTTGAGTTATGGAGACTCGAAATCAATATGATGAGTACTTCAAACTTTGAATATGAGTAGAGGAGGTTTCATGATATTAAAATAAGTATGAATGCATATAAGTATCAGAAATTATGAGTATGATTGGACTCTACTCATCTTTTTGAATACTCATTGCTGATCTCTGACTCATACTTCTTGCAAGGAAGTAGCAAAAATTTAAATGCCTATCGTAAAGTCAATCAGTATTATGATCAATGTCAAATCACTCTACAATTCCTAAGCTTTATATTCTCTAATACATAAGTCCACAACATCTAAAATCATCCTGCAATTAAATACAAATTTTGACCATAGGTTGATCCACAGTAAATGATTCCCTGTCAATTCTATCAAACAGTCAATAAAACCTTCCTTGCAGTAAAGGCACGGAAGCTTTACATGAGTATCGCCAAGAGGGCACACCTCACGGTGCTCTAAGCATGAGTGGATCCAAAGCATCTACCAACACCCCCACGTACAATGATGGAACCTCATGATAAATATATAATAGACTGCATCCCTATACGTGACTACTAATTCGAAGCCATGCCTTGGGACATTACTTCCGTCTTGATTCGAGACTACATAAACTCCTTTATGAAAATGAAAACGCCACACCGTGCTTGTTCTTTTCTCCCAAAGTAGTTTCGCTGTAGCTGTAGTTTCTCACACAACTTATGTTTAATTATCTGTTAATTTTATACATGAGCAGTGGGACCTACAGTTTCAATTCGCCTCCGAACTACAGATTTTTTTTTATAGTTTTTGCCAGAAATCTGCTGCGAAGAAGTCACTACCTGTGTCGTTGAGGAGCTTATACAGCTAACAAATGGATCGGATGCGGAAATCATCGCCAAAACGTATTGGACCAAAGATGTTGCGTAGGACTTTTTTCTCGAATACCCTCAAGGCAGCTGCATCAGTGCCTAATACGAGGAATATGAGCGTCTTGTAGAGTATTGGTTTTGTTGTAGTCAACTCCCGTAGTCGCCGTAGTCTAGTAGGTAGTGTGTTGGCTTATTAGACTGAAGGCCCGAGTTCGAATCCCAGGTCAGACATCAAAACGTAATTATGAAAATATTTCTTCGGCGACTTCCTCTCTGCAGATTTCTGGCAAAAACTCTGAGAGTAAATAAAATTGCCATGAAAAGCTTCTCAAAAACAAAACTGTCGTTCGGAGTCGACTTTAAACTGTAGGTCCCGCCACTTATGTATAAAATTAACGCACACAACATAAGTGGTGTGAGAAGCTACGTCGTAATCCTGACTGAAGGGTTTTAATGACCAATTATGTATGTTATGTATGTATGTAGTCAACTCCTTATTGAGACCATAGTAGCACTTGTTGGCAAGAGTGATTCTGCGCTTGATCTCCAGACTGACATTATTTTTGGTGGCAACAGCGGAGCCAAGAGAAATAAATTCCTTAACTATATCGAATGTATAGTTATCGGCCGTTATCTGAGATCCAATACGCCGCACGTCTCTACTCGTCGATAGCATATACATCGTTTGGCCGTTATTTACTACCACAACCATTTTAATAGACTCCCGTTCAATAGCACTAAAGGCAGCAATGTCATCAGCGTATGGTAATAGAATTTAGCTATTATATCTCGAGTCGCTCGAATCATTTCTAAGTACATATAAGTATTTTTCTAAAGTTATGAATCTAAATGAGAGTAGGCTTATGAATCAAACATATTTCGAATGGTATGAGTTTGATGTCTACGTTGTACGCATACTCATTGCAACATGATCTTTGGTACAAATTATTTAAGGTGTCCTGCGGTAACCATGTGATGACAAATTTTATCTGAGTAATTTAATTTCAAATAAATTTTATTACCGTTATTTGTCAAAACAGCGCAAAGTTGCTTTACTTCCCAGTCAAAAATTGTTCTTCATACGTACAGGGTGGGCCAAAAGAAACCAAGGGGTGTAAAAGTTTAATAACTTTTTTGTTTATTAATTTTTTTTTTTTTTTTTCTTTCAGATTATATAGACAACACTTGGAGAATTTATAATGGAGAGGTTCACAACTGAACAGAGAACCAGAACAATAGAATTTTATTATTTAAGCCAGAGATCAATTATTTTAACGCAAAGAGCATATCGTCGACATTTTAACGTCAGAATTTCGCCCTCTGAAGCGATGATTCGTTGATTAGTTAATCGTCATCACCAACATGGCGGCGTAAGAGATTTGCCTCGAACCGGTAGACCACGTTTAAGTCGCACTGCGGAAAATATTGAACGAGTACAGCAAAGTGTTAACGAAGCACCAGAAACATCTTGCAGAAGGCGTTCTGCTCAGCTAGGAATGTCTCGTACGTCACTACGGCGCATTTTAAAAAAAGATTTACAGTTATACCCATATAAGGTGCAATTGGTCCAAGAATTAAAACCCGGAGATCATCGGCAACGTCTAAATTTTGCAGTTAAATTTCAAGAGTTGGCCAGAAATGAAATCAACTTTATTGAAAACTTGATTATGAGTGATGAAGCTCATTTTCATTTGAATGGCTTTGTTAATAAGCAGAACTGTAGGTTCTGGGGTTCTCAAAATCTAAGAGCCATTCATCAACGCCAATTGCACCCCATCAGGTGTACAGTATGGTGTGGGATCACATCTGAAAATGTCATTGGGCCCTACTTCTTCGAGAATGAAGATGGAAGTGCTGTAACCGTAAATGGAGAGCGGTATCGGTTTATGATAGAAAATTTTTTACGTCCTGCTCTTGAAAGCAGACCTGGTATGTGGTTTCAGCAAGACGGAGCCACTGCCCATACTGCCCGAGTCACAATGGCACTTTTAAGTCAAATTTTTGGAGAGCGAATAATATCTCGAAATTCGGAAATTATTTGGCCAGCGCGATCGCCAGATTTGACAGCACCGGACTATTTTCTTTGGGGTTTTTTGAAGGAGAGAGTGTATGTGAACAAGCCAGAGACAATCCTTGAACTCAAGGCAAACATTGTTGCAGAAATCGAACGCTACAGTCACAAGTTTTGAAAGATGTTATGGAAAATGCTCTAAAAAGAGCCCATCAGTGCGAAGCTGAAAACGGTGGTCATTTAAGAGACATCATTTTTCATACTTAGTGTAAAAAAATTTCCATTTTGTATATTATATAATCTGAAAGAAAAAATAAAAAAAAATTAATAAACAAAAAAGTTATTAAACTTTTACACCCCTTGGTTTCTTTTGGGCCACCCTGTATAATCTCCGTTATTCCGTTAGTTTCCAGAACGAAAAGTGTGAAAAACGTTTATTTGCTGATGATTTCAAAAACAATTAAAAAGTTTTTCAATTTTTTTAATTTTTCTTTTAAATTTCATTCACTTAAAATTAATCTGTGTTGTAACAAGAGAAAAAAAGAAAACTTTTCTTTCACAACACACAAGTTAATGTGATAATGAACTGAAAATTATCTAAAGAAACTTCCATAGATTGTGGGAAACTTGGGGTTTCTTCACTACACTTATGGAGTTGAAGAGGAAACAGTCAGTTGCACTTCTTTGCTTTTTTTCTTTCTTTTCAAATGGTGCACATGTATCATGAAAAAAAGTGTTGGAAAAACTTTTTATTTTACACACATTATTTGGAATCAGAGTCAACTAAAGATGCTTTAAAGCTGCAGAAGATAGTTTCTCAAGCAAATGGCAACAAAAAACAGAATCAGTTTTTAACCGACTTTCTTAACATCAAATCTCTAACCGACAAATAGACAACATATGTATGGATGCTATGAAGTAAGTTGCAAACATTTTTGTAACAAATTATCGAAATAACTTTAAAATCCGGGTTGCATATGAAAGCAGAAAAGGGGGGGGGGGATAAGATGAATGAAATGTTAAATTAAACGCTTGCATAGGACAACATAAAGCAACCAGCAGCAGCAGCCGAAGCAGAAGCAGAAGCATTAACAGCAGCTTGAAAAAGTTGTTGCAACATAATCAAAGTATGTGGCAAAAATACTTGCCAACGAACAAAACTGAAACTAGTAAATGCATTGGCCATTTGAAGGAAAACTAGGGGGAATTGCGTACACTTAAGACACATGTGAGCTTATAAGCGTTTATAAGCAACATGCGTAGTTACGCATGGATTGTATTGCAACAAATTGTGAGGCACCCAAAAACAGAATTAATGCTTAAACATGGTTAAGCATTTTATGGATATTTTTGTTAAACGAAATTCGAATTACAACTATAACCGCAACTACTATAAATGAAAACATAAAATAAGAAAGCAATTGAGTGACATCATGCCCATAAAGTTATTTCCATATACGGAAAAGGAAAGCCACTAATTTGCTCAGAATTTTGATCAATTGGGAGGTACAGGTCTTTATAAAAAAAATGTTCGCAAGCGAAGGATCATTATACTTTCCGATAGCCAAGCGGCCATCAAGGCGCTGGATTCTAATGTGATAAACTCCAAGACAGTGTACGACTGTCGCAGATGTCTCAATGAGATGGCGAACCGATGTGATGTTTGTATCACATGGGTACCGGGACATAAGGACATTCCCGGCAACTGTAGAGCGGATGAATTGGCCAGAAGGGGCACGACCGTCGAGCTCTCTGATGAATTCTCTACATTGGGGATCCCTTTAAGTACCAGTGGGCTTATGATTAACAATGCCATCGTGGACCTTGCCAACAGTAGATGGGCAGCTTCGGATAAAGGCAGAGCGGCGCAAAAAATCTGGCCAAAGCTGGATAGAAGGCGCACGACGACTCTGCTTAAGCTCCAAAAAAGCAGGCTCAAAGCTGTTATCGGGGTTATTACGGGGCATTGTATTATAGGAACACATGCGAGGCGTATTGGTCTTGGACACCTTGGGAATGACTTCTGCAGAAGCTGTGGAAATGAAGAGGAGGATGAAACTATTCTTCACCTACTTTGCACATGTCCGGCACTTGGTCGAAGGAGAAAGAAACACCTGGTTGCCTACTACATGGAGGACGTAGATGAACTGTCATGCGTGGATATTGGCAGTCTAAGTCGCTTCATCGGAAGCTCCGAGTGGTTCTTAGAATAGGGGAAAGAGGAAACTGTGGTATCACAATGGGCCCTGTATGAGGCCTAAGTGTGTCCGCTCATCGGGTGGACAGCCACTTCTACCTACCTACCATATGTTGAGTTATGGAGAGTCGAAATCCACGACATCATACGTGTTGTTAAGTATGAATATGATGAGTACTTCAAACTTTGAATATAAGTAGAGGAGGTTCCATGGTATTAAAATAAGTATGAATGCGTATAAGTAACAGAAATTATGGGTATGATTCGAATTCTACTCATCTTTTTGAATACTCATTGCTGATCTCTAGTGTGGACAAAGTCAAATCTACAGAATACTTACCACCAGCAATTAGATTATAAAAGAGCAATGATCTTATCGGTCTTCCCTAGGAATAGTTTGAAACATTAAACATCCGTAGCTCTTCATGATGATTTTTTTGCATGGTTGCGTCATCTGAGTTGGTTATAATTCATTAATAAAAATTAAAGACTGATGTACTTAACCTAACCACCTATTTCTATATATTTTTTGTGACATAAAAACTTCGGGTTACTCCTCTGCTGTATACAAAACTGTTCTGTCCTCTAACCATTATTAAAATTTACAAAAATATTCTACAGTTTAATGAGGAATTCTTTTACTTCTTTCCAGAATGACATATAATTAGTTTTTCCTTAAAATAGAAAAAAAAAATGTCAAAATGTTGAAATCACAACACCTTGACCACAACGGAAACCTCATGACCCCAATTAAAAATCCTATAATTTTAGTTGCCCCACAGAAACAAGCAACAGAAACCTATACTTTTGCACAAAATTTTATCGATTTGTAATGCATTCCTCAGGCCATTCTCCATTCTCTTTCAATTGTAATTTCTTTTAATTTTCAAACAAATCCTACAATTGCATCACATTTTAAATGAATGAATGACTGACAGAGATTTTTAGTAGCCAAAGAAATGCAGGAAGGAGAATGATAGTAAGGAAAGGACAGACATGTTCTAGTAACTGGTATACATTTCTTGTTCTATAGAAGAAGAAAAAAATAAATACGGCTTTAGAAGAGAGATTTGAAGAGTGAACGTATGTACATACTATGTATATGAGTGTTGATGACCCATGTTGTTGTAGAGTATTTTTTTTTTTTTTGAAAAGAACTCATTAAATGGAACTGATAATTTGCTGCAAATTACATCTGTTCGATATTTTCTTTCTTGGCCATGGTTTTGCCATCCTCCTTTTATTCTTCTCAACAAATCACCACTCAAATACAAACGAACATGGCATGAAAAGCATACCAAAAAAAAATAAAAAAATTAAGAACATTAAAACATGTTCACAACAACAACAGCAACATATTGACAAAAGTTTTACAAATTATTTCTATGACCATATACATACGAGTCTCGTAGCAAAACCAAAGCAAATCATCACCATGAAAGAAGCTGACTTCTTTGGCAAAGTGAATGTTCTTTGCTCTACTTTTGTCCAGCCACTACAACTTCTGGCTTCTGGTGCTGGCTACTAACATTGCCACTCATTGTAGCATTTCAAAGTTTTAGTTTTCAATACAAATGTTTTATCATTTATTTTGATAGAAAATTGGAATTACAACAAAATATAGTGCTGGTGTATGTATGGATGGCAAATAAATACATTAAATGAAGGCGAAAAAAAAAACCACGAAAAGAAAAGCCATCATATACCATATTTATAAAGAGACCAGCCATCATCAACACCATCACTTGCAACACAAACAGCTTCAGCTTCAATAGTAACCACCATTATTATTATCATCAACGCCATGCCATCACCATCCATCCCATCATCACTAGCACAACTACAAATAGCCATTTATGGCACATCTAACCATTCTTTCTGCTGTTTTCTATGAATTTTCTTGTGTAATGAAATTTTCTTGTTCGAAATGAAATCCCCTTCAAACAGACCACAAAACTATGAACCAAAAGCAGGCATTACGTTGTGCTCCATATAAATTGTGATCAGGGTTGCCAAGCACTCTCTATATATTGTAATAGGAGACGGAGTGCTCCTTATAGTTTTTTGATTGTAAACCTCAAATACACCAGTGTGCGAAATTGCTGTGGCTCCACTGATAGTTGCCGTTGTCTGGTAGGTAGTGCGTTGGCTTATGAGACGTGAGGCCGGGGTTCAAACCTCAGATCAGATACCTCGAGCCAAACGAAATATGAAAAATAGTTCTTCAGCAACTTCCTCTCAGCAGTTTTCTGGCAAAAAAAACTCTGTGAGTTAATAAAATTGTCATGTAAAGTTTCTTTAAAATCTAACTGTCTGGATAAATCTAACATAAACAGCATGGGTGGTATAAGAAGCTAGGTTCTAATCCTGACTGAAGAGTTGTAATGACCAATTAAGTAGTTAAGTAAGTTTAACGCCTTTTATCAGATGAGGGTGTCAGCTTTAAAGTGCCATCACAATTTTCTTAAAAATTCACAAAAGGGTCTGCGGGTATTAATTGTCCTGAAAGCTACAGTGAACAACAAAAGAAACTGTACACTATGGATAAGATTCTAACAATCACCAGACTCAACTTTTAGCACTTAAGGAGAGTGCCCGAAAGAATTTGTCAATATTTCGAAATTTTTTGTAATTTTTTTTGTTGTTTCAATTTTAAAAAACTGGCAATGAAACATTTCTAAAATAAAAATAACGCTAATTTATTAATGTATACTTTTTTTTAATGTACAGTTTCTTTTGACGCTCACTGTATATGCTACGGTGTTTTTATTACTTATTGTTATAGTTATTATTGTTAAAGGAACAAGTGCTTAGGTTAGGTTAGATTAGCGAATTGCTTGCTTGTTCATTCGGTGGCCCATATAGTATATAGCAGAGATAAGCAATGAATCGTTTTTTTGCTACTCATAAGCACTTATGAAATTTTTAATATACCATAAGTGTGTCAACAATATTGATATTTAACTATGTACTCTGATTCATTCACATTCACTACAACGTTAATTTATAAGTACAGTTTGCAATGAGTACGATTACAACGTTGACATCAAACTCATACCATTCGAAATATGTTTGATTCATAAACCTACTCATTTAGATTCATAACATTAGAAAAATACTTATAAATAATTCGAGTGACTCGAATCATTCATCAAAATTTACAGTCTTAGTTGTTGTTGCATTTACAAAAAGACACATGAGCAAACACAACACAACCTTCTAGTGAGTATTTTAGTGTTCGTATGCGAATCATACTTATTTTGTGATTCGTGTATATGTTGAGTTATGGAGAGTCGAAATCAACAACATCATACGTGTTGTTAAGTATGAATATGACGATGAGTACTTCAAACTTTGAATATGAGTAGAGAGAGGTTCCATGATAATTAAAATAAGTATTGTTACGTTTTTACCTTTTAAAAACGTTAAAAATATGAGTTCGTAGATTGCAAATAAAATAAAAATAAATATTTGTTTAATTTTAAGTCAATTCTTTATTATCTGCACAACTTTTGTGCCACTGTTCGAACTTATTCCACGTATACAATGACAACTTCCACAATATGTGCTTATTCGTGATATTTCTCTGCTTACAACCTTTTTGTAAGCAACAACAACACTTGTTAGTTATTCTTCTTTGCTCACAACCTTTTTTGTAAGCACCACACTAACAACTGTTTTCTTCACGCAACTTGTCTGCACACAAGTCAGACTGAATTATAACTCGATCTCGTATCTTCACACACCACTGGTTGAATTCTCACTTAATTCAACACGACGTCGTCACACGACTAACTTAATTCGAACTTCGAAAATCACGTGTCTTCATACACGACTGACTGAATTCTAACTGAATCATCGTTGCTCGCTTTATCTTGCCTTTTATATCACTGGATCAACAGTGTGATGAATGCCCTTGAAGGATGATGACGACCTTCGGGAACAATCCAAAAATGTAAACAACTTGTTTCCATTTTTGTTGTTCGTGTATCTTGTTTACTTTCGTCCAGGCAGAGTTGTTGTTTTGTTTGTTTGTCTTTCCGCTATATTTTTTATACACGGACGTTGTTGCTATATTTTTGTTTATTCATCGATCTTTTAAACAAGCCTGTTGTTTTTGTTGGTATATGTTTACTCATTCGTTGATCACGTGAACAACTGCATTGTTTTGTTTTTGGAGCTTTTGCTTATTATTTTAATAACACCATTTCCATTTTCGTAACAGTATGAATGCGTATAAGTATCAGAAATTATGAGTATGATTCGATTCTACTCATCTTTTTGAATACTCATTGCTGATCTATGCTCTATAGTATCAATCAGCGTGAGGAAAGTCCCCTTGTCAAGATCAGTTATTAGTGGGTTTAATCCACTCCGAACTCTGCATGAAACCAGTCAGTTCCCTTAGTGGCACGTTGGCCATCGCAACAAGTGCTTAATTTCCTATAATTTTTTAATGAACATCGGAATTTGAAATTTTTTTTCTTATTTTTCATCATATTTTCTGCCAACACTACGTTAACTCTTACATGCCACTTGTTTATTTTCGTATATTTTTCAGCCATAACAACTGAATTAAAAAAGCAACCGAAAATAAAATCATTAAAAAACAACAACAACTGATTACACTAACAACAACATACTTATGGAACACTTAAATGGCGTATTGCAACAGCATTTGAGAGAAGGTACTCTCGATTCATTCGGCCAACTTTTTATTTGTAGTCTATACTGTCAATTATTTTTGCCTGTTTTCAACATATTTTCGTTGGTGTCGATGGTGATGATGACTTGTTGCCACATGTTAACACTCTCAATATAAGACGATCGATTTTAGTTATACAAACATAGCTTACTTGTGAGTACCTCTTTTTTTTTAATACAAAAAAATAACCAAGAAATTTATTCAAATGTTTGAAAAAAGGAAAACTTATTTTTGAAATGGAAATTTAAATTCGATTATAAAACCATTGTTTAGCATAACTACGAAGCCAGTAGCAATACCAGTGTAGCAACAACAGAAAAAAGTAAAATTTTCATGCAATATTAATACATATGGGCAATTTCGTGTCAAGTGACCCAATTTTTAAAAAAAAATTAAAAAAAAAATTTTTAAAAAATTAAAAAAATAATTTTTGGAAAGATTGAAGAAATATCTATCTAAATTTTTGCTAGGACCAATAGGTGGAAAGTTACATACATTTTAAGAAAACCCTGTATGACCAAAATGTCCAACTTTGACCCCCTCTAACTCCGGCAGTTCTTGACTGATAGAGCTGAAAATTTTTGTCTGGCCAACTATCCAATAGTACTAATCTTGGTGCAAATTTCATGCAAATCGGAGGACATCGATTTTAAAAATTGGGTCACTTGATACGAAATTGCCCATATATGAACACAATTTCAATAAAAAAGCCTCCAGTACATCTCTTAGTAATTCAAACTCACACTTAAACAATTACTTGGTTGACCAACTATTCCTTTGTGAAGCTTTTTTTTTGCCTCTATTTTTTTCCTCGTATTTCAAATCGCATTTCAAAATCATCTTGTTAGTTCGGTTGAACATTTATCTCTCTCCCTCTTTCTCCCTTTTGAGTTTGAGTTTGACTGGTGTTAACAAGCCAAAGACGACATAGACGGCGATGACGTGAAAACCAGACAGCACCAATAACAGTAACAACAATAGCAACAACAACAACAACAACATACAACAAAATATTATTGCATTACATTTTGGGTTCATAGAAGAAGAAAAAAAAAAAGCAAAAGCCACCATCATCATCGTCATCATCAGCACCATTGATTGCAATTTCAATTTCAATTATCTATTGCCATCATATTGGTTTGTACGTCTAACAGGGTTTCCATGTTCGATCCGACAAAGAGGTCGAACATGAATGATAAAATTTTGCATCATTTAGACGAGAGCATGAATTTTGTTGGCTATGAAGAACTCACAACCACGCAGTTAAATCACACGTTCTCGGTAGCCGTGTTATACTTCGTTTAGATAACTGCAGACGACGATGTCTGACCTTCCAGTGACCTCCGGGTCTTTCTAGATATATTATTTAGAGGGCATTGAAGCCTTTTTACAAATTCGAAAATCGTAAAGAAGAATATTTTTTGTCTTCTCAGGCGTTTCTAACCTGGATTGTAGGCGGTCACTATACCCAGTACACCACGTCACCTCTTAAAGCTCAACGAGAAAAATGAAAACTGAGTTAAAAAGTATGCATTTTTGAGGAAGAAGTGCATTTATTAATTAAAACATGCATACGCCCTGTCATCGTCATAGTCTAGTAGGTAGTGTGTTGGCTTATTAGACGTGAGGCCAGGGTTAAACCCCACATCAGACATCTCAACATACATACATAATTGGTCATTACAACCCTTCAGTCAGGATTACGACCTAGCTTCTCACACCACTTATGTTCTGTGCGTTAATTTTATACATGAGTGGCGGGACCTACAGTTTAAAGTCGACTCCGAACGACAGTTTTTTTTTTTGAGAAGCTTTTCATGGCAATTTTATTTACTCTCAGAGTTTTTGCCAGAAATCTGCTGAGAGGAAGTCGCCGAAGAAATATTTCATAATTTCGTTTTGATGTCTGACCTGGGATTCGAACTCGGGCTTCAGTCTAATAAGCCAACACACTACCTACTAGACTACGGCGACTTCAAACAAAACAAAAATCTCAAACAAAACAAAAATTTATTCGGCATCTGTCTCTCAGCAGATTTCTGGCAAAAACTCTGAGAGTAAAATAAAATTCCCATGAAAAGTATCTCAAAAAAATCTGTCGTTTGGAGTCGACTTTAAACTGTAGGTCCCGCCACTCATGTATAAAAATTAACGCACCCAACGTTAGGGATATGAGAAACTAGGTCGTAATCCTGACTAAAGGCTTGTAATGATTAATTATGTGTATGTTATGTACAACATATGTATGTTGTGTGGTACGTAGAATCGTGGTATTGAAACCACATGTGGTTAATATCCAGATCCACGAATTCAGGCTAAAAAAATTTAGTAATTTCTGACTTACAGGTTTCACCTTCGCCAGTGACGGTTAGACTAATGCCGCCAGCACAAAATCTACACCAAACAGTGACTTTTTTGAAATACATTGTATGCTCTTGGAACGTACATATATTTATTGCCATAGTCCACAATTGGACAATTTTTCTTAGTCACATACCCATTTATCCAGAAATAGGCCTCAACGCTGAAGACGATTTTTCGATTAAACTAGGGTCAGTTGCCAACTGTTCCAGCGCCCTTTCAGCGAATACATGTTGTTGTCTATGGTCGTTAACGGTGATTTGACAATACGGACTGAGTAAATGACAAGTAATTTCGGAAATCTCTATTGGAAGATCCCATAAAAGCTATTGTTGTGCGCATCCAATATGAAGGAATGGAGATATACGCATAATTACTGATTGCCAAGGGCCCATTAAATCCCTAGAGAATATTTACATACCATCCATGATTATAAAAGAATACGGGGGCTAATCGAATTCATTTCGATCACTATGACGAACAGTTTTTCACGAGTTTTTCATATAAATTCGATCACGAGTACCGATGGTTGCTCTGGAGGAGATAGCAAGGGTCTCAACGATCACATTTATGTGTGTTTCTGGATAAAGGGACATTTGAGGTAACAACACTACATACATACACAATTGGTCATTACAACCGTTTAGTCAGGATTACGACCTAGTTTCTCACACCACTAATGTTGAGTGCGTTAATTTTTATACATAAGTGGCGGGACCTACAGTTTAAAGTCGATTCCGACTGACAGATTTTTTTGAGAAACTTTTCACGGCAATTTTTTTTTTTTAATTTATTTTTTTATGTTTTTACCAGAAATCTGTTGAGGGGAAGTCGCCGAAGAAATATTTTTTAATATTTCGGTTTGTTAGAGATGTCTGACCTGGGGTTTGAACCGTGGCCTTATGTCTAATACGCCAACACACTAGCTACTAGACTACGACGACTACAGTTAACATATTCGTGAAAGCTTATTCGCATGATTTAAGACGCGATATTAGCTTAGCTCAGTTAAAGGACGAACGAATAATCTAACATATATCTTCGCTCCTACATATATAAATCTGATAAACCGTCAAACTATTTGAATTATTAACCTAATACATACATAATTGGTCATTACAACCCTTCAGTCAGGATTACGACCTAGCTTCTCACACCACTTATGTCGTGTGCGTTAATTTTATACATGAGTGGCGGGACCTACAGTTTAAAGTCGACTCCGAACGACAGTTTTTTGAGAAGCTTTTCATTGCAATTTTATTTACTCTCAGAGTTTTTACCAGAAATCTGCTGAGAGGAAGTCGCCGAAGAAATATTCTTTTCATATTTCGGTTTGGTGTCTGCCCTGGGATTCGAACTCGGGCCTTCAGTCTAATAAGCCAACACACCACCTACTAGACTACGGCGACTTCAACCTAATGCCTCTATTAAATGTTTTTCTAGTTTCCAAATTCTTTGCTTTAAGGATCTTTCTTATGGTTTTTTCCTCCTACCGAAAACCCTACGTCTTCTAAGACCACAGTCTGTTTTTTTTTTCCAAAATTCGAAAAGAAAACCAAGATAAACCGAAACAATAATCAAGAAAAAAAAGCAAGGAAAAGAAGAAAAGATGGAAAAAAATTCCACAAGACAAATAATATGGTGTTATGGAATAAAAAAAAATCTGTCGATATGACTGTTGGCAACAAAGTGACAATCTTTGTTTGTCCGCACATACGGTCGGTTTGGTTTGGTTGATCGCTTGATTTGCTTTAGATTTGGTCGTTCTATTCATTTTGTCGACAATTTCTGTGTTCGCTTTTCATTTACTCTGGTTTTTTGACACGATAATTCTTTCTTAAATTTCTGTTGTTCTTCTATTCCTAAACAATTTCATCCTTATTGTAGTGTCAATAAATGACAGAATTTTGCAGTGTATTCTGTTGGCAATTATATTTTAATTTTCAATTTTGAAAATTGAAAATCAATTGAAAATTGAAAATCCTAATGGATGCATTGTTGTATTCAATGGAAATGTTTTAACTCAAAATTCGTTATTGTTTTGTCAGTTGTGGTGTGTTATCGATTGTTATTAATTGTTATCGTTGTGGTGAAATTCATAAGAATCGTTTCTAATTTATATGTCTTGCGTTACATAATTTTTTTTTTTTTTTTTATAAAATATTCATTTATTTGCAATCTATTTTACAATAATAAGCAAATGTGATAATCTTAAAAAATAACATATTTACTTATTTCCATTGAAAATGTAATTTAAATTACATATGAACATGAGTCATATATAGGGGTAAATGTGAATTAATATTGTTACGTTTTTACCTTTTTAGAAAACGTTTAAATATGAGTTCGTTGATTGCAAACCAAGTAAAAAGAAATAAGTGTTTTATTTTAAATCAACTCTCTTTATTGTCCACACTTTCTTATGTGCCACTGTTCACACTTAACCGATACAACAATAATTACTACAATTTATTGCTTGTTCACTATTATTCACACACAACTATTCTGCTCGCAACGGATATCTTCGAACCACGACTTTTTACTTCGCACGCAACTTGTCTTCACACCGCGACTGATTTGTTAACACGCAACTTCACGCAAAGCTAACTGACTTATAACTGACTTGTTCTCTGCTTTGTGTCGCCTTTTTATATGTCCGCAAAATCAGTCTGATGATGGTTCTCGAAGTGGAATGTTCTTGGTATCGCATTCTCGAGAATTCTTTTGCGACTACATTGTTTGTTGTTGCGTTTGCTTATTTGTCTGTCCCTTTTTCTCTCATACTTGTTGTAGCTGGTTTATTTATAATCAATTCGATGTATGCGTTAGTGTGTATTTGTGTCGTGTGTATTGTGTACGCATTGCCTCATGGTCTTTGTATGTATTTGTAGCTTTTGTTTATCGTTAATGTTAAACGATATTAGGTCGTTTCGATATGCGTAACAATATTTTACTATTATTACAAGAGAGTTAATATAATATTCTACTATTATTACAGTATTTAAAGATTGTTAAATAAAAGGAAGATCTAAAATATGTTTGCGTTTAAGCCTTCGGACTTGGTCAGTTTCGTCTAAGAGTGTAATCGCCAACACATTTGTATGGTTGCTAAGTCTTCCTAAGTAACTGCTGCTAAGTTTCCTTATTTCTTCTTTTATAAAAGGAATTTTTAAGTACTTATGTAAATTTTTATTAGTCGCATAGAAAGGAGCTTTTGTAATTGAGCGCAGGACCTTAGATTGAAATCTCTGTAAAATTTCTATGTTAGAATTACTAGCAGTTCCCCATAGTTCTGTTCCGTAAGTCCAGATAGGTTTTAACATTGTTTTATAAAGTAACACTTTATTCTCCAAGGAAAGTTGGGATTTAGGTACGAAAAGCCAGTACATTTTTTTAAATACTATATGGCGAGTTGTTTCCTGAGCCTTCTGTCAAGATGTAGTCCCAAATACTTTACAATGTTGTCATTAGGGATAGCAATACCATTAAGAAATACCGATGGACAATTACCTCTTCTCGTTGTAAAAGTGACATGGCTAAATTTTTGTCTGTTGACTTTAATATTCCACTTAGTTAGCCAGTGATGAAAACAATCGAGTTGTTGTTGTATGCATCCTGAAGCTTCTGAAGGAGTTTCAGAGGAACTCAAAAAAGCCGTGTCGTCTGCATATGTTGAAATCGTTACGTCGTCTCTTGTTGGCAAATCGTGTGTGAATAAGGTGTATAAAGCTGGGCCAAGTACGCTTCCCTGTGGAATTCCTGCTGATATCGTACAAATTTTAAAAAAATCATTTTTGACCCTCATCTAAAAAAACATCTATTTTTAAGATACGACAGGAAAAATAAGTAAAATGTAGATGGAAGTAACTTTTCTAACTTGTATAACAATCCTTCGTGCCAAACTTTATCGAACGCTTATTGTATGTCCAAAAATACAGCAGAACAGTATCTTTTGTTTTCATAGGAATCCGTTATCACCTTAATAATTCTATGACATTGTTCAGGCGTTCCGTGCTTGTCTCTGAAGCCGAACTGATAATCAGGAACTATTTTTGTATTTTTGGAGATAAGGTTTTAAGCGCTTTAAAAGTAATTTTTCAAAACGTTACATAATTGAAGAAATATTTTTCATTTTCAGTGTTGTTGGAAAAGTCTGACCTGGGGTTGACATCTAATAAGCCAACACACTACCTACTAGGCTACGGCGACTACAGGGCGTATGCATGTTTTAATTAATAAATGCATGTCTTCCACAAAATTGCAGATTTTCACTCCGTCTTCATTTTTCTCATTGAGCGTTGAGTCGGTGACATCGTGAACTAGTTAAGGTGACCTCCTACAATGCAGGTCTGAAACTACTAAGAGGACGAAAATCTATTCTTCTTCACGATATTCGTATGTGTAAAAAGGCTTCAATAATCTTCAAATAATATGTCTAGAAGTCGCCGTAGTCTAGTAGGTAGTGTGTTTTTTTATTAGACGTAAGGGCCGAGTTCCAATCCCAGGTCAGACATCAAAACGAAAATATTGTTACGAAAATGGAAATGGTGTTGTTAAAATAATAAGCAAAAGCTCCAAAAACAACACAATGGACTTGATCACGCATAAACAAAAGCTCCAAAAACAAAACAATGCAGTTGTTCACGTGATCAACGAATTAGTAAACATATAGCAACAAAAACAACAGGTTTGTTTACAAGATCGATGAATAAACAAAAATATAGCAACAACGTCCGTGTATAAAAAATATAGCAGAAAGACAAACAAACAAAACAACAACAACTCTGCCTGGACGAAAGTAAACAAGATACACGAACAACAAAAATGGAAACAAGTTGTTTACATTTTTGGATTGTTCCCGAAGGTCGTCATCATCCTTCAAGGGCATTCATCACACTGTTGATCCAGTGATATAAAAGGCAAGATAAAGCGAGCAACGATGATTCAGTTAGAATTCAGTCAGTCGTGTATGAAGACACGTGATTCTCGGAGTTTGAATTTAATCGTGTTAGACGACGTCACGTCGGTGTGAGAATTAAATCTATCGAGCTTTAATTCGGTCAGATTTGTGTGCAGACAAGTTGCGTTTGAGAACACAGTTGTTAGTGTAGTGCTTACAAAAAAAAGGTTGTGAGCAAAGAGGAATAACTAATAAGTCTTGTTGCTTACAAGAAGGTTGTAAGCAGAGAAATATAACAAAAAAAACCACATATTGTGAAAGTTATCGTTGTATAAGTGGAAGAAGTTCGAACAGTGGCACAAAAGTTGTGCAGATAATAAAGAATTGACTTAAAATTAAACACATATTTCTTTTTATTTTATTTGCAATCTACGAACTCATATTTTTAACGTTTTTAAAAGTTAAAAACGTAACAATATAAATAAAAAAAAAATATTTTTTCGGCAACTGAGAGTAAATAAAAAAAATTGCCATCAAAAGCTTCTCAAAAATCCATCGTTCGGAGTCGACTTTAAACTGTAGGTCCCGCCACTCATGGAAAAAATTAACGCACTCAACATTAGGGGTGTGAGAAGCTAGGTCGTAATCCTGACTGAAGGGTTGTAATGACCAATTATATATGTATGAATATGTCTAGAAATTCCTGTGATCTCTGTTCACCCAAAGAGAATAACGTCATAAAAAAAACATCGCAGGAAGATCAGACTTTGTTACCTTCTTATTATTAATTTCTTTGACGACTTTTTGGCTTTTTGCTGTTCACCTTGGTATGATATTTGGTTGACTATGCCGAACAGTGAACCATGAATGTTTTTAAACCATGAACTTAGTATGCTAGGTCAGACGAAACAACAAAACGAAATATGAAAAAAATATTTTTTCGGCGGCTTCCTCTCAGTAGATTTCTGGAAAAAACTCTAAGGATAAAATAAAATTGCCATGAAAAGTTTCTCAAAAATCTGTCATTCGGAGTCGACTGTAAACTGTACGTTCCGCCACTCATGGAAAAAATTAACACACACAACATGGGTGGTGTGAAAAGCTTGGTTGTAATCCTGACTAAAGGGTGGTAATGACCAATTATGTATGTATGTATGTGTTCTGGTGAGTATAGTATGTTGACTAAGAGACAAGAATTACGAGTTCAAACTTTAAAAAAAAAATTGATTGATAAAAAATATTCAGCTCAACACACACTTTGTAGTGTTTTTAAATATCAGCCCGATTAAATCGCTTAAAATCGAACTAAAATTTTTGTTTATTTCGCGGTGGCAATCAAAAGTAAAAAAGAAATCGGAAAAAACAGAATTTGTTGTGATTACAATGTGATGTTTCACAATGTAACACGTCGTACCATAAAATGCGATGATGATGATAATAATTTTCGACAAGATTTTAACACAACAACACAAACAACAACAACAACAACAACTAAAACATAAACTGACAATGAGCAAGCAACTTAATTCATCTTAAATAAGTTGCAAACACCGTTGCCGTTCGCCGTTGCTGTTTGCTGTTACTTTACTTACCACTTTTAAAAATTTAAGAGGAATTAAAAAAAAGAAATTAAATCGCGTTAAATTTTATTTTTTTTTTGTTTTTGTATTTCTCTGTTACTTTTTTTCAGTTACAGAACTCCACTGAAATTTAAAACACACAAAATGAGTTTTTTTTTTTTGTTTTCTTCACTGGTTTACGCTGCCAGCTTTTTAATCTCATTGTTTGCATCTTATTACACTTTTTAGCAGATTTAACAAGTAATTTCGTTGTATGTTCCATGGTATTCTTCAGAAAAGATGCCAGATAAACAACGAATGTGAGGGGAACTATAATGACAATACTTAAGAGGACTGAGATGAATACTTATGGTATTTTTTTTGGATGGTAAATCCATAGATATGCATCAGAGATCAGCAATAAGTATTCAAAACGATGAGCAGAATCGAATCATACTCATAATTTCTGATACTTATACGCATTCATACTTATTTTAATATCATGGAACCTCCTCTACTCATATTCAAAGTTTGAAGTACTCATCAGATTCATACTTAACAACACGTATGATGTTGTCAATTTCGACTCTCCATAACTCAACATTTACAAGAATCACAAAATAAGTATGAGTCGCATACGAACACTAAAATACTCACTAAATGGGTGTGTGCTTGCTGCTCTGTCTTTTTTGCTTACTTTATTTTGTAAATGCAACAATAACTGAAGCTGTAAATTTTGGTGAATAATTCGTGTAACTCGAATCATTTATAAGTAAATATTATAAGTATTTTTCTAAAGTTATGAATCTAAATGAGTAGGCTTATGAATCAAACATATTTCGAATAGTATGAGTTTGATGTCAACGTTGTACGCCTACTCATTGCAACCTGTACTTATAAATCAACGTTGTAGTCAGTACGAATGAATCAGAGTACATAGTTAAATTTCATTACTGTTGACTCACTTATATTCAAAATGTCATGAGTGCCTATGAGTAGCGAAAAAACGATTCATTGCTAATCTCTGATATGCATGACTGCCTACTCGATACTGTTTTAGATCTTCAACAGTAGTAGTCTGCATACAAAATATCGTAATTAATGTTCGTTACAGATTGTGATAATCGTTTACATACATAAATAATTGCTCATTACAACCCTTTAGTCAGGATTACAACCTAGCTTCTCACATCACTTATGTTGTGTGCGTTAATTTTTATACATGAGTGGCGGGACCTACACTTTAAAGTCGGCTCCAAACGCCAGATTTTTGGGAAACTTTTAATGGAAATTTTATTTTTACTCTCAGAGTTTTTGTCATAAGTCTACTGAGAGGAAGTCGCCCAAGAAATATTTTTGATGTCAGACCTGGGGTTTGAACTGAGGCCTCCGTCAAATAAGCCAACACACTACCTACTAAACTACGACAACTTCTAACTTGTGATAATCGTTTGCAAAGGACTTTATATCGGACCCAATAGTTATAGTTTCGCTAATATTGTTGCCAGTCTATAGCTCTTGAATTTCAGTTCATTTTTATCTTGCATGTAGCTCCTGGTCTTCTTTGTATGTCCTCTGGTCTATGCTAGAGCTCTCAGATTGTACCCGTACACAGCTGAAAACACTGTTCTTCCGCATTTTTACTTACGAATATGAAAGGATTACCGGTAGACATACTTTCAAGCTATGCACCGACTAATGTTTCGGATTTTTAGGACAAGAGAAAAAAATATATTTTTATGCCTTCATTTGAATATTACGCTAGAAAATTAAAAACATTTGTTAACATGTTTTACCATATGTTACACTTTTCATGAATAAATTTGTTTGCATTTCTTTATAGTAGAGGTGGCCCATGCAATTAAAGAATAAATTTGAGTTTCAAAGACATGCTACAATTGGGGGCCAACATAAACAGGATAGGAAAAATGTGTTTATTTAGGAATTTGGATAAGTTAAAGATGTACTCATCCTAAGCATTACAACAGGGATTACCATTTCATAGTACAATTGTGCAGAGAGAATTCACAAATATTGCTTATGCACTTTTATTTAGTTGTCGATCAGACTGCGACAAGCATACATGTTAGCGGATGCTATCATATTTTTTTAGATTTACACTCAAAAAATATTTTATGTTAAAAAATCCATTTTTTTAAATTCAATGTCAAATTTTCAAATTTTCTTAAAACACGTTTTGATTGTTTTAATAGTCAAGTTAATAATTTACATGATATAGAAAGAGAACAACTTTTTTATAGACATAAAGCAATATTTTGGAAATATTAAAAGGTTGGTAATTAGTAGAAGAGGAAATTTAGGAATCAAAATTAATATCCAGCAAATATCTAAAAAATCATTGCCTAATTATTAAGTCAAAGATGTATAACTTTATGTATGTTGATGAAATGAAAATCAAAATAGGGTATATTACTAACATTTTTCTATGGCTGTAAGCTCTCAACTTATTTTCTCTCTCTTACTCACTAATACACAACCAAAAAATATTTGGAAACCCCTGCATTACAAGAACGCTACAATTTGGTCACAAGAAAAATTCACATCCGGTGAGTGTGTTGGCTAAGTCAAGCAGGTAGAGCAATTTTTTAGGAAAAACAATTATAAGCAATAATGGGTTAATATGTTTGATTATTTCAAAACAAAACTCATCTCACAGAGTCAACGTCACCTTTAAACAAAATGTAAAATATCCGCAACAGGGTGAAAAGGATCAAAATTCCATTTTAAGAAAAGCAAATACAAGCAATAATGTTACCATCCAGTATTTCAGATGTTTGTTGTGTAGGTTAGGTTAGGTTAGTGTGGTAGCTTTATACCAAAATCTCACTTGAGCACGCATAGCGGCCCGTTGTGGCGCCACAGGTGAAAGCAGTCCCTATGCTGACCAAGTTCCTCCGAGCTAATGAGGGAGAAGTTGGTCAGCGCAAGGGCTGCACATTTGTTTGTTGTGTAACTAAGGGTTAAATTTTTGACCATTAATATACGTATCATTACGATCGGCTCATACATATTGGTTTTCGTCTTATACAACATTTTTTAATACCTTCTGAACCACACCAAAACCGGTTTGCATAATCTTTTCTCGTCTTCAATTTAGCTTACTAGTGAAATGCCTTAAAAACTCATGTTAACCTGAAAATTTTTTTAAATAGAAAAACAATAAATTGTTTGTAGGTTTGATATTATTAACCATTAGAGAAATGACGTCATTTGTCCTACATGAGAAAAGAAATTCACGTAAAGTGACAGCTTTGACCATGGGTTTTAAAAACTATGATCATGAGTAGCAAAGCCCACTACAACGGAACGAATACTCTACAAGTCGCTCACCCTTCCAGTTCTTCCCTGTTGTGTAAAATAATAGACGCTATTAAGTACGAGACAAGCAGAAAAATTCAAGAATGATGTCGAGTTATATATGTAAATTAATAAGATGGGTTGTTGAATTTATTTCAATTGATTTATTTCAAATTTTATTTTTCCTTTTTATTAAAATTATAATTTTAATTTCACAAATGTTTCTTTTTTTCTTAATTAAATACTTAAGTTTTTAAAACATTATTTTCTTATTTTTTATTTTCAAAAACTCTTCCAAACTTATTAAGAATATGAAATGTTTTTTTTATTTATTTTTATTTTATTAATTTATTTATTTTTATTTTATTTTTATTAAATTTAAATTATTTCCATAATGTGCAAAATAATTTTTAATTTTCCACTGTCAAAATTATTAATTAATTTAAATGTTCACTTTCTAACAAAATGTTTTATATTTATTTCTTTTCACTTAGAAAAATTTCTATTTAATAATTTTTTTATTTAATTTCTAATTGTTCATTTTAATCCGATGGACTACTTTATTCCTTGACTTCAAGACTTATATTAATTATTATTCCATTATTCAAAAATCAAGTCACTCATCAAAAACATTTCATATTCTAAAAATAGGATTTGCCAACAACAACGATTATACGCCACCGCAACCGATCATCATACGATAATAAGGTTATATCGTTGTTGTTAACATTTAAACATCTTAATTTAAAAACAAAGCAAAGGCCAACAACAACTACCACCAGTAATCATCACACGATATTACGGTAATATCGTTGTTGTTTACCATTTCACTTCCTCTAAAAAATTTTTTGTTTAAAAACAAACAAAATCCAACAACAATTATTATCAGAAATCATCACATGATATTACGGTTGTTAGAATTTTACAAATAAAGTTAAAAATAGAAAATACAAAATTTATAGAGTTTGTTACAAAATTTTACATACGATACCTTAACTAATACAGTTTGTCACAAAATTTTACATACGATACCTTAACTAATACAGTTTGTCACAAAATTTTTCATACGATACCTTAACTTGTATAGACTGGATAGACAGATGACAACTACCTCAGTTATGATTAGGTATTGCTATGTGCTACTTGGAAATGTCCGAGTCCTTAATATGCTTCCAAACAATATTAGATAAGGTTCAGACAAAGTGTCACTATAGGAGTATTGGGAAAGGGTTGCATAGAAAAAAATTTTTTGTTGTAATTATTTTAAATATTAGAAAAAAATTTTGCGCTCCACACGCATAGAATTTTTAATAGTACTCATACTCCATTTGCTCCTACATGAGCAAGAAATCGACGTAATGTGTTAGCTTTGACCGAGGGTGTTAAAAACTAAGATCTTTTGTCAAAAAAAAGAAAATATATATTTATCTCAGCACTATAGTTTGACAGGGTAACAGCAGGAGGATTCTAACTACTTATTACGCTCGACCATATCAAACTGGCCCACCCTTGTTATTATTGTCATACACACGAATGTGTTTTTCATTTAAAAAAAAAAGGCTGCAGTAAACAAGTAGAAAAAAATCGTACGCTTTAAAACAAACAAATGAATATGAATTCATTTACATTCATTCATTCATGGTACACCACTGTATTTTTGTTTGTATTATACACACATTAATATTTCTTTTTTTTTTGTACATTTAAATACACATTTAAATATATATTTAATATACAGATATTATGTTTACATTTTGTACGAAAAAAAAAAAAAAATAAACTTCAGTCAACAAAAAAACAGAAAAACAAAAACAGACAAAAGATATGGATTTTTTTGTGGCCAAAAGCGCAAACAAATCCGTGCACACACTCTCTCTCACTCTGGCTTTTCAAATAATGAATGTAAAGCGACATGTAAAGCGCACGTAAAATCCAGTGACGACTTACAGCCAAACCATGTAGTCAGCCAGCCTGTATTTAAACATGGCTAAAAGTATAAACGTATTTATGAAGGCAACAACAATGAAAAAACAACAACAAAAATAAACAGCAACTACCACGCTTTTTAAATAATAAATTAAAACCAAAGAACCAACAAATGTACGGCAGAAAAAAAATGGTTAAAAAGCTGATCCACTCTCCCAAACAACAGACATTCGCCTACCCACCAGAAGATACAAATCTCGCCTGCTTTACATGCGATTACTCTGCAGAAGTTCAACAACAAGCGGTCGCTTTATGTTGCAGCTGAAGCTGTTGCTGTTGCTGATGATGATGCTGGTGACGGTGCTCTTTTCTTGTGTTTACTGTCGTTGTTTTAAAACATGCAGCAACAAATTGAATTTCAGCACAAATATTACCAAAAAAAAAAAAAAAAGGAACAGGAGAGGAAAAGCCCTGCCGAGTTAATCATATCGTAACAATTAATCAAACTTTTACTCAAACCAGCTTAGCAAAAAATAAGGAAAATAATGGCCAAACGAAACTTGAAACTTCTTTCCAATTTATTTCTTTGCTCCTCTTCTTCAATTTGCTTTCATTGTTTGTCTTTTATGGCAGTTTTACCAAACGGTTGATGAAAAATAGGCGTTAATTTGGGAGATTTACAAACAAAATTAAGAAAATCACAAAAAAAATAAATGAAACCTCATTCGAAAGTTAATGGAATCTGTCCACTTTCAAATGAAGTTGAGATGTTTCTTTCCATCACATGTGATTGAATGAGTGATGAAATGTTGAATAAACAAAAGCCTCCTCAAATATTTTCGGTTAAAAAGGCACAAATAGGCTGGTAGGGTGCATGTACCAGTTTATATGCAAAAGTATTTTAATGAACCTCAGTGTCCTCTGTCTTGTCCTAAAAAATGGAGACACCATATGCGCCAACTACAGGGGTATGAGCCATCTCCCTATCTCATACAAGTTTCTTTCGAACGTGTTGTTACGTTTCTACCTTTTAAAAACGTTTAAAATATGAGCTCGTAGATTTCAAAGAAAATAAAAATAAATTTGTGTTTATCTTTAATTAAAATTCTTTATTATTTGCACAATTCTGTGTGCCACTGTTCACAACTTGATGTAACAACAATAATAATAAATAATTGCTCTGTTTACACCCTTTGCATAAACAATAATAATTACTAGACAATTGTGCGACAGATCTTTGTGATGGAAATCTTCATACACAAGACTGACTGAACTCCACTCACTCACGTCTCCTCCTTTGCCTTGTCTTTCATATGGCAGAGTAAACAGTCTGATGAATGTTCTTGAAGGCGAATGTTCATGACTTCGTAAAACCACCATCGACCAGATCTTCATATTATGTACTTCAAAAACCAGGAGAAGACCCATAAAAAACAAGACGACGAACAACATATTTCTGTCGACTATAAGGCAGCCGTAGTCTAGTAGGTAGTGTGTCGGCTTATTAGACGTAAGGCCACGGTTCAAACCCCAGGTGGGACATCAAAATGAAATTATGAAAAAAAATATTTCTTCGGCGGCTACCTCTCAGCAGATTTCTGGCAAAAACTCTGAGAGTAAATAAAGTTGCCATGAAGAACTTCTCAAAAATCTGTCGTTCGGAGTCGACGAAGATGTCCCGCCGAGACGGGTATTAAATACGGGGATCTTCGGAAGTCGGATCTGCGTTGGAAAGACCAAATCGAGGAAGACCTGTTATTGATTGGTGTAACCAACGTAGCCGCGCAAGAGACGCCTGGAAGGATGTGTTAAGGCAGGCCGACATCCGTTAATCGCGTTGTGAATGGAAAATTAAGTAAGTAAGTATAAAGTAGCCTTCGATAAGGTATAGTGTTTTTGCCTCATTGTCTGAGCTCAGTATTCTTGCGTTGAGCAACTCCAGCAGCTCTGACAAGGTAGAAATGAACTTCTTCGAATCTCTTGACACTATGTGAGGTTTCAGATGAGGCAATGCCTTATCATACAACCTCTTTTTACGCCACCATTGCCAGCAAAAATTATGTCACTCTGGAGATCAAGCGTAGGATCTCTCATGCCAACAGACCTCTACAGGTCTCTTTTTTTGACAATTGAGTTGCAGAGACCACTACGACGGAACCGATACTCCACTAAGCTTCTCTTTGGTGAAGAAGTATGAATGCTATTAAGTACGAGACAAGCAGAAAAAGTCAAAAATGATGTTGAGAGTTTCCGTAGCCTAGTAGGTAGTGTGTTGGCTTATTAGACGTGAGGCAACGCCTCAAACCCCAGCTCGGACTTAAAAACGAAAATATGTAAAAAAATATTTCTAAGGCAAATACCTCTCTGCAGATTCCTGGCAAAAACTCTGAGAGTAAATTAAAAATTGACATGAAAAGTTCGATCGGAATCGACTTTAAACTGTGGGTCCCTTCACTCTTGTATAAAATTAACACACACAACATAAGTAATGTGAGAAGCTAGGTTGTAATTCTGACTAAAGGGTTGTAATGAGCAATTATGCATGTACAGTAGGCGTCAAAAGAAACTGTACACTACGGATAAGATTCTAACAATCACCAAACTCAACATTTACCTGTTAAGGAGAGTGCCCGAAAAAATTTGATAATATTTCGAAATTTTATGTAATTTTTTTTTTCAATTTTAAAAACTGTTAATGAAACAATTTAAAAATAAAAATAATAGTAATTTATTCATGTATGTTTTTTTTTTTTAATGTACAGTTTCTTTTGGCGTTCACTGTATGTATGATGTTGAGTTATATAGATATAGTCTGGATAGATAGATGATAATTACCTCAGTTGGGATTAGATATTGAGATTAGAAAAGACAAAAAATGCTTCCAAACAGTGTTGGCTATTGGAGTGTGGGAGGAGGGTTGCATAGAAAAAAATTTGGTTTTTAATTATTTTCCTTTATGCTTTATTAATGCATATCGTTATAAAAAAAATAGCTTTATTTCTCATATGCTTAAAAATATTCCAAAATATATATTTGAAGTAACTGTTAGGAAAAAGAATAGTTTTTATGCTCTACACGCATAGAATTTTTAATGGCACTTACACTCCATTGCTCCATTAATCATTAAAAATGTCCGTTAAATTTGAATAATTATCTTTCAACCCCGTTTATTTTTTTTTTTTTTTTTTTTTGTTTTTGTTCTTATTTTTTATGAGGTTTTAAGTAAAATAATAATAAAAAACTTCCTGCAAATACAGTTCTAAAGATAGTACGACTGAACCACAGTTTTTACTGCATAAGTACGTATGAAATAAAAAACTTGTGCTCTTTATGACAATATAGTGAGTGCCACCATAAAAAATGGTGTTGAATCACAGTTTTATGGGCATTTACACAGTGAAAGAAAGAAACAAAAAAAAAAAGTATTTTAAGTATCTCAATAAAAAAGAAAGAAAAAGAGTTGAATCCCCAGTAATTATTCTACTAGTAAATGCAGTGAGTGTTACAATACAGCACACAAAAAAAAAACCCACAGTTTTAGCAAAAAGTTTTTGACATTTTTTTTTTTCTTCTACGCCAGCAATTTAAAGAGCAGACCAGACCAGACCGCTAAAACATTGATGAAAATAAGACAAATAGAGAGGGAGAGAGAGATGGGAGGAATAAAAATGCAAATTTAAATGGGAACATCCGTTTACTATTAGTCTTGCACACCAAAATGACAAAATCCAACAACCCTTATGTGGTGATTACCATACATGGACTCACTCACTCCTTTCGTTAACACTGGCCATCCACTAATTTCAGTACGTCATCGGAACATCGTTTATCAACGTTTTTGCATACGACTACGTTTTTTCTGTGTCCAAACCATTACAATCAGTGTAAAGAAAACGACGGCTATACATTTAGACACACACACACACACAAAAGCGGTCAGGAAGAATGACGGCAAGCCAATGTACTCGTATGTATTCCTGTTGGATGTTGATCGTTATGCGCCATTCGCAGTGTAATTGCCCCTATAATGTATAGAAATCTAAATTCCATTCTATTACTTGCATTTTTTTTTCCGCTCTGTACTGTGGTTTTCCCCCATGTAATAACGGCAAACGAGCAGGCAAACAAAAGTGGTCAACCCCATGGAAAATATGAGAGGGCCCCATATGAAAATGAGCGACCCGCTGTTGTACAGTGAATACTTTAGTTAGAAGATAAGTTACACAAAAGTTTTCAAATCATTTAAAACAGCCGAAACTAACATTCGGATCAGAGAATTCAAAAAGATGAGTAGAATCGAATCATACTCATAATTTCTGACGCTTATACGCATTCATACTTATTTTAATATCATGAAACCTCTCTCTACTCACATTCAAAGTTTGAAGTACTCATCACATTCATACTTAACAACACGTATGATGTTGTTGATTTCGACTCTTCATAACTCAACATATATACGAATCACAAAGTAAGTATGATTCGCAACGAACACTAAAATACTCACTAGAAGGTTGTGTATTTGCTCTGCTTGCTGCTCTAATCTAAATGAATAGGCTTAAGAATCAAACATATTTCGAATGATATGAGTTTGATATCAACGTTGTACGCATACTCAATAGGTAGGTAGGTAGAAGTGGCTGTCCACCCGATGAGCGGACACACTTAGGCCTCATACAGGGCCCATTGTGATACCACAGTTTCATCTTTCCCCTATTCTAGGAAGCACTCGGAGCTTCCGATGAAGCGACTTAGATTGCCAATATCCACGCATGACAGTTCATCTACGTCCTCCATGTAGTAGGCACCCAGGTGTTTCTTTCTCCTCTGACCAAGTGCCGGACATGTGCAAAGTAGGTGAAGAATAGTTTCATCCTCCTCTTCATCTCCACAGCTTCTGCAGAAATCATTCGCAAGATGTCCAAGACCAATACGCCTCGCATGTGTTCCTATAATACAATGCCCCGTAATAACCCCGATAACAGCTTTGAGCCTGCTTCTTTGGAGCTTAAGCAGAGTCGTCGTGCGCCTTCTATCCAGCTTTGGCCAGATTTTTTGCGCCGCTCTGTCCTTATCCGAAGCTGCCCATCTACTGTTGGCAAGGTCCACGATTGCATTGTTAATCATAAGCCCACTGGTACTTAAAGGGATCCCCAATGTAGAGAATTCATCAGAGAGCTCGACTGTCGTGCCCCTTCTGGCCAATTCATCCGCTCTGCAGTTGCCGGGAATGTCCTTATGTCCCGGTACCCATGTGATACAAACATCACATCGGTTCGCCATCTCATTGAGACATCTGCGACAGTCGTATACTGTCTTGGAGTTTATCACACTAGAATCCAGCGCCTTGATGGCCGCTTGGCTATCGGAAAGTATAATGATTCTTCGCTTGCGAACATTTTTTTCCGCAACAATTTTCACCGCAGCTTGAATAGCCGACACTTCCGCCTGAAAGACACTGCAGTGATCTGGTAGTCTCATAGACTTGGATATTCCGATTGATCTCGAATAGATGCCAATACCAACGGCTCCTTCTAATTTGGAGCCATCGGTGTAGATTTGTGCGGCATTTCTCGTTAGGTGCGCCACACCCTTTCCCCAGTCCTCCCTTTTCGGGATGGATGTCCTAAAATTCATTGAGAAGTCATATCGCGGTGTCATATAGTCTATGCTTCCGACAATATCAGCTCCCTCAAGTATCCTTGTATGACCAATGCTCGATGCATGCCATTGTCCAGTCGCCCAGAGACGCATACTCAATGCAACCTGTAGTTATAAATCAGCGTTGTAGTAAGTACGAATGAATGAATCAGAGTACATAGTTAAAATTCAATATTGTTGACTCACTTATGTATATTCAAAATTTCATGAGTGTTTATGAGTAGCGAAAAAACGATTCATTGCTGATCTCTGATGTCTAGACCCCTTTGTATATAGGCCTGGCAACCTAAACTGTGTTCAAGCTGCTCTTTAATTTCAAGTCTGACAGTGACTTGCTCATTACAATCTAGCTTCCCACACTACCCATGGTATGTGCGTTAATTGAATCCATGAGTGGCGGGAGCTACAGTTTAAAGTCGACTCCGAACGGCAGATTTTTGAGAAACCTTTCATGGTAATTTTATTTTGCTCTCAGAGTGATAGAAGACTGATAGAAGACTGCTGAGAGGAAGTCACCGTAGAAAATTTAATCATATTTCGTTTTGTTCGAGATATTTGAGCTAGGCTTTGAACCACGGGTTCGCGTCTAATAAACCAACACACTACCCGCTAAACTATGGCGACTTCAAGTACGCGGTGCATACAGGGATATTTTACCATAACCGCTCTTACTTTAATTCGATTTCATTGAGATTTCTTAAATAGAGTCCATTTGTTAAGAGTTCCACTGTAGTACTGTTATACTAAAGCCACATGAACTCTTGTGCATATCAACGAACAGGGAATATGATGCATACCATTGCTTTGTAATTAGGCGAGAGCTTAAAGAATTTTAATTTTTTAGAATTTTTATTTCACAGATTTAAAGATAATTGAGCGGGTGGATAACACCGTATTTGCCAAAAAAGAATACACTGTCATATATCATACTTACAGTCATATTTTTAATCTCCATAATATTAAATCTATTCACTTTTTAAATAATCTTCTCTTAAAGATGAAGTCGCCGTATTCTAGTACGTAGTGTGTTGGCTTATTAGACCTGAGGCCTCGGTTCAAACCCCAGGGCAGACATCAAAACGAAATACGAAAAAATATTTCTCTGGCGACTTCCTCTCAGCAGATTTCTGGCAAAAACTCTGAAAGTAAATAAATTGCCACGAAAAGTTTCTCAAAAATCTGTCGTTCGGAGTTGACTATAAAATTTAGGTCTCGCTACTCATGTATAAAATTAACACACACAACATCAGTGGTATGAAAAGCTAGGTCCTAATCCTTTTGACATCTCGCAAATGATTTCTGTAGAAGCTGCAGATATGAGGAAGAAGATGAGACTTACTGTGTACATGCCCGGCACTATGTCGTAGGATGAAAAGGCAACTTGGTGCCTACTATATTGTTACGAAAATGAAAAATCAAGATACTGGTTTTTTGCTTTTACATCGCTTAACATTAAAATTATAAACCAAAGCAACAAAAACAAAACAATGCAGGTAAACAAACTTGTTTACAAATTATCGTACTGCTTAATATAACAACAAACACCAGAATAAAAAAATGGTAAACGAGAAAACAAAAATACAACAACAAACACCAGCATAAAAAAATGATAAACAAGTAAACAAGAATACGCAAATAACACTACAATAATAAATGTATACATTTATAGAGATTTCGAAAAGGCGAAGTCATGAACATTCACCTTCAAGAACATTCATCACACTGTGTACCCTGCCATATAAAAGGCAAGGCAAAGCAGGGAGTGAGTTAGTGAGTGCATTTCAGTTCGTCTTGTGTGAAGACGCGGTGTGTTTGAAGAAAGTAATCGTGTTTTGAAAATCTCCGTTACAAAGTTCAGTCGAATAATTGTCTGGTAATTGTTGTTGTTTATGCAAAGGGTATAAACAGAGGAATAACAAAGAAATGCAATTGTTGTTGCTTACATCAAGTTGTGAACAGTGGAACACAGAACTGTGCGAATAATAAAGAATTTTAATTAAAACTAAACAGAAATTTATTTTTATTTTATTTGCAATCTACGAGCTCATAAACGTTTTTAAAAGGTAAAAACGTAACAATATGTAATCAAATCATTGATTCTTTTTGCCACCTTGCATTATTAATTATTTTGAAAAGTTCTTTATAACGTAGGGTATCTCATGGTCGTGGCAGTATATTGCTTGTATCTTTCTAACATGTGTGTAATTTTTCTTTTTTCTTTACTCATTCGATCTTAACAACATACACCGCAGCTGTAATAATTTCCATTTAATTGGTAATTTTTGTCTGTTTGTCTGTTAACTACTGTTTGAGTAAGTAGTGGCCAAGCGTGTGGCACTAAAATTGTCTGAAAATCTAATGAATGAAGTTGAAGATTTTATTTCAGCCGGAAAGCATCATTCAAATGGTTGATGGCTAGCGTGTAGTAACTTGGTTAGCAATAAAATTAATTGCCAACATTAAAACATTTATGAAAATTTGTAATAAAATCGTAAAAATGCCATTAAAAACATCATAGAAATATTAGAATTCATTCTTCTTTGTTTCTGTTTTATTTTAATTATCATAGTTTTGTAATAATACTACGAATTATTATGTCCCATAAAAATCATCATCATAATATGAAATTCAAAAGCTAAAAAAGATTGTGCCATTTTCGGGATATTAATTTTAAAATCAAGAGTTTTGTTTGAAATGAATAATTGAATTGAATAATAAAGATGTGCAATTACAGAGTCGTTTCTAGGCAAGCTTAACTAAATCCGTCAAAAAAAAAAAAAAAAATAATGAAACAAATTAAAAAATAATTTAAGCAGTAATTTCATAAAGCTTTTAATGCCTTCTATATTGCAACGTTTTTACCTTTTAAAAACCTTTAAAATATGAGCTCGTAAATTGCAAATAAAGTAAAAATAAATTTTTATTTAGTTTTAATTAAAATACTTTATTATTCACTGTTCACAGCTTGATGTAAACAACAACAATTGCTTTGTTTGTTATTCCTCTGTTTACACCCTTTGCATAAACAATAACAATTACTAGACAATTGTTCGATAGATCTTTGTAACGGAGATATTCGAACAACGATTACTCTTTTCAAACACCCTGCCGCTTCACACAAGACTGACTGAACTTTTACTAACTCACTCGTTTGCTTTGCCTTGCTTTTTAAATGGCAGAGTAAACAGTCTGATAAATGTTCTTGAAGCCGAATGTTCGTGGCTTTGCCTCTGAAAACCTGCAAGCTTATAATTGATCATGGATCCTCCATTCCGTGAACAATAGACGGAAAAACCGTCGACTTCGGACATGAGCAGGACCGCCCAGAAAATCTGTAGATAGTCTGCTAAACGAAAAGTCTGCTCAAACTCCCAAAAACCACGCTCAGTATGGTTGTCGGAGTCATTACGAGGCATTGCATTATGGGCAGGCATCCGCAAAGCATTGCTAATGATTCCTGCAGAAGCTGCAGAGATAACAAAGAAGAGAAAACTGTTCTCCCCCTTCTGGGTGGTAATTTGCAATCGTGGACCTTGTCAACAGCTAATGGGCAGCTTCGGACACGGGCAGAACGACATAGAAAATCTGGCCAAGGCCGGATAGAAGGCGCGTGGCAGCTCTGCTTAAACTTCAAAGAAGTAGGCTCAGCACTGTTATTGGGGCTATTACAGGGCATTTTATTATAGAAACGCATGCGAGGCGTATTGGTCTTGGACACCTTGCAAATGATTTCTGCAGAAGCTGTGGTGATGAGGAGGAGGATGAGACTGTCTTTTTTTTTTTTTTTTTTATGAAACCAGCACTCAGGGGATCGCCCCTACTCATGCAGTGCATTGTGCAGGTTTTTTATGAAAGGTGGAAAGGGGGAAGATGCGAACGGCAAGGAAACGAGTTGCTCCTAAGTGACTATAAAATGGCCAGTGCTATACCTCCACCATTAGACAGTCTACAGGCAATCGTCCCCAAAAAGCCCGCAGTTTCTCACACCACTTATGTTGTGTGTGTAAATTTTTTATACATAAGTGGCGGGACCTACAGTTTAAAGTCGACTCCGAACGACAGATTTTTTTGAGAAACTGAGAAGAAATCGCCGAAAAAATACTTTTTGTATTTTTTTATTTTTTGATGTCTGGCCTGGGACTCGAACCCTGGCTTTTACATCTAATAAGCCAGCACGCTACCTACTAGACCACGGCGACCACTGTGTAGTAGTGGGCATACTATATCATGGGAGAAGAAGGCGTCTTGGTACCTAATATGTAAATGATCTGGCGGAACTGCCGCGCATTAACATTGCCAGGCTGATTTGCTTCATCAGAAGTTCTGAGTTTTTGTGAGATTTAGAGACAACTTGGTAATGATTTCTGCAGAAACTGCAGATATAAGGAAGAGGGTCAGACTGTTCTGCACCTTCTGGATAAATCCCCCGTACTATGTCGTGGGAGAAGAAGGCATCTTGGTGCCTACTATGTAAACAATTTAAACGAACTGAAGTCGCCATAGTCTAGTAGGTAGTGTGTTGGCTTATTAGACTGAAGGCCCGAGTTCAAAACCCTAGGTCAGACATCAAAACGAAAATACGAAAGAATATTTTTTCGGCGACTTTCTCTCAGCAGATTTCTGGCAAAAAATCTGAGAATAAATAAAATTGCCATGAAAAGCTTCTCAAAAATCTGTCGTCCGGAGTCGACTTTAAACTGTAGATCCCGCCACTCATGTGTAAAATTAACGCACACAACATAAGTGGCGTGAGAAGCTAGATCGTAATCCTGATTGAAGGGTTGTAATGACCAATTATGTGTGTAGGTTACACATTGACATTGCCAGCCTGAGTCGCTTCATCAGAAGCTGCGAGTGGTTGTGAGATTAGGAGACAACTTGGTAATGATTTCTGCAGAAACTACAGATATAAGGAAGAGGGGCAGACTGTTCTGCACCTTCTGGATAAATGCCCGATACTATGTCGTAGAAGAAGAAGGCATTTTGGAGCCTCTACTACATAAAGGATTTAAAGGAACTGTTACACATTGACATTGCCAGCCTAAGTTGCTTCATCAAAAATTTCGATTGATTGCGGGACTAGGGGAATACCAAAAATTGTGGTGTTACAATAGGCCCTATGTGGCCCAAGTGTCTGCCGCCAAATGCTTTGGATGGACAGCCACCTATACCTACCTACCTACATATATATCAGACACATACATAACTGGTCATTACAACCCTTCAGTCAGGATTATTGACCTAGTTTCTCACACCACTTATGTTGTGTGTGTTAATTTTATACATAAGTGGCGGGACCTACAGTTTAAAGTCGACTCCGAACGCTAGATTTTTTTTTTTTTTTGAGAAACTTTTCATTGCAATTTTATTTAATCTCAGAGTTTTTGCCAGAAATCTGCTGAGAGGAAATCGCCGCAGAAATACTTTTTGTATTTTATTTGATGTCTGGCCTGGGGCTCGAACCCTGGCTTTACGTCTAATAAGCCAACACACTACCTACTAGACGACGGCGACTCCATATATATCAGAGGTCATGTTAAAAAGGACGATTGCACGTCCATTGAAGTTTTTAACAAATTTAATTCCAATTTGTTTCCGTGTTTAAACTTCAATCGCACATGAGATGTTCAAAATCCTTCAATCATTTATTCACGTTTTAAAAAACGTATCAAAAATTTAAAAAAAAATTTCCCAAACACCTAACAATTCTTAAAAAAAAAAATCATTTTCATTCTTTGAAGCCGACACGTATGGACTGACTGTTGCATTTACCATCTGAAATAGATTTGAGGGGCAACACCAAATTCCGTGTTTAAATTGAAGACATTAAAGCGGAATAAATGATACGAGTCAAGTGAGACTCCACTCGAATGGCTCTTGAATAAGCAAAATTGATAAAAAAAAAACAAAAAAGTTAGCAACAAAAAAAATCATACTCAAAGTGCCACAGAAAAGAACTGTGCAACAGCAATCTGAACTAATTACATCACGTAGTAGTTCGTGGTATGAGGGGAGAGTAGAGAAAAATAAAAATGACAGAAAATGAATATTTTTCTGTTTTTTTTTTTTTTTCAATACAAATACAGAATGTATTGGAGAGGAGTGCAAATATAAAAGATACCGGACCGGACAAATCTATGATTTCCTCATTATTTGAGAACGTAATTCTAAATCGATTTGCTTGCCATTTTCCTCATTTTTTTCTTCTGCCATAAGCGGAATTCAAGCAAAGCAAGGAATGAAAGAAAGACAAAAACGCAGATTTTTTTTCTTAACTTTAACGGTGTTTTAATTGCTGCTGGACTGCTGGTCTGTTTTTCTTGGTATCGGTCAAGTCAAAGTGGCAAAACTACTTTGAATCCCAAGTATTTAGTTTCCGATTCAAATTTTAGAGCAGAGCAAAGCAGATTTTGTCGCTTGTACAGCAAACTGTGCGTATGAAGCACAGATATAAACGGTTTTTTCTGCGTGTTTTTTTCTTCCTTTTTTCTTACGTTGTAATTAACGATGAGTTGCGCAAAGAGAAGTGAAGTGCAAAGAAATGAATGTTTTTTTAGTTGCATTGATGTTACCATCAATCTAAATGGCGTCAGTTGTTGAAACGTTTATTTCATTCATTCATTTCTTTCTTTTTTTTTTGTTTCTTTCTTTACATGCTGTTGCCACTTTCATCGTTTCCTTTTTAGGCATTTTCTTCCGCTTTTTTTTTTTTTGTTTCGCTTTTGGCCATCATCATTTGGTTTCTTCTTTAGAAACATATTCAAACAATGTTTGGCTTAATTATACTGTGACCGTACCAAATGCTTCTTCTTACCATTTAAAATAGTGATGGTCACCATCAAGAAATTGCGGTAAATTTAACAGAATTTGCCATTTTTTTTAAATATGGCATCGAATTTTTTCCTTATAAGATCTGCTTAATTTTAAATTAATTATTATCGTATCAATCGCACATTTGGCAATTCCTCTGGTTATTTTAATGAAGCACTGGAATATGAAAATATGTAATTAGAAATTATCCAAAAACTGACATCATTAGGAAAAAGCTTTCGTTTTTAAATAATAATTCGATGCAGGTAGGTAGATAGTTGGCTATCCCCTCGATGATGTTATGAGCTGCTACTCCTAGGCCACACACAAGACCCATTGTGATATCACAGTTTAACATTTTCCCCTTATACAGGCACCACTCGAAGTTTCCAATGAAGAGACTCAGACTGCCAATATCAATGCATGATAGTTTATCCAGATCTTTCATATAGTAGGCACCTAGGTGCCGGGCATGTACACAGTAGTTGAAGAACAGCCTCATCCTCCTCTTCATCACCACAGCTTCTACAGAGAAAACATTTGCAAGGTGTTCAAAACCAATAGGCCCCGTAATAACCCCGATAACAGTGCTGAGCCTACTTCTTTGGAGTTTAAGCAGAGCTGCCACGCGCCTTCTATCCAGCCTTGGCCAGATTTTCTGCGTCGTTATGCCCACAGTTCTGTGGTAGCACAATTTCACATTTTCCCCTTATCACTCGGAGTTTCCGATGAAGCGACTCAGTCGGCCAATATCAATGCATGACAGTTTATCCAGATCTTCCATATAGCAGGCGCCTAAGTGTCTCTTTCTCCTCCGTCGAAGTGCCGGGCAAGTAAACAGTAGTTGAAGAACAGTCTCATCCTCCTCTTCATCACCACAGCTTCTGCAGAAATCATTTGCAAAGTGTCCAAGACCAATACTCGCATGCGTTCCTAAAATACAATGCCCCGTAATAACCCCAATAACAGTGCTGAGCCTACTTCTTTGGAGTTTAAGCAGAGCTACCACGCGCTTTCTATCCAGCCTTGGCTAGATTTTCTGCGTTGTTCTACCCGTGTCTGAAGCTGCCCATTTGCTGTTGTCAATTAAAAGCTTGCAGGTACCTAAAGGGGTCGCCAATGTCGAGAATTCATCAGAGAGTTCGATGGTCATGCCCATTCTGACCAGTTCATCTGCTCTGTAGTTTCCGGGAATGTCTCTATGTCCCGGTACCCATGTGATACAAACATCATATCGATTCACGACCTCGTTAAGACGTCTGCGACAGTTATATACCGTACTAGAGTTCATCACATCGACGCCTCCGTTCTATAACATTCTAAGTCGAAAAAGTGTGTTTTGAGTTATGAGCTCTCAAAGTTTTCACGCGCCATATGACTATATGTGTATTCTAAGTAGATTTTTCCCTATAACTTCGGAACGGATCGGCGCATCTTAACCAAATTTTGACAGTATTTAAGTTAGAGAACGTAGAATTTAAAAATGCAAGAACATTAAAAACTTTCTAAGTACACTTAGAACGTTATAGAATGGAGGCTATGATGCTCTGATAGCCGCTTGGCTATTGGAAAGTATGGTAATTTTCCACTTGGGAACGTATTACCGACACTTCCGCTTACAAGACGCTGCAGTGCTTTTGGTAACCTTATGGACCGGGATATTCCATTTGACTCCGAATAAATTCCACATCCTACGGTTAAATTTGAATGGAGTCCCTTGCGAGACTCCAGACCTCCCGTTCCAGAATGGATATCCTAAAATTCATTGAAAAGTCGTATCGCGTTGTCAGCTAGTCACTGCTTCCGACTTTTCCAAATTCTTCAAGTATCTTCACATGGCCAATGCCCGATTCATGCCATTATCCAGTCGCCCAGAAGCGCCTACTAATGTAAAAAGGAATTTTTGTTAATTTGCTTGAAAGCATCTACACCGCCATGATAGACAAAATTCTATTTTTCATTGGCATTCCATCAATCAATCAATCAAAGTCGCCGTAGTCTAGTAGGTAGTGTGTTGGCTTATTAGACGTAAGGCCATGGTTCAAACACCAGTTCAGACAGCAAAACGAAAATATGAATAAAATATCTCTTCGGCGATTTTCTCTCATAAGATTTCTGGCAAGAACTCTGAGACTGAGGCAAAGATTGCCGTGACAAAGTTTCCCAAAAATCTGTCATTTGGAGTTGACTTTAAACTGTAGGTCCCGCCACACATGTATGAAAATTAACGCACTCAACATTAGGGGTGTTAGAAGCTAGGTCGTAATCCTGACTGAAGGGTCGTAATGACCAATTATGTATGTATGTACGTTTCATCAATCTTAAGACCATTTCCCCAAAGGCAACACAATAATTTCCCACCATTAATGACCCGCATTCTTTTCAAATATTTCCTTCATTTCTTGCTTAGCTTGTCCTAAAGCAAATACTTTATTGCCACAAATTACTAGAAAAACGTTAAAATGCAACGAAATGGAGCAGAAAAGAAGGGAAAAATAATTCCCATATTAAAATGGAAGAAAAATTACCGCATTTAACATTTTAAATGATGTCGTCGACATTCAAAAGACAATTTAAAACGTTTTTTCAAGATTTTCTTTTATTTTTTGTTTCAACATCTTGGTGCTGTTGCTTGCTTTTAATTAAACAGCATTTTTTGTTGCACCCAGACACACACAGACAGCCATAATGCTGATGTAATTGTATTACAATTTAATTATAATGTTGTATATACACATAAATAAGCACTTGCAACATGCAACATGAACAATAAAGAAAAATGTGCAGCACCATCTCATCATCAACATCCACATCACCATCAACAGATGCGACATTAGAAACCAACACTTTCAACACAAATTTATCAGATCAGAAAATACTTTTTTCCTCCACTTTCATAGCACTTTCGTAGACTCCTTTGTTCTAGTTTCTTCTGTGTTTCGTGTCACCCCCCTTGTCCTTTGCATTCACACTCAGTGAAAGAGTGTGAGAAAATCTCCAGCAAAGAGTCAAATTATATAGACGAGCTCTCTATGACTGCAAAGTGTTGCACAGACGGAAGTGCAATCAAATGGCTTCGTTATTAATTGAAAAGGGGGAAATGCCATATGGGAGATACAGAGAGACATAGAGTGAGAGAGAGAGACAGTAAAAAACCAAATATTGTCTCCCATGGTTTGTGTTTACAATACAATAAATATGAAATGACAACAACAATAACAACATCTGTATTGTAAATACCATACCATACAGTGTGTATTATAAAGCATCGTTTACCATTTCATAGCACAATTGTGCCGAGAGAACTCACACGCATTCTTGTGCTTTATGATTTAGTTGTCGATCAGACTGCGACAAGAACACATGTGCGGCGGATGCTTTACCATTTTTGTCAGAATGACACTCAAAAAATATTGCATGTTAAAAGATGCTTTTGAGCGTATGGGCGTATTTCAATTTTTATTTTGTCGCATAGTATAATTTTTTTTTAAATGCTTTGGAATGCTTGCTTTTTCTCTATTAATAAAAAATGTTTTATTTTTATTTATCTAAAAACATGGTCTAATTTTTAAGCCAAATATGGATACCTATACGATCTTTTAATAAAAAATGGATTTTTTTTATTTTATTTTTATTTATCTAAAATTATTAAGCCAAAGATAGATAGCTTTACATATGTAAGTTGATAAAATGAAAATCAAAATATCGTATATTACAAACACTTTTCTATGGCTGTAAATAAATCAATTCTCTCAATTTATTTTCTCTCTCTTACTCACTAATACATAACCAAAAAATTTTTGGTAAACCCTGTTATAAAGTGACAATAATTTGATCTTCTTAAATTTATTTCATTCCCATTGTTCAATTACTTATTTACTTACAAAACTTATTATAATTTTGAATATTATTAAGGCAGTTGTTGTTGTTATTGTTGTTGCATTCGTTTATATGCTAATAACATCAAACGGGTGTTTGAGAGGGTTCGACAGATCTGTCACTCTATAATGGGGTATCATAGTTTCACTTATTTACTTAACTTAATTCGTCATTAGGATTATGCCCTAGCTTCTAATATCACCTATGTTGTGTGTGTTAATTTTATAAACGAGTGGCAGGACCTACAGGCGACTCCGAGCGACAGATTTTTGAGAAGCTCTTCATGACAATTTTATTACTCTCAGGGCCATTATTACAACTTGCCGTTAACTAAAGGGAGGATTTTAACGGGCAGATAAATTGTTTTTCATTATTATGAGTACCCAATAAGATAGAAGTGATCGTTAAGCTAAAGGGAAGATCATCCTACCTTTAACATTTTAAGGTCACTTTATGTTTGAACTTGCCATATCATATACTATTTTCGATATGGCAGCTTCAAATTTAAACCAAATGAGCATATACAACAAAAAAACGAAGTCCGCTGTTGCCACTGCGTTAAAAAAAAATTTTTTAATTGAGCAGTTTTATCGACTTTGCTCCGGCACTGCCATATTTTAATTTTATTTTATCTGTAAGTTGTAATAACGAAAATAAGTTAAAGTTAAATTTGCCGTTCACTTTAGCTAAAGGTACCTTTAACTAACCCCAACTTTAACGGGAAGTTGTAATAATGGCCCTCAGAGTTTTTGCCAGAAATCTACTGAGAGAAAGTCACAGAAGAAATATTTTTTTATTTTGTTTTGTTGTCACGTCCAATAAGCCAACACACTACCTACTAGACTAAGGCAAAATTTTTTTACGGGACTTTCGTGTAAAACTGTATTCCGTTTTGATTGGGCATTGAGCTCTAAGAGGGAGGTCTAGTTTGTGGAACCCTTTATCTGTACGTTCTGTGGTGATCTGAAGAGCTTGAAGGTACAACACATTTATTGCTTAGAAGCTCAGACTTAGAAAGTTATGTCAGGGCTTTCCTAAGGCTCTTACAGGTCTAGAGTCTATCAGATTTTCTAAACTGGATATACATATTCGTCTAGGAGATAGACCTGCTGGCAAGATGTCTCTCTACATACATATCGCTCCTTTATTGCAACATAGTCATATCTCAAAAAATTGAAAATTTGTAGTTACTTAAGCAAAACTGCTCTTTTAGACCTTCTGTACATGTTGAAAAAAAAAATCAGTTTTATATCCCAAGCTGAACCGAAGTTATAGCAATTGGAAGTTAGGCAATTAGATCATAGGACTTATGTCTTGAAAACTTAAATCGCATTTTGCCAAGTTCAAGTTTTTTTGAGATATGATTATGTTGCAATAAAGGAGCGATATGTATATGTTACACTTTCACGTCTTTCTTCTCCTTTCCTTCCTTCTTTCTCATTGTAATGTATTTTCATCCTTACTTACTTAACTGGCCATTAAAAACCCGATTAACGGATTTCCTTCCAGGCGCCTTTGCTTCTTCCGTGTCTACACCAGTTGGTCACACCAATCGATAGCAGAGCTTTCTCGATCTGAACCTTCCAACGCAAACCAGATCGTCCTCTTCACCGACTTTCGAAAGTCCCCGCATCAAATACCCGTCTCGCCGGAGCATCCTGCTGCATTCGAACGATATGGCCAAGCCATAGAGCACAGCCGCTCGATGTTAATACACTGCACAAGGTCCATGTCGTTGAGAAGCTTATACAGCTAACTAATTTATCGGATGCGGAAATCATCGGCAACACGCTCTGAACCGAAGATCTAACGTAGGACTTTTCTCTTGAATACTCTCAAGGCTGATGCATCAGTGCTTAATAGTCTCCATGCCGCTGTGCCATAAAGAAGCACGGGGATGATGAGCGTATTAGTAGAGTATTAGTTTTGTCGGACGAGAGAGGTCGCTGCTACTCAACTGCCTATTGAGACCATAGTAGCAGCTGTTGGCAAGAGCGATCCTGCGCTTGATCTCCAGTCGGACATCATTTTTGTTTGTAACGGCAGAGCCAAGATAAATTAATTCCTTGACTTTATTGAAAGTATATTTAGCGGCCTTCATCTACAATCCAATACGCCTTATGTCCCTTCGTTTTGCCCTCATTGTGGCAGTTAATGACTCCCGTTCAATAGTTTTAAAGGCAACAGTAACATCTCACTTGGTACACCCTATGATGTCAATGTCATCAGCGTAAGCAAGCAGATAGAAGCTCAGACATAGAATACTTTATCAGGGCCTTTGCTAGGGTCTTAGAGAGATCTAAGCTGGAGAGATACGTCTTGGAGATGGACTAGCTGCTGAAATGTCTCTCTACGATATATAATTGACTTCACCTGGAAAAGTTTTGTAAAAACCTCTTCAAAGTCGCCATAATGTAAAGGGTCCGCCAAATAACTTTTTTTTTTTGAAAATGCTTTAAAAAAAAACTACTGAATATTTTCTCAAATTTCTCTTTTTATTTGAAAGTACAATCCTTCCGCTTAATAATGGAAAATAATTTCATTCAAATGGTTGCCTCGGCTGGCCATGCAGTAGCCTACACGATCGGTCCAATTTTTAAGCACATTATCGATTGTGTGCAGCTGTATTTCACCAATGGCTTCACGAATATTATCCTTTAAAGCGTCAGTATTCAGTAGTTCAGACCCTTTAGTAGGACTTATTAGACGAGAGTGATGCAATCCCTAGCTCAAACATCGAGACCAAAACGAAATATGAAAATGAAATATTTCTTCGGCATCTTACCCTCAGCAGCCTTCTGGCAAAAACTCTGAGAATGAAATAAAATTGTCAAGAAAAATTACTCAAAAATCAGGCTTTCGGAGTCCCGCCACTCATTGATGAATTGAACACACACAACATGTATGATGTGAGAAGTTAGGTTGTGATCCTGACTAAAGGGTTGTAATGAATAATTAAGTAAGTAAGTAACCTTTTAACAACTTTTACTGATAAACAAAATCGAATTAATAGCGAAAATAACCAAAGTAGGGTGCAGTGATAACAAATTTTTTAAAAAAAAACTTCTTTATTTTATTACAATTTTTTATGTTTTCCCAAATGGTTTTCGTTTTTGTGTTGCATTTCGAAAATGAAAGGGGGAAACAAATTGATTTTCTCTCATAGTAGTGCACTGAATTACAACATCCGTTTATTTATTACATTTTTACAGTTAAATAGAGACAGACAGACAGACTGACACTTTATTATAAAGGGGGTGATGGAACAAACAAAGTCTCAAACATCTTGGGTATGATGTACTTACTGTTGATGCGGATGGTGTCAATTTGTTAATGTTGCTAGTCGTCTGGTTATTTGTTTTAATGCAACATTCTGTATTTCATACTCACACATGTACGTTCATTGAAGGCGTTAAATAATAAATAAATTACGTTCAATTGCCTTTCAAGCATTATATTGTAATGCAAAGCAGGACGGACTGTGTAAAACTGATACTCAAGTTTTCAATTTAAAAAGATTTTCCCAAGCAAACCACGACTTAGGCTTGTAATGGAAAATATTTAGAAATTTAGCATTTGGTTGTGTTAATTCAAGGCCACAGATTATTTCTTAAATGGAGCTTTGAATACGTTTACGAATGGATTGTCAAATCAGTACCACATAATGCTTCAAATTTTTCAAATATATCGTATAATTTATGTTTATAAATATCGTTACGAAAATGGATAAATCAAGATACTGGTCTTTTGCTTTTACATCGCTTAACATTAAAATTATAAAATAAAGCTACAAAAACAAAACAATGCAGTAAACAAACCTGTTTACAAATTATCGTACTGCTTAATATAATAACAAACACCAGCATAAAAAATGGTAAACAAGTAAACAAAAATACACAAACAATACTACAATAATAAATGTAAACAACGATGTTTACATTTATAGAGATTTCGAGAAGGCGAAGTCATGAACATTCGCCTTCAAAAACATTCATCAGACAGTTCACTCTGCCATATAAAAGGCAAGGCAAAGCAGGCGACTGAGTTAGTGAAGTTCTGTCAGTCTTGTGTGAAGACGCGTTGTGTTTGAAGAGAGTAATCGTGGTTTGAACATCTCCGTTACTAAGATCTGTCGTATAATTGCCTAGTAATTGTTATTGTTTATGCAAAGGGTATAAACAGATGAATAACAAACAAAGCAATTGTTGTTGTTTACATAAAGTTGTGAACAGTGCCACACAGAATTGTGCGAATAATAAAGAATTAAAATTAAAAATAAACACAAATTTGTTTTTATTTTACATATTTTAAACGTTTTTAAAATGTAAAAACGTAACAATATTTATTTTTAAATTCTTAAAAAATGTAATGCATTTCCTTTGCCATTAAATTTCATACTCAATTATTGACTTTTTATATGGTCATGTGTAACTATTTTGTTTCGATATTCTTGTTATTGGTTTGCAATAAAAATTTTATTCCATACAAATCGTATTCATGTAGTGTGGCATGTCCTTCGTAACATTCAACCGACTGTCTATCTATTGATCGAAATTAAAGTGCTTGTGGTATATGTATGTGGAATGCATTAATTTTGATGGAAACTGTGGAAATGAAGTGTAAAAATGATTTTATTGAGAACGTGCAAATCAAATTTATACGTATGTACATACATGCATGGATTTTTATACTTACACTCGAGAAAATAATGATAGTAAAAAAGTATTTAAAAGTCATATATTCAAATGACTGCAATCATGTAAACGCTGGCTGGATCAAATAATATTGGAATGGAAGCTCATAGGAGCCAAGAAAAAGGTACCACCCATTGGCAGGTGCCAGTTTAAACTTTCTTGGATTGATCAACTTTTTTCCACCAATTTTTGTACACATCAAAACAAATTGTAGCCAGATGATATGGGAACTGGGCTGTATATTACATAAATAAAAAATTCTCAGCGAAATGCAAACAACGTTTAACGTTGACCACCAAAAATATGTGTGGCCCAGGGATCAGCAATGAATCGTTTTTTCGCTACTCATAAGCACTCATAAAATTTTGAATAAAAGTGAGTTAACAATATTGAAATTTAACTATGTACTATGATTCATTCTTACTCACTACAACATTGATTTATAAGTACAGGTTGCAATGAGTATGCGTATAAGGTTGACATCAAACTCATACCATTCGAAATATGTTTGATTCATAAGCCTACTCACTCAGATGTATAACTTTAGAAAAATACTTATAATACTGTTACGTTTTTACCTTTTTAAAAACGTTTAAATATGAGTTCGTTGATTGCAAACCAAGCAAAAACAAATATGTGTCTTATTTTAATTAAACTCTCTTATTTGACCACACTTTCTTATGTGCCACTGTTCACACTTAACCGATACAACAATAATTACTTGCTATTATTCACTCACAACTATTGCTCGCAACCGATATCTTCAAACACGACTATTTAGTTCACACGCAACTTCACTCAAGACTAACTCAATTACAACTGACTCACTCGTCTGCTTTGTCTTGTCCTTTTATTGTCCAACACGAACAGTATATCGAACGTTCTTGAAGAAGAATGTTCGCGGTTTCGCATTCTCGCAATTTCTATGGCGACTGTATTGCTTGTTGTTGCGCTTGCTTATTTGTCCATCCCTTTTGCTCCCATGCTTGTTGTTGTTGGGTTATTTGGAAGATGTTCGATGTATTTGTGTATTGTGTACACATTGCCTCTTGTTGCGTTCGCTTATGTTGCGTTTGCGTTATCCATCTCTCTCATACTCATACTGATGTTATTGTTGGTTTACTTATAAATGGTTCAATGTACATATGTGTTAGTGTAGCTGGTAGCTTTTGTTTATTGTTTTTATGTGAAACGGTATTAGGTCGTTTCGATCTGCGTAACAATACTTATAAATGGTTCGTGTGACTCGAATCATTCATCAAAATTTACAGTCTTAGTTGTTGTTAGGCATTTGCAAAAAAAAGAAAACAGACACTTAAGCAGAAAAGGCAGAACAAGCAGAGCAAACACACAACCTTATAGTAAGTATTTTAGTGTTCGTACGCGCATCATACTTATTTTGTGCTTCGTATATATGTTGAGTTATGGAGAGTCGAAATCAACAACATCATACGTGTTGTTAAGTATGAATATGATGATGAGTACTTCAAACTTTGAATATGAGTAGAGGTTCGATGATATTAAAATAAGTATGAATGCGTATAAGTATAAGAAATTATGAGCAAGATTCGATACTACTCATCTTTTTGAATACTCATTACTGATATCTGATCTAACTAAGCCACAAAAAAATTGAACTTTTACATACGTTTGCAAATGTATTGTATTCCGAATGTATGTATTCCGTATGTATGTATTCCGAAACTATTTTTCCTCAACACTAACATCCCCTCTTTAGTAGGGTTAGGGGTACATAGAAAACAACTTCACATGCATTTAAAATCTTCTGAAAAAATTGTGTGTCTTGGCTAACTATTTTCCATGGCTGTTACTTTAAATTTTCGCACATAATCAATAAGACAAGAAGAAAAAAAAGAGAGAGAACCTCCTTCAGTAGAAAGTAGAGAAACTTATCACTGGCATTACAGTTAAAAAAAAAAGAGGCGGCCCAAATCAGACAGTTCGGAATGTGTGTCATGGTTAAAAAGGCACAAAATCTTTACAGAGTTTACATAGAGAATTCAAAATAAATTTAAAAAGAAATTGCCATAAAAAATTTATTTCGAATTCAAGAAAGGAAAAGAAAAATATGAATTTTATTTCCTAAATTTTTAAATTGAAAAAATGGTTGAATTTGGTTTAAATTTATCACTTCATATGACTGACTATGCTCTGCAGAGTAAAATTTCAATTTAAACACTACTTGGGTGATGCTGATGCTGGTGCTGATGCTGCACCAGCCAGCATGATGATAATGATAGTAAGGCATGCTAATATTTAAGTTTTATGTGTGTTGCATACATCAGGATGATAAATTCCAAACACTTACGGTTATGATTGTTATTGTAGAAGTTGTTGTAGATGTTGTTGTAGATGTTGTTGATGTTATAAGTTTAAGTAGGAATATTAAGTACACGTCGTTACTGTGTTGTGTTCTCCAGTTCCAGTTCACATATGCAACAAATGTGAACTTATAATTATTATTACACACACTTGCAATATAATGTTACAGGCAACACCATCACCATCACTATGTATGCATACACTTTGGCTATCTGCATGCCACATACACTTGCCACATTCCTTTTTTCTTTCAATTTTTTTTTTTTTTTTTTGCAGCATCTTTATGAAAAGTTGTTATTAAAAGAGCATCTTGTACTAGCTGTGTTGTGCTTTATGCGGTTCGTCGATGTCGCTGTCGTTGTCAAACTAAGTCAGCTGGGGCAGGTTTACCTGGCAAACTTCAATGCCATCATATAAAAACGCTTGATGACTACCATGAGTTGAGCGGTGTCAGGCAATTTATAGTTTATATGAGTGCAGTCAAGAAAAGTAATAATTACTCCTTGCGCTTAAGGAAGTCGAGTGTCAGCTACGAGGTGCAACTGGGAAGTCTAAATGATCAGTTAATAACGATACGTTTTTACCTTTCAAAAACAATTAAAATATGAGCTCGTAGATTGCAAATAAAATAAAATTAAATTTGTGTTTAGTTTTAATTAAAATTCTTTATTATTCACACAATTCTGTGTGCCACTGTTCACAACTTGATGTAAACAACAACAATTGCTTTGTTTGTTATTCCTTTGCACAAACAATAACAATTACTAGATATTTGTTCGACAGATCTTTGTAACGGAGATGTTCAAACCACGATTATTCTCTTCAAGCTCATTGTGTCTTCACACAAGACTGACTGAACTTCACTAACTCCGGTCACCTGCTTTGCCTTTTATATGGTAGGGTAAACAGTCTGATGAATGTTCTTGAAGGCGAATGTTCGTGACTTTGCTTTCTCGAAATCTCTGTAAATGTAACCATCGTTGTTTACATTTATTATCGTAGTGTTGTTTTATTTTTTTTTTTTTAATTATTTAATTATATTGAATCTAGCACAACAAGACTAAAAATCTTATAATTTAAAGTGCTAGTGAGATTACAAATTTAAAGTTATAAAATTTAATAGATTATAATTATAATTTAAGAAAGAGAAAAAAGATAAATAAATTACAGAGAATTATCAAATTAAAATACAATGTAGATCGAAGAAGATTGAAGAAAAAAAACATATGTAGAAATGAATTATATAAATATAAAGTAAGAGAAAAATTTAGAGGAAATTTAGATATATATAAAACAATCAAAAAAGAAGAAAAAAAATATATGCATTTACATTATCCAGATAAGTATTCAAGAAGATCAAGCTTAAAACGCCTTGCGCTGCTGATATTCTGAATCCGATTCGGTAATTCGTTCCAAAGACTGGTGCAATAAATGAAAAATTGTCGCTGTGAAAAAGTGCTCCTATATCTTTGCTGTATTAGTTTCCTACCTCGTGTTGATCTACCAAATCTCAATACTCCAAAGAGATAATTAGGTTGTTGGGTAGTCATAATCTTATGTAATAAAATTAGGCTACGAAACTTTAATAGGTTCTCAAAGGTCATATGATATATCCTATACGAAAAGCAGGAAATTGAGTCGCGCCTACCTCTATCATAAATATATCTCGCAATATTATTATATGCAACTCTTAGCTTATTAAAGTCGGATCTTGTATAAAACGCAAAAATCTCACAACCATATAATAGGACTGGACTTGTGTATTTTGTTTACATTTATTCTTGTAGTGTTGTTTGTGGATTTTTGATTACTTGTTTACCATTTTTTTATGCTGGTGTTTGTTGTATTTTTGTTTACTTGTTTAACATTTTTTATGCTGGTGTTTGTTGTATTTTTGTTTACTTGTTTACTATTTTTAATGCTGATGTTTGTTGTTGTATTTTTGTTTACTTGTTTACCATTTTTTTATGCTGGTTTTTGTTGTTATATTAAGCAGTACGATAATTTGTAAACAGGTTTGCTTACTGCATTGTTTTGTTTTTGTAGCCTTCGTTTATAATTTTAATGTTTAGCGATGTAAAAGGAAAACACCAGTATTTTGATTTTTCATTTTCGTAACAATAAGTTAAATTAAAGAGAATTATTTATTTTAATCTTGCATTACATGCAGCACAAATTACAATTATGTGGTGAATTTTTTACAGCCTGTCCTATAGAACAAAACCTTCTCACACAGCCATCGCATGTGGCCTACCACATTTTCCTCTTAAATTACAATGATTTTTATGCAAGTTTTTCTTCTTTTTTTTTTTTGTTTTTTTGATGCTTCAACTTTCTGGTTTAACTGAAGAGTAACGTGCAACGTGCTACAAACAACAACGTTTACTAGCGGCCAAGTGGAGTTCAGTTGTTGTTGTCGTTAAACTATTAAAAGTGTAATGGCAGTTATTAGGAGAGCATAAATTTAAAAACAATGGCATTTTATTTTCAAAACTTAATTGAAGTTTAGAATTTCATAACGCAAATTAAGGCAAATTAAACGAATTGAATTGAAAATAAATGCCAGGAAATTATGCGAACGCAAATAAATAATGCAGGAGGAGGTCAATACCCCCCCTCTCTTAAGGACAAGCAATTATTTTTAAGAAATGTTTTCACATTTAAATTTCAATTTATTCAGATTTCTTTATCTTCTTAAAGCAAAATACTGTAAAAATCCCTTTAAAAACAAACACACTCACTCATAAGGAAATCTGTGCTACTGAATACTCAAAACTTTCACTCCCTACTCTATACATGTAAACGTACCTTAAAAACTGGAGGGAGTTTCTATACTTCAACACTCCAAACACCAGCTACAGTTATGCACGGTTTTGTAAGGAAATGTGAATAGTTTTTCCATATGCGAACACTGAAAAAGAAAAGCACAATGAAAATCAATTTTTTTAATAAGAGAAAGAGAGAGAGAAAGAGAGAGAGGGAGAGGGAGGGAGAGCTATTGATATGATTTATTTAGCAGAAGGAAGTATACCTTCTGATCACAATTGCCTTCGATTGCATTTATTAATGTGGCACGTTTTACTATTCAATAAAATTTCCTTTTTAGCGCAACTAACGTTGAAAGTTGTTGCAAATAATTTATTGTCTTGCGAGACGATTAAAGCCAAGTGCCAAACAATACGCCATTCATTCAATATTTGTATGCAGAATCGGCTTCGAAAAGGAGTTGTTGGTGGTGGCGGCAGTGATGCTTATAAAATATGGATTAAAATTTCAATACGTACACTGAAACAAAAAAGTTAACATCTTATTAGGAAACTGATTAAGATGGAATGCTAAGAGTCACCTTATGAAAAGTGAGGCTGTGGTTCAAACCCCAGCCCATTCAACTTGAATAAAACAAAATATGAAAACTTTCGGTGACTACCTCTCAGCAGACTACCAACCTATCCTGGGTTAATAAGGAGTCCTGCTCCACTGCTAGATTCACTTGGCCCTCGATGTATAGAAGGCTCATCAACCAATTGCTGGGAATTGATCGCAATGTCATCTCGATCACAGTGGCCATGCTTACAGATCATTGTGTTAGGGTAAGAAACGCGGAAAGAATGCAGCTCCCATCTAACGATTTCTGCCGTGGGTGTTGATCCACTGAGAAAGATGAGACTGTTATACACTTTCCTTGTCAATGTCCATCTCTTGCGAGGTGCAGATACAGTTTATTTGGCTCTCCAATCCTTGTCAGCTTGACGGAGCTGTCATCATCCATTTATTTCAAGGATATAGCTTCATTTATCAATCTTTCGGGCTGGTTTTCCAGCGTAGGGTAGTCGTGCTTTTAATGAGCAGCCCTTGCTCTGACCAACTTCTTCCCTATTTTGGTGGCACTCGGTCAGTTCAGGGACTGCGTTCACCTGTGGCATCACAACGGGCCGCCATGCGTGTTCAAGTGAGCTTTTGGTATCAAAGCTACCACTCCAACCTACCTACCTCTCACCAGTACTCTGACAGAAGCTCTGATACATACATATGTACATGCATACATAATTGGTCATTACAACCCTTCAGTCAGGATTACGACCTAGCTTCTCACACCATTTATGTTGTGCGTGTTAATTTTATATATGAGTGGCGAGACCTACAGTTTTTTGAAATTTTTTCATGCCACTTTTTCATTTACCTTCAGAGTTTTTGCCAAAAATCTACTGAGAGCCAGTTGACCAAGTTTTTCATATTTCGTTTTGTTGGGGATTTCTGACCTACTGTTTGAAATGTGGCTTCACATCTGATGAGCCAACACATTAACTACTAGACTACGGCGACTTCTGATAATGAAATTAAATTATTATGAAGAGTTTCTTAAGAATCTGTTGTTCGGGGTCTTGACTATGAGCTGTAAGTCCCGCTACTCATGTATAAAATTAACACATACAAGCTAGATTGAAGCCTTGACTAAAGCGTTGTAACAAGCAATTAAGTACGTAAGAATGTTAAATTGAATTCCTGAATATCCACAAGGTTTCTTAAACAAAGTCTTGTAGAGAAACAATTTTATTCTAGTAAGTCAATACAATCTAAAGGACACAAATCGTTCCCGATCGTTCGTTGAACCCGATTAACGGATTTCGGCCTACCTTAACACATCCTTCCAGGCGTCTCTGCTTCTTGCGCGCCTACGCCAGTTGGTCACATTAATCGATGACAGGTCTTTCTCGATCTGGTCCTTCCAATGCAAACAACGTCGTCCTTTTCGCCGAATTCCGCAGATCCCCGCATCAAATACCCGTCTCGCCGGAACATCCTCCTCCATTCGAACGAGATGACCGAAGCGGAGCTGCTGGATGTTTATACGCTGCAGAACGCCCATGTCGTTGGATCGGATGCGGAAATTTTCGTCAACTCGCACTGGACTGAAGCTCTTACGTAGGACTTTTCTCTCGAATACTCTTAAGGCTGCCTCTTAAGGGAGGATGAGCCTCTTGTACAGTATTAGATTTGTCGTACGAGAGAGGTCTCTGCTACTCAATTGCCTATTGAGACCATAGTAGACACCAAGATTACTACTTTTGTGTATTCATTCAATTCATCAATTCAATTAAGGTCATTTACAGCCTCAGCCAAATAGATTCGAAACAAGCTAAGCAAGCATATCCTGTGTTCACTTTTCAAGACCAACTTTTCAAATTTCTTAAAGTGTATTAATTTTACTGTTACTCCTACCTTTTTCTTGGATTTGAAAATTGCTTTCAAAACTGGTTCGCTAATAGTATTTAATCCTACTGGATAATCTCTTTCTCTCTCTCTCTGGAGCAGCCATTAAATATTTATTATGGCCTTAGTTTTTTTGGGGTCTGTTTGATCTTTACATTTCCATTTCATATTTTCTAATATGGACAAATCAAACGAAACACACCTTGTAAGTAAATCCGTCCGTTTGTCTGTCTGTTTGTCTGTCTTTTGGTAACGATTTGCTTTGCTTTTCTTCTTAAATTTACTGGTTGTGGCCTGGTTTGTTAAACGAGAAATAAAAAATCAATTCGATTGGAAAGCGTTAAGGCAGGCAGTCGGGCAAAAACAAAAAAAAAAAAGAAAAGATCGAATGCAAGGAAAAATAGCAAAAAATCTCTGCCAAAGAGTAAAGAAGGAAAATAAGAAAAAAAAAAAATAAGCAAACGAAACAGCAGTTATTGGTGGCTGCATATGATGTCAATTTATGCACGTTTTATGATAAATTCGTTTCAGATTATTTTCGTATTCAGTTCGAGCAGATCGAAAGCATAATTTAAGACAGTATTTGTGCTGCAACCATCACACACACTCACACTCTTCTGTGTGTCTGTACTTACTTGTATGTATGGCCAAGCATTTTAAGGTACCACAGGCAACTGAGTAAGTCCGTCAATGCCTTATAATGAGTGATTTTTTAAGAGCTATAGGAAAAATGTTCAAAAAAACACATAAAATTCAGAAAAATGCATGAAATCTTAATTTGAATCGATAGTACGGTCCATATAATTTAATGTTTGAAGATTATTTCATGCAAATGTTGACCGCGACTGCGCCTCAAATGGTCCATCCGCTTAGTCCAATTTTGGCATACTCTTTCCAACATTTCGGCTGGTATTTCACTAATAAATGCTTCAATGTTGTCTTCCTTCCTTCCTTCCTTGAAGTCGCCGTAGTCTAGTAGGTAGTGTGTTGGCTTATTAGACGTAAAGCCAGGGTTCGAGGCTCAGGCCCGACATCAAAACAAAAATACAAAAAGTATTTCTTCGGCGTTTTCCCGTCAGCAGATTTCTGGCAAAAACTCTTGAGAGTAAATAAATTGCCATGAAAAGTTTCTCAAAAAAATCTGTCGTTCGGAGTCGACTTTAAACTGTAGGTCCCGCCACTTATGTATAAAATTAACACACACAACATAAGTGGTGTGAGAAACTAGGTCAATAATCCTGACTGAAGGGTTGTAATGACCAATAAAAAAAAAAAAAAAAAATGTTGTCTTCCAATGCGTTAATTGAAGCGGGCTTGTCTGTATAGACATGAGCTTTAACTTAGCCCCACAAAAAATAGTCTAAAGGCGTTAAATCGCAGGATCCAGGCGCCCAATTGACCGGTTCCGAACGTGAAATAAAATGTTCACCGAACTCGCGCCTCTCAATAAGTCCATTGTTACGCATGCTGTGTGGCATGTGGCACCGTCTTGTTGAAACCACATGTCATGCAAGTCAAGCTCTTGCATTTTGGGCAAAAAAAAGTTTCGCAGCATCTTTGAAGAAGTACGGTCCAATGATGCCACCAGCCCATAAACCGCACCAAACTGTGACTTTTTCAGGATGCATTGGTAGCTTTTGCAATACTTCTGGCTGATCTTCACTCCAAAATCGACAATTCTGCTTATTTACGTATCCATTGAGCCAAAAATGAGCTTCATTGCTGAACACAATTTTTCGATAATGAAGTGGATCTTCGGCCAACTTTCCAAGAGCCCATTCACCAAAAATTCTGCGTTGCGGTAGGTCGTTCGGCTTCAATTCTTGCACAAGCTGTATTTTGAAAGGCTTCGCACCTAAATCCTTCCGCAAAATTTTCCACGTTGTTGAGTAACAGAGGCCCAATTGCTGCGAATGGCGACGAATCGATAACACAGCCCTGCAAATTTGGATTTTTTTGTGCAAATAAGATGGCTCCAGGTGTTTCCGAAGGCATTTTGCGCACTGATCACGAATATGGTTTCCAAAACCTTCCATCACGTCAGGTTTTCGAGAAAAAGGGGGCTGAAACCCCTAAAAATAGCGTTTTTGGTCATTTTTGAAGAATTGTAGAGCTAAACACTGACGTTCGCTATTATCTGAAATTGACAATTGACTCCGTAATGAGTTTCTTTTTCTCTTGCACCCCTTGACATAAAGCCACCCCCTACTTTAAGGGTGCATGCAAACAATTTGACTTTGGGCTCATTTTTAAGAGCAAAGATCAATTGTCAATTTCAGATAATAGCGGTGGTTCTAGCACGTCAGTGTTTAGCTCTACAATTTTTCAAAAATGGCCAAAAACGCTATTTTTAGGGGTTTCAGCCCCCTTTTTCTCGAAAACCTGACGTGATGGAAAGTTTTGGAATACAGATTCATGATCAGCGCGCAAAATGCCTTCGGAAACACTTGGAGCCATCTTATTTGCAAAACCCATGTAGGGCTGTGTAATTGATGGTCCCCATTAACACTGGCCGATACAGCTGCGATATTTTCTTCAGTTCGCACTCTACGTAAGCGTGTTGGTAGTTTAATGTCCAACAATGTAAATTTGGTGCGAAATTTAGTTACAATAGCCCGAATAGCCGCTTCAGTGGATCGATTAAACTGACCATAAAATGGAAGAAGCGCGCAATGAACTTTCTTAACAGGGCACGCATTTTGATAATAAAATTCAATGATAAATTGAATAAAAATCAACGAACAACGCTTGCAATCGTTTGTAAGACGATTCATGGTTAAATTATAGACCAAACTGAAGATGTTTGACAGTGAAACAAAACACGAAACGTGCGTGTGAGCTGTTTAAACCAGTGTTGCCAAAAAGATAATAGCTAAAAAATCACCCGTTAGTAGCGGCTAAGTGTTGAGCTTATTTTTCAAGTCAGTTTTTGCATACAAAAAGCAGATAAAAATTTCGCTTAAATATCGTCTCATAACGAACGGCTGGCTGGCTGTGCGCTTATGTAGCTGGTACAGATTTTCTTTTTTTTAATGAAATTTCTTTCAAACTTTTTTAACTTCTTTTCCAATATTTTCATAGAAAAAAAACACTCCTTCCTCTTCATATGAAAGTTGAATGGTGGTATATGGGGAGCCCGTTAAAGTATGAGCCGTGGCATGATTTACACATCATCATAATTTTCTTTGTTTTTCTAACTTTTTTATCTCTCCATCAGCATTGATTTTTTAAAGTTTTAAGAGCTTAAACTGGGTCTTACGGTTATAGTTGGAGCACATATTCTTCGCTGTAAAACCATTGAATTATTACAAGAAATTTAAAATGTTTTGCTTGTTTATTGATCTCAATTGACGGTGTAATAATAATAAAGAAAACTGGGGTTTTTAATGATTTTCCACCGTATTTACTACGGTACTCTACAGTCTCACTTTTTATGTGAAATCGTTTCAATTTTTATATTTCAATTAAAACTACGAACAATTCTTATGAAAATTAAATGATATTCTGGTTAAGATTTTTATATTAGCACAGTATTCCAAACCATCTGTTGTTAAGAGCTTTTATGGAAGCAAATTTATGTAATTTTTTACTGACCATATTAACGATTTCTAGTAGCAATTCAAACCCTAACCAAGTATGTTAGTAGTTTTGGCGAGTTCAGTTTCTTTTTTAATAGTCTTAAAGGTTTTTTTTTATACCAAATGCATAACACAAAGAAAGGCCACGCCCCTTTTCCTTATATTAATTAATTCCTTCCAAAGTAAAATCGCTTTATCTCAAGCAATTGGCGTACATAACTGGGAAGAAAATGAAAAGTATTGTTACGCAGATCGGAACCACCTAATATCGTTTGACATAAAAATAATAAACAAAAGCTACCGGACACACTAACACATATGTATGTACATCGAACCATACATAAACCAACAATAACATCAGCATGAGTATGAGAGAGATGGATAACACAAACGCAACATAGAGGCAATGTGTACACAATACACACTCACAAATGCATCGAACATCTTCCAAATAAGGCAACAACAACAAGCATGAGAGTAAAAGGGATGGACAGGTAAGCATACGCAACAACAAACAACGCAGTTACCATAGAAATTGCGAGAATGCGAAACCGCGAACATTCTTCTTTAAGAACGTTCGATGTACTGTTCGTGTTGGACTATAAAAGGGCAAGACAAAGCAGACGAGTGAGTTCAGTTGTAATTGAGTCAGTCTTGAGTGAAGTTGCGTGTGAACTAAATAGTCGTGTTTGGAGATATCGGTTGCGAGCAATAGTTGTGTGTGAATAATAGCAAGCAATTAATGTTGTATCGGTTAAGTGTGAACAATGGCATAAAAGTGTGAATAATAAAGAGAGTTTAATTAAAATAAAAAAAAAACACATTTGTTTTTACTTGATTTGCAATTAACGAACTCATATTTAAACGTTTTTAAAAAAGGTAAAAACGTAACAGTATTTTCATCGTGGTTTCAGAATTATAAAAAGTCAGAAGGTGGAATTGAAAATATGAACGGTAAGGAAAGAAGTAACGTCTTTTCCAATAGAGTAAGCATGAATTAGCAAAGTTCTTCACCACTACATCGACTACTACAACCCAAGACATTTCCACAGAGAACATTGTTCCTAGACAGCAACAATTGCAAGTCCAAGATCGTCTATAATGCAGATCACTGGCTGCGTTATTGGAAAAATTAAAACAAACAAAGAAAGCATACAAGATCCTTGGAAATAAAAAAGAAAACCCCCACACTGGCATGCGGTACCTTACTTTACTTACTTGGTCATTACAACACTTTAGTCAGGAAAGCAAAGGCGAGCATTGAAAATGATAAGGAGAACCCTCACGGTGATATGGCGTAACCTACTTTACTTACTTAATTAGTCATTACAACACTTTAGTTAGGATTACAACCTAGCTTCTCACACCACCCACGTTGTGTGCGTTAATTTTATACATGAGTGGTGGTACCTACTGTTTAATGTCAACTAGGAACGACAGATTTTTCAGAAACTTTTCATGGCAAAATTTATTAACTTTCAGGGTTTTTGTCAGAAGACTGTTGAGGGGAAGTCGCTGAAAGAAAAATTTATTAATACTTCGATTTGCTTGAGATATCTGAGCCAGGGATAGAACTACGGCCTCTCGTCTAATAAGTCAACACACTACCTACTATTATTACTGATATTGGCTATACTACATATGAGTTTTTTTTCGGATTGAGGCGGGATATAGTATTCACGATCTCTCGGTTCTGAGGTGTTCAAGTACCATTCGACCACCCCTGAATGTGGTTTAATATATCAGGTCTTTAAAGATTACTGAACCCGAGTATTCCGGATGCCTAATTGTGCTTCAAGAAAACTTGGTGGAAATTATTTAGATTAAATAGGCTTCTTATAGACAGACGTACATACATAATTGGTAATTACAACCATTGAAGTCAGGATTTGAACCTAGCTTCTTACACCACTTATGCTGTGTGTGTTATTTTATCCGTAAGCGGCGGGACCTATAGTTTAAAACCAATTCCGAACGGCAGATCTTTGAGAAACTTTTCATGGCAATTTTATTTTACTTTTAGGGTTTTTGCCAGAAATTTGCTGAGAGCAAGTTGACGAAGAAAATATTTTTTATTGTTCGTTTTTTGTTGGAGATGTCTGACCTGGGGTTTGAACAGTGGCCTCACGTCTAATAAGCCAACACACTACCTACTAGATTATGGCGACTTGAATGGACTTCTTACTTGATATTCATATCTTAGATACTATCGGGTCCGCCATCTAACGTTTTTTTTTTTCAACTAGTGCTTATTTCGTGAATGGTAACACTTAGCTCATGTCTGATTTGACAGATAATTAGTTTTATCCTTCCGCTGAACGAATATGGTTGTGTATACGCGTTTTCGCTTTGCTAAGTGGCTAAGGCCTGCGATCGACTTACAGAAGATGCCGATTTTGGCAAAAAAAAATCATCTTTTCAGATGAAGCTCATTTTGATCTTGGCGAGTATGTAAACAAGCAAAATTGTCGCATTTGGGGCACAGAAAACCCGCACGCATACATTGAAAAGCCGACGCAACCAAAACGAGGCACTGTTTGGTGCGGATTTTGATCCAGAGGCATAATTGGGCCATTTTTCTTCGAAAATGAGCAAGGAGTGGCCGTTGCAGTCAATGGCGATCGTTATCGGGCCATGTCGAACAAATTTTTGTTCACAAAAATTGAAGAAAAGGATATTGGCAAAATTTGGTTTCAACAGGACGGCGCTACGTGCCATACAACCGAAGCTACACTCGATGTTTTGCGCCCTGTTTTTGAAGATCGCATTATAAGCCGCAGAGCTGATGTCGTTTGGCCACCTCGAAGCTGCGATTTGACACCGTTGGACTATTATTTGTGGGGTAACGTCAAAGATAAGTATTACGCCGACAAGCCAGAGACAATTGACGCTTTAAAGGACAATATTCGTGAGCCATTGGTGAAATACAGCTGCACACAATCGATAATGTGCTTAAAAATTGGACCGATCGTGTAGGCTACTGCATGGCCAGCCGAGGCAGCCATTTGAATGAAATTATTTTCCATTATTAACCGGAAGGATTGTACTTTCAAATAAAAAAAGAAATTTAAGAAAATATTCAGTAGTTTTTTTTTCAAGTATGTATTTTAAAAAAAAAAAAGTTATTTGGCGGACCCTTTAGTAATACTAAATTGGAAATGTCGGAATGAATTAATCTGAAATCAGCTACTACGAGGCTGCTGTGCCTTGTTCTACGGCACTTAATAAAACTCCTAGGTTTCTTTGAAAAGAGAGAATATTCTGCATTGAACTTGAAGTTGAGCAAGAGATCGATATGAACGTTTTACACGTATTCTTACGAATGGCAGGCACAAGAAATCGTTGACCCATTCTATTGAAAAATAGAACAGATATCAACCATAAGAGAATTATTGGTTGAATGATCTTTAGCAGGAAAGTTCTTCAATGTACTACTTCTTGTGGCATAGAGATTCGACCTGCACCGTCTGTAGTTGCTTTAGTTGTTTCTCACCTGATAATATTTTTTTTATTTTTTTGCTCTTCTGTTCCATTTTATTACACGTTGACTCAATTTTTTTTTTATGATTTACGTGCTGAAACTTTTATAAACCGCTAGAGTGTTTATGCCGCTGTTGCACATTCAAAACTCTTTTTGCAACTTTAAGTGCAGTTTGCCAAAGTGATATTAAATTATAGATTTTTTTACCATATTATTAATAACATGTTGTTGTTGTTGTTGTTGTTGTTATTAGTTTTTTTATTTCTGTTTTTTACACTGATTTGCAGGGAAACTCAAGCCATAAACTTGTTTAATGCTGCACTAAAATATAGTGTTCGATGGCAGAGAAAAGAAAAAAACAAGAAAAACGACAGACAGCTTCTTTCGAGAAATTGTTGTTAATCACAGAGTGAGTGGAGTGTCCAAAGCAAAGCAATGCAGATATTGATGCCTGTACTTAGACGATGCTGGTGGTGCTGGTGCCAATTTAAACAACACAATCAAAGAAGCATTTAATCTGCATAAATATGGACAATATTGTTACGTTTTTCAAGTCGCCGTAGTCTAGTAGGTAGTGTGTTGGCTTATTAGACGTAAAGCCAGGGTTCGAGCCCCAGGCCAGACATCAAAACAAAATACAAAAAGTATTTCTTCGGCGATTTCCTCTCAGCAGATTTCTGGCAAAAACTCTGAGAGTAAATAAAAATTGGCATGAAAAGTTTCTCAAAAAAAATCTGTCGTTCGGAGTCGACTTTAAACTGTAGGTCCCGCCACTCATGTATAAAATTAACGCACACAACATAAGTGGTGTGAGACACTAGGTCAATAATCCTGACTGAAGGGTTGTAATGACCAATTATGTATGTATGTTATGTTTTTCCCCTTTTAAAAACATTTAAAATATGTGCTCGTAGATTGCAAATAAAATAAAAACAAAATTTGTGTTTAATTTTAATTAAAATTCTTTATTATTCGCATAACTGTCAGATTTGACGATTTTGTGCTTCAAAATTATCACATTGACAATATGACGATTTATCGTCATTTTGACGATTTTTGAAAGTGAATAATTTACATCATATTCATTACTTAAGTACATTAAAAGCCATTTTCAGATTTGTATTTACATACTTTGCAATTGTTACTATTGGAAATTTATGTTAGTAATAACAAGGAGTAAAATATTGTTACGAAAATGGAAATGGTGTTACATATTAAAATAATAAACAAAAGCTCCAAAAACAACACAATGGACTTGATCACACATAAAATGATAAACAAAAGCTCCAAAAACAAAACAATGCAGTTGTTCACGTGATCAACGAATAAGTAAACATATAGCAACAAAAACAATGGACTTGTTTACAAGATCGATGTATAAAAAAAATAACGGATAGACAAATAAATAAGCAACAACAACTCTGCTTGGACGAACGTAAACAAGATACACAAACAACAATGATGAGGACAGCTTGTTTACATTTTTGGATATTTCTCGAAGATATTCTCCTTCAAGTGCATTCATCAGACTGCTGACCAGCGTTGCCGTTTTGGGCTTTTCATACCAAATTTGGTAGGTTTTTTTTAATTTGGTAGGATGGTAGGTAAAATTGATTTTTGGTAGGGTGGATCAAAAAGTATTTTTTTAGTTTAAAAATGTTATTAGAAATGAATTTTATAAATTATTTTTGTTATATTGTTGTGTTTTGTTGCTTATTAATACATGTGCAATTATATGCAATACTTTTTTAATAAAAAAGTCATACTTTTTCTCAAAAAAAATATATATACATATTTACATTATTTAAAAAACTGGTAGGTTTTCAACGATTTTGGTAGGTTTTGACAAAAATTTGGTAGGATTAAAATTTGTTCAGTGTCAACGCTGCTGCTGACCCTTGTGATATAAAAGGCAAGACAGAGCAAGCAACGATGATTCAGTTAGAATTCAGTCAGTCGTGTGTGAAGACGACACGTTGCGTTGCGTGTGAAGAATAATTGTGGTTTGAAGATCTCCGTATAGTGTTTACAAAAAGGTTGCAAGCAGAGAGAGAATAACGAACAATTGTTATTGCGTACGCGGAAGAGAAATGTGGTTTGAAGTTCTAACGAACGAGTGTGTAAAGAATAATAACAGCCAAAGTAAATTGTTGTTGGTTAATCAAATCGATAAAGGTGGCACACGGAATTGTGCGAATAATATAGAATTGATTTAAAATTAAACACATATTTATTTTTATTTTATTTGCAATCTACGAACTCATATTTTTAACGTTTTTAAAAGGGTAAAAACGTAACAGTATTATATTTTTAAGTTATTTTCGAATACCTGTGATGATTGTTTTGTATTTTACGCCTTTTTAATCCCTTAAAGACCAAAAAATTACTACTCCTTAATCGGACTATCCTCATAGTTAAGCATAATTCATCATAAAAATTCGATTGTAACTTCTAATATTACCATCGTCAGGACAAAGGCAAGTGCCAATATTTGTTTTCTGTACGACCAACACTAATGGGACGGCCCCTACTCATGCAGTGCATTATGTTGGACCTAGGAAAATATGTTATGGGAAAGAGGGAGCAGTGTTTATGGACACTAGATTTGAAATCTTTTATATCATAAGTAACAGGAAAGACCTCTGCAGGAAGGGAGATTCAAATACGAATAGTCCGACTAAAAAACGAATTTTGTCTGTAATGCAGTGTTTAATACACTTGCCAATCGACCATATACGGATGTGCTGGCCGAGAAAGACGAGTGTTACGTAGAAATACATGATTTTCATGAACAAGATCCCTTATTTCGCTCGAGCAAAATTTGTTGTAGTAGCGCTAGAACAGTGAAACACAGGCCACATTGCAACGATGCTCCAATGAATCAATGGAGTCATTAACGAGCTACTATGGCCTCTCCTGGACACAGGCGAGAAGCCTCAAAAAGACGTTGAGGCACCGACCCATACATGAGAGTTGTGTTCCATTCTCGGTCGGTTATAAATGGTGTAAATAGTAAGAAGATCAGTGAAGTGAAAAAACCAAGGCACTGAAAAATGTGTCAGTTCTAACGAACATCACAGTGAATTTCCATGCCCATAACGTCAAGATCTCCTAACTTCCTAATATTGAGAACACACATGGGTATAGATGATGCAATATTATTGCTGCTTCACATAGACTTTAAGGTATAAACACATAGACGACAGACGACAGATAACAGGAAGCTGCCAAGTTTAGAATACACACACGTTTATATGAAAACGATTATATTGAAGGCAGAACAGAAAAAGCCAAGACAACAACCTAAGCAGGTGCTGCCCAAATTAAACTATTTTCTATTTTTGTGAGCAGCTAAAAGCAAATTAGTGATGTCAATACAACATAAAATCATAATAAAACAACAGCTAAAAATATTTACTATGAAGAGAAAGAACAACTCTAAAATTAAGAAATAAAAAGGAATCCATGTATTCATAATAAATAAAATAGAATTATAGATTCCATTTTGTATCTGAATTCATTTAATAAATGTTTTCTATGTGCGGTTTTTTCATAAGTGAGTTTATTTTTGCGTACAAAAAACCTGATAGTGTCAACACTGAAAAATATATTTAAATTCAAATTTTAAAATTATTGACAATCGTTTTTTCTGCTCTGCTTTCAAAAACTTTAAGCAGTCGGCATACGACAGAAAAAACAGTTGGCAGAATTTTCTGTCGAACTGCCGAACTGTTGTCTGTCGTCTATGTGTTTATAGCTTTATATGTTTTTGTTTTTAAAAACTTTTAAATTATTTATTAATTTTTTTCTGAAGATTTTTTTTACGATTTCAATGAACGTCTTTGACGTTTTTTTCTCAAATATTTGACGATTTGATGTTTCATTTATATGGCAGCAATGAATATTCTCACAATTCTGTGTGCCACTGTTCACAACTTGGTGTAAACAACAACAATTTATCTTCTTTGTTATTCCTCTGTTTATACCCTTTACATAAGCAATAACAATTACTAGATAATTGTTAGACAGATCTTTGTAACAGAGATCTTCAAACCACCATTACTCTCTTCAAACATACCGCTTCTTCACACTAGACTGATTGAACTTCACTAACTCAGTCGCCTGCTTTGCCTTGCCTTTTATATGGCAAAGTAAACAGTCTGATGAATGTTCTTAAAGGCGAATGTTCGTGGCTTCGCCTTCTCGAAATCTCTATAAATGTAAACATCGTTGTCTACATTTATTATTGTTTGTATAGTTTGTTAACATTTATTCTTGTAGTGCTTGTTGTTGTATTTTTGTTTACTTGTTTATCATTTTTTATGCTGGTGTTTGTTGGTATATTTTTCTTTACTTGTTTATCATTTTTTTATGCTGGTGTTTGTTGTTGTATTTTGGTTTACTTGTTTACCATTTTCTTTATACTAGTGTTTGTTGTTATATTACGCAGTGCGATAATTTTGTTTTGTTTTTGTAGCTTTTGTTTATAATTTTAATGTTAAGCGATGTAAAGGCAAAAGACCAGTATTTGGATTTTCCATTTTCGTAACAATATGGACAATATATTGACAATATTAGGCAATAATTTATTAACTTTAAACTAATTGAACGCATAATTTTTTCTTTTATTTCTTTTGCATTTCAACATTCATGGTGTTGGTTTTCCCCTTTTAAGCAGTTTCAAGAGGCTTTAATAAGTGCAACAAGGCATTTAAGCCCCCATTTCTTATAAATTTTCTTTAAGTATTTCGTTTGTTTTTATTGCCATTAAATTAACGAACCATGAATTGTCTTGAGAATATTTCTGATATGAAAATTCTATTGTTTTGCGTTTATGATGCACTCTACACAACACTATTCCCCCGTTTAATAAGCAACCAACCACCGCCTTAAATAACTTCTTCACTTTGCTTTGGCTTTGTTTTCCGTTGTTTGCCACAGAAATGTGGGAAATTCTTGTGTTGTCTTTATATCGTCTTTATCTGATTTTCTAGATCAAGTGTATGGTATAATATTATTATTATTGTTGTTGTTGTTGTATTTGTTATTTTCTTATAAGAAAATTATACGAATTTCTTACCAAAAAAATAATATTTAAACACAGAAGATAGAAGACAGTTTTCATGTAGGAGGGCTGTGCACAAGCTAAAGTATGACTTGACTGACTAGAGTGTGGTGGTTGGTGGTTTATTTTCCTACCTACGGGTGCATCATGATCATTTCAATTTGAATAATTTAAAATACATTTTTAAGAAAACAACAACAATAGCAATAACAACAACATCATTCAGAAACAAAAGAAATCAAAATCAATGTGCATAACGCTTCCCACATTTCCTAGCAAATGATGAGAGAAAACCGAATAATTAATGTGAACAGTTTTTTTTCAAACTGCAATTAAAAAAGAGAATATTTTCATTGGAAACAATCGGCGGGAACATTTTTTCTCAGCATTTAAAATTCATATCTCAAAAAGAAAAAAATCAAGTTAAAGAAAATATTCACAATGACGGCGTTGAAATAAAAAAATTAAAGAAAATTTAAGGAAAAAGGGGGGTTAAATTTAATAGCAATTTAGAAAAATTATGCACAAAACAAGGTCAAACGAAGATTTAAACTAATTAAACGCATTCTACTACATGAGACAATCAAAACTGTTTCCCCCTCTCAAACACAATACAATCCTTTTGGCAGACTTCTAAACTAACAAGGATTGAAGTCTAATCTAGACCTCAGACCCGATTGGTCATAAAGGGAAAAGATGCTTATAAAGGGTCCCCCAAATAACTTTTTTTGTTTTGAAAATGTTTTAAAAAAAAATTACTGAATATTTTCTCAAATTTCTTTTCTTATTTGAAAGTACAATCCTTCCGATTAATAATGGAAAATAAATTATTATTCGTTTTCGCTTCGCTAAGTGGGCCTGCGATCGACTTACAGAAGGTGCCGATTTTGGAAAAAAAAATCATCTTTTCAGATGAAGCTCATTTTGATCTTGGCGGGTATGTAAACAAGCAAAATTGTCGCATTTGAGGCACAGAAAACCCGCACGCACACATTGAAAAGACGACGCACCCAAAACGAGTCACTGTTTGGTGCGGATTTTGGTCCAAAGAAATAATTGGGCCATTTTTCATCGAAAATGAGCAAGGAGTGGCCGTTACAGTCAATGGCGATCGTTATCGGGCCATGTTGAACAAATTTTTGTTCACAAAAATTGAAGAGGAGGATATTGGCAACATTTGGTTTCAACAGGACGGCGCTACGTGCCACACAGCTGAAGCTACACTCGATGTTTTGCGCCCTGTTTTTGAAGATCGCATTATCAGCCGCAGAGCTGATGTCGTTTGGCCACCTCTAAGCTGCGATTTGACACCGTTGGACTATTATTTGTGGGGTGCCGTCAAAGATAAGTGTTACGCCGACAAGCCAAAGACAATTGACGCTTTAAAGGACAATATTCGTGAAGCCATTGGTGAAATACAGCTTCACACAATCGATAATGTGCTTAAAAATTTGATCGATCGTGTAGACTACTGCATCGCCAGCCGAGGCAACCATTTTAATGAAATTATTTTCCATTATTAACCGGAAGGATTGTACTTTCAAGTAAAAAAGAAATTTGAGAAAATATTCAGTAGTTTTAATTTTAAAGCATTTTCAAAAAAAAAGTTATTTGGCGGACATTTTTAACCCTACATGCCCATCTCTTGCGAGGTCCAGATATAGGTAATTTGGCTCTCCAATCCTTGTCATCCATTGATGTCAAGAATATAGCTTCGTTTATCAAACTTTCGATTTGGTTTTCCAGCGTAGAGTAATCGTGCTTTTAATGCGCAGTCCTTGCGCTGACCAACTTCTTCTCCGAGGTGGCCAAACGACATCAGCTCTGCAGCTGATAATGCGATCTTCAAAAACAGGGCGCAAAACAACAAGTGTAGCTTCGGCTGTGTTGCACGTAGCGCCGTCCTGTTGAAACCAAATGTTGCCAATATCCTCCTCTTCAATTTTTGTGAACAAAAATTTGCTCAACATGGCCCGATAACGATCGCCATTGACTGTAACGGCCACTCCTTGCTCATTTTGGAAGAAAAATGGCCCAATTATGCCTCTGGATCAAAATCCGCACCAAACGGTGACTCGTTTTGGGTGCGTCGGCTTTTCAATGTATGCGTGCGGGTTTTCTGTGCCCCAAATGCTACAATTTTGCTTGTTTACATACCCGCCAAGATCAAAATGAGCTTCATCGGAAAAGATGATTTTTTTTGCCAAAATCGGCATCTGCTGTAAGTCGATCGCAGGCCCACTTAGCGAAGCGAAAACGCATTGGATGGTCAATTGGCTTCAACTCCTGAAACAATTGGACTTTATATGGCGTTATACCAAGGTCTTTATGCAAAATTCGTCTCAATGATGTCTCCGAAATGTTCAATTGTTGAGAACGATGGCGAATTGATGTTGATGGCGCTTCACGCACACTTTCTGCCACAGCAGCAATATTCTCGGGTGTACGCAGTGTTTTTGGCTTTTCATGCTTTGGTTTATCGATGAGGATGCCAGTTTCTTTCACTTTTTTCACAAGATAACGAACATACGGAGCTGACGGTGCTTCTCTTCTGCCAAAATCCGTACGCAATTTTCGCACACATTCTGCAACATTACACATGATTTTCAAAGTAATGTCGCAATATTTCCCAGCGTTGTTCATGCGTATACACAACCATATTCGTTCAGCGGAAGGATAAAACTAATTATCTGTCAAATCAGACATGAGCTAAGTGTTACCATTCACGAAATAAGCATTAGTTGAAAAAAAAACGTTAGATGGCGGACCCGATATTTATCAAAACAGCATCTTCGAATATATTCCAATCCATTTGACTCATCATTTCCCATTTTCCATATGAAAATTTTATTTATTAACAAATACAATGGCAATATGATAATTTTATTCAAAGAAATCCGGAAAAAAAATCTTTCTTTACGTTTATCGTATCAATAATAATAAATCGAAATTTTATCAACTCTAAATCAAATGAATTTGCAACAAAAAACGTTAACAATGGCAACAACAATAAACAAGAAAATTAACCATCAATAACATTTAAGTACCACAACAACTGCCAGAGCACTAGAGATGCTTGCAACTTGCTACTTGAAGGAGGAGGAGGGTGATTTATTACTTCATGTAACAGAGTGACATTTTGTGGCATCAAATCAAACAACAGTAGCAGCAAAACTATAAAAATGCATCAGCATGAAAGGCTAACAATACCGTACATGCAACAGAACATGTGGCAACAACCATGTGTATGGCTAACTATGAAATTTAAATTCAAATATGTATTCAGATTGGGCATCGCTTAAAAGAAATAACAGGAAAAGTAGAATAAAAATAGAAATATAAGGAGAGAGGAGGGGAAGGAAAAGCAGAAGAGAAACTTTAAACTAAAATTTGTTGAACTGTTAAATTTGTATCGACACAAAATCATGCCATCCGCCCACCCTGTTAAACACATACTTACTTACTTAAGGCCATATATGTATGTATGGACGTCTTATGTCTCATGCATGCAAAATCTCATTTGAGGCAACCATATGGAAAGTTGATGCCTCTGTTTAGTTTCATTTTATATGGAAAACATAACCGAGAAAAAAATCCAAAAAAACACCATTTGGTTAACAGAACAATGAAGCAAATAAATTCGTATTGTTGCAACAGCAACAACAACAATATTTTTCTTATATTTTTTGGGGAATCTTTCTTTCTGATTTTTTTTTTTTTTTTCAAAATTTATTCATCAATTCAATCGATCAATGTTGAACAACAACAAATAACAACATCAAAATGCTCAACTAGAGATGAGAAGACTGACTACAACTACAAGTGGTATCTACTACCAGTATCTGTTGTAGTACCCACTTTCATGTTACCAACATATGTATATTAACAACTTACAAAATTAGGGTGGCATATATATTGTTACGTTTTAGCTTTTAAAAACATTTAAAATATGAGCTCGTAGATTGCAAATAAAATTAAAATAAATTTGTGTTTACTTTTAATTAAAATTCTTTATTATTCGCACAATTCTGTGTGCCACTGTTCACAACTTGATGTAAACAACAACAATTGCTTTGTTTGTTATTCCTCTGTTTACACCCTTTGCATAAACAATAACAATTACTAGACAATTATTTGACAGATCTTTGTAAGGGAGATCTTCAAACCACGATTATTATCTTCATAGACACTGCGTCTTCACACAAGACTGACTGAACTTCACTAACTTAGTCGCCTGCTTTGCCTTGCCTTTTATATTGCAGAGTAAACAGTCTGATGAATGTTCCTGAAGGCGAATGTTCGTGGCTTCGCCTTCTCGAAAACTCTATAAATGTTAACATCGTTGTTTCATTATTGTTGTTTGTGTATTTTGTTTAGATTTATTCTTGTAGTGGTTGTTGTTGTATTTTTGTTTACTTGTTTACCATTTTTTATGTTGGTGTTTGTTGCTGTATTTTTGTTTACTTATTTTTTTTTTTTAATTTTTATGAAACCAGCACTCAGGGGATGGCCCCTACTCATGCAGTGCATTGTGCAGGTTTTTTAGGAAAGGTGGAAAGGGGGAAGATGCGAACTGCAAGGAAACGAGTTGCTGCTAGGTGACTATAAAATGGCCAGTGCTATACCTTCACCATTAGACAGTCTACAGGCAATCGTCCCCAAGAAGCCCGCAGTTTCTCACACCACTTATGTTGCGTGTGTTAATTTTATACATAAGTGGCGGGACCTACAGTTTAAAGTCGACTCCGAACGACAGATTTTTTGAGAAACTGAGAAGAAATCGCCGAAAAAATACTTTTTGTATTTAATTTTTTTTTAATTTTTTGATGTCTGGCCTGGGACTCGAACCCTGGCTTTTACGTCTAATAAGCCAGCACACTACCTACTAGACCACGGCGACCCCTAACAAATGTACAACAACAATTGCTTTGTTTGTTATTCCTCTGTTTACACCCTTTGCATAAACAATAACAATTACTAAACAATTATTCGACAGATCTTTGTAAGGGAGATCTTCAAAACACGATTATGATTTTCAAACACACTGCGTCTTCACACAAGACTGACTGAACTTCACTAACTTAGTCGCCTGCTTTGCCTTGCCTTTTATATGGCAGAGTAAACAGTCTGATGAATGTTCTTGAGGGCGAATGTTCGTGGCTTCGCCTTCTCGAAAACTCTATAAATGTTAACATCGTCGTTTCGTTATTGTTGTTTGTGTATTTTGTTTAGATTTATTCTTGTAGTGGTTGTTGTTGTATTTTTGTTTACTTGTTTACCATTTTTTTATGCTGGTATTTGTTGTTGTATTTTTGTTTACTTATATACCATTTTAATGTTAAGGGATGTAAAAGCAAAATACCAGTAACTAGATTCTTCATTTTCGTAACAATATGTACTTTTAAATTTAATGTTTTGAATACCCTTAACACCGCTCTCTATACAACTTCAATAAACGATTTCCATTTTTTTCTTATTTTCTATTTGCAATCAATATGAACAACAATATCAGGCTGCAACATTTTTAAACGTCTACCATATCTCTTACCAGAAGTGGGTATGAATGCATGTATGTGAGTGGCATTATCAAATCAACTAGAAAATGTATTTTTAAAAATCTTTTTCCTAAATTTACTCAAACTTAAGATGAAAAAATTGTTGAATTTCAAAAAGTATTTCATTTTTTTTCTATTTTCCTTTTAACTGCCCAAAAAAAAAAATAAAGCTTTAAATAGAACATGTATTGAAAGCCTTATAAATGTTATTTAATTCGAAACGATTGAAAGCCTTTCATATGCACTAAAGAGCAATAAAAGAAGGAAAAAATCTCTAATTTTACAAAGAATTAATGCTGAATTGAATGATTTCGTTTAAAAATTATTTAAAAAGACGTTGTACGTATTCATTTGAAATTTTGCCTCTGTGCTATTCATGGTTTTAAAAGTTATAGTTGCATGCCTTACACGGCACAAAGAAACTCTGCTGAAAATGTTGAATAGAAGAGAAGTCTAGAGAAGTTATGGTACGCTCTTTCTACATTCCTCGCCTTATAATATTTTTAAAATATTCTGCTGTCTAAACAAATATTACTCTGTTCTTGGTTCCTTTTCTTTAGGACATAGAACTTGACCTTCCTAGGGGGCTCTATGCGTTTTAGAATAGTCGCGACGCATGATAAAAATGTCTACACGAGTCAACTTCACCATGGCCTTTGAACTATCTTACGGAGTAGACAAACTTTGTAATCATGTTTAGAGTTAATAGATGGACATTCTATGGGCAGTATAAAACAAAAAGGTTTTTAGATTAACAAAAAACTAATTTAAACCCTCAACTGAATAAAAAAATAGATTCCGCTTCATTCCCGCAGATCGAGAGGCTACCCTTCTTCCTACAACCTAGCTCCATTTATTTTTTTTAGCTTTACAGAGAAACTTTTGCTACTTCTTTTGCTTACAACACTTATTATTTTATATTTATTCTCGGGCGTTTCTTTTTAGTTCTTTGGGCTATCACAAAGCGTCACCCTTAACTTCTGATTATTTCTTCTGGTTTTTTATTTTTATTAATCAAGCATTGCTAGGTAAACAGGTGACTGATCAACTGTAGCAGGACCTGGAATACGGGTAGCGGGTTTATCTGTTGTTGCCTCTAAAAACATATACTGGGTGTGATGATGAGGACCCCTTTAATAGTTGGATCCTATTATTTCTTAAGGGGTGGCATTGCTTGACCTGGTTATGGCGTTCGTTATTGATTGACGACTGATTGAAATAGTCAGGCTTGACCTGCTTACGGTATTCGTTATTGATTGATAACAGATTGAAATGGTCAGGCTTGACCTGCTTATGGCGTTCGTTATTGATTGATAACTGATTGAAATGGTCAGGCTTGACCTGCTTATGGCGTTCGTTATTGATTGATAACTGATTGAAATGATCAGGCTTGACCTGCTTATGGCGTTCGTTATTGATTGATGATTAATTAAATGGTCAGGCGTCCACAGGAACTATAAGCCTCTTAATTTTATAAATTCGAAGACTTTGATGAAAAGATTGTCGTCTTCTCTGCTATTTGCAGTTATATTACTTGGAATTGTAATCGAGTACTGAATTTCCAATTTATTTAAATGTCATGTTTTGTTGACGTACATTTAATACCTCGTGTTTATTCAAAGATTATTGAAGCTAACGTTAAATTACAATTCATTTCATTATTAAAATTAATATTTTGCTCTTTGGGATTCTCAAAATAAATTCAATTATAATTTCTAAATCATTCATACAGTGAGCGTCAAAAGAAATTGTACATTAAAAAATTTATAAATTAATAAATTACCGTTATTTTTATTTTAAAATTGTTTCTTTAACAGTTTTTAAAATTGAAACAAGAAAAAAAAAATTACAAAAAATTTCGAAATATTTACAAATTTTTTCGGGCACTCTCCTCTCCGTAAGTGGTGAAAGTTGAGTTTGCTGATTGTTAGCATTTTATCCATAGTATACAGTTTCTTTTGACGCTCACTGTAGGTCTGATGAGTTTCAATGGAAATTCACTGATGCTTTGTCATCTATTAACTTAAGGGGCATAGCTGACCACTTGTTATTCATGTGACAGAAAAAAACCTCCTTCTGTGAGGTGATTAGAAATATCATGGAATGGATCACTCTTTGCTATTTCCAGGGAACACCTGAGTGCTCTTACTCGAGAGATCTCATTCTATTTTTCTAACAGTTACTGTAATATAGTTCGCTTAAGTTAAGCAATTTTATTATCCACCTTGATCATGATTACACCATAAGGATTTTGATGCTCTGCAATAGAGGACTTTGAAACTGTGACGAATTTTTGTGCAATTTCATGTAATTCCATGCCTTTCAATAATTACTTTCAAAAGTTTTGTCAACAGTATACAAGTGTCGCACTGCATAACTACAACATCCAGAGCAGATCCACTTCTAGTTATTCTTCGGCTATTTCATTTGTGCAGATGTTTGTGTACCTAATATCCTTAAGGTAAGTAGAATATAAAGACTGTCGTAATTTTAATTGATGTTTAATTCATAACTTAAAACCTACAGTGAGCGTCAAAAGAAACCGTACATTAAACAAACAAAATTTAAAAAATTTTAAAATATTAACAAATTTTTTCGGGCACTCTCCTTAAGTAAAAGTTGAGTATGGTGATTGTTAGAATTTTTTTCTTGGTGTACAATTTCTTTTGATGCTCACTGTATATGTGGGATATCTTATTCGATTCATTCATTTAATTTCTTTAATTTTTTTTTTATTCTTTTTTCTGATTTTAAATTTATTTTATTTGTTAAAAAAAAAAAATCTGGCATATCATTGCAATTCGTATAACAATTTCAATTCAAATAGCATTTTCATTTTGTTATTTGATGTGTTATGGGTTCATTGTTTGATTTCTTCGTCTTCCAATTCCCCAAAAAAGGATAACAACAATACTGGCCACATGGTCGTCTACTCGTATTTATAAGAGATACGAGTACCATACATACATACATACAACACAATACAATGATTGAAACAAACAAACTTTTATGGCATCAAGAGTACCAAGAGTATCTGTACAACAACACAGAGTCGAGTAAATCTTTAAATTGTTATTTTAGGATCTACAATGTAATAAACTAAACGAAAATAAACATTTTGAGTATCTGTCTGTTTGTCTGTCTGTCTGCCCCATCAGACCGATTGTTTGTTTATCCATTTATCTACGATATGTTGGTGGTGGTGTTGTGTGTATTCATATACACAGACAAGAGCTTAAACACAAAACCTAGTTGATTATACTACAAGGCTTTAAGAAAAATGAGAAGAAAAACTTATTGCAACTACAATGGGTTTTAAATTCTATCACACACACACACACACAGTACCACAATACCATAGCACCAGCAGTAGAAGAAGAAATGAACAATGAATGCTCAACTCGAGCATACAACATCTACACTACATGTATGAGACTGAGACTGAGACTGAGACAATGAAAGCCTTAAGCCTTGAGTGAGTGAGTGAGTATACTTTCTTAAAAATAAATGTTATTTAAAATCTAATTTATATTGATTTAAATTGTATTTAAATGTAAATTATTTTATACTTCACTCCATCTACTACCATACATTATATGTTTAATGTTACATTTCATTCAGGTTTACATTGGTAAATTTATGATTTCAAAAGTAACTCTTCTTCTGTCCTGTTCTATTGTCTGTGTGCAGTACAAAAATAATTGCTGAAATTGAATATGTTGTTGAGTGGATTATATTATTTATTTTATTTAAATACACAAATATTTTTAAAGTATTAGAAAATAGTTTTTATTTATTATTTGGTAATGTTTTCTAAAGTAAATTATACCACATTATGCCGAATACAGGACGATTTTGCAGTAAGTGAGTTTTGTGTTGTTAATTCGGGAAAATTGAGCATGGAAAGAAGCATTAACATCTTCTGACAACTGATTTATTATTACACCATAGGAAAACAAGTTTTCAGTTATGACTTTGGTTTCTCTTAAAATCAAAACAGTTAGCAATGAGTATTCAAAAAGATGAGTTGAATCGAATCATACTTATAATTTCTGATATTTATACGCATTCATACTTATTTTAATATCATGGAACCTCTATTCATATTCAAAGTTTAAAGTACTCATCATACTCATTCATACATAACAACATGTCTGATGTTATTGATTTCGACTCTCCCTTACTCAACATAGACACGAATCACAAAATAAGTATGATTAGCGTACGAACACTAAAATACTCACTAAAAGGTTGCGTGTTCGCTCTGCTTGCTGTTATGTCTTTTTTGCTTGTGTGTCTTTATTCTTTTTTTTGTAAATGCAACAACAACTAAGACTGTAAATTTTGTTGAATGATGCAAGTCCCTCGAAACATTTATAAGTACATATTATAAGTATTTTTCTAAAGTTATGAATCTAAATGAGTAGGCTTATCAATCAAACATATTTCGATTGGTATGAGTTTGATGTCAACGTTGTACGCATACTAATTGCAACCTGTACTTATAAATCAACGTTGTAGTGAGTATGTATGAATCAGAGTACACAGTTTTGACTCACTTATATTCAAAATTTCATAAGTGCTTATGAGTAGCAAAAAAATGATTCATTTCTGATCTCTGATTTGTGTGTCATGTTCACAGACTTTTTAAGGGCACAATAAGCATAAGAATCTTCTGATATTTAGTTTACAGTCATACCATTAGGAATCGATATACACAGGGAGCGTCAAAAGAAAGTGTACACTATGGATAAAATTCTAACAATCAGCAAATTCAACTTTTACCACTTAAGGAGAGTGCAGGAAAAAATTTGTTAATATTTCGAATATTTTTGTAATTTTTTTTCGTTGTTTCAATTTTAAAAACTGCCAATGGAACAATTTTAAAATAAAAATAACGGTAATTTATTCATGTATAGCTTTTTTTAACGTACAGCTTCTTTTGATACTCACTGTAGGTTTTAAGTTATGAATTTAACATCAATTAAAATTACGACAGTCTTTATATTCTACTTACCTTAAGGATATCAGGTACACTGGCATGTGCACAAAGGAAATGGCCGTGAAATGTCCTAAAGTGGATCAGCTCTGGATGTTGTAGTTATGCAGTGCGGTACTTGTATTCTCTTGATGAAACTTTTAAAAGTAATTATTGAATGGAATGGAATTACATGAAATTGTGAACAAAAATTATTCACAGATTCTAAGTCATCTCTTGCAGAATATTAAAATCCTCATGATATTGTTACGTTTTTACCTTTTAAAAACGTTAAAAATATGAGTTCGTAGATTGCAAATAAAATAAAAATAAATATGTGTTTAATTTTAAGTCAATTCTTTATTATCTGCACAACTTTTGTGCCACTGTTCGAACTTATTCCACGTATACAATGATAACTTTCACAATATGTGCTTATTCGAGATATTTCTCTGCTTACAACTTTTTTTTTTGTAAGCAACAACAACACTTGTTAGTTATTCTTCTTTGCTCACAACCTGTTTTGTAAGCACAACACTAACAACTGTTTTCTTCACGCAACTTGTCTGCACACCAGTCTGACTGAACTATAACTCGATCTCGTATCTTCACACACCACTGGTTGAATTCTCACTCAATTCAACGCGACGTCGTCACACGACTAACTTAACTCGAACTCCGAGAATCACGTGTCTTCATACACGACTGACTGAATTCTAACTGAATCCTCGTTGCTCGCTTTATCTTGCCTTTTATATCACTGGATCAACAGTGTGATGAATGCCCTTGAAGGATGATGACGACCTTCGGGAACAATCCAAAAATATAAACATCTCGTCATCATTGTTGTTCGTGTATCTTGTTTACTTTCGTCCAGGCAGAATTGTTGTTGTTTTGTTTATTTGTCTTTCCGCTATACTTTTTTATACACGGACGTTGTTGCTATATTTTTGTTTATTTATCGATCTTGTAAACAAGCCTGTTGTTTTTGTTGCTATATGTTTACATATTCGTTGATCACGTGTTCAAGTCCATTGTTTTGTTTTTTGGAGCTTTTGTTTATCATTTTATGTGTGATCAAGTCCATTGTGTTGTTTTTGGAGCTTTTGCTTATTATTTTAATAACACCATTTCTATTTTCGTAACAATATAATAATGATCGATGTGGATAATAATACTGCACAACTTAAGCAATGAATACCTTACATTGCTTGTTAGAATAACAGAATAAGTCCTATCGAGTAAGAGCACTAGGGTGCAAGTAGGAAAAAGTGGTTCATTCCATGACATTTCATGGAATCATCTCACTAAAAGGAGTTCTTTAATATATCATAGTAATATCAATAGTAAGTGACCACCTATGCCTCCCACGTTACTTTCTTAATTGATCATTACCAACCCTTTAGTCAGAATTACGAAATAGTTTCTCATGCCACTTATGTTGTGTGTGTTACTTTCATACATGAGTGGCGGAACCTACAGTTTAAAGTCAACTCCGAACGACAGATTTTTTTGAGAATCTTTTCCTGAGAATTTTTATTTACTCTCAGAGTTTTTGCCAGAAATCTGCTGGGAGGAAGTCGCCGAAAATATATTTTTTTAATATTTTCGTCTTGTTAGAGATGTCTCACCTGGGGTTTGAACAGTGGCTTCGAGTCTAATAAGCCCTCACACTACCCACCAGACTACGGAGACTTCCGGCTGTGATTACAAAAGTCGGAGACCTTGTTTTTGCCCACACTATACCTATATGTCCACCGGTTCAACCAAATCATCATTATACAGTGGGACCTCGATTTTCCGTGATGGTCGGGACCGGAAGCATTCTGTATAATCGATTTTCCCGGTTAATTGAGTACCAATTTTGGCTAGTATTTTAATAGATATTTTTTATTAATTAATAAATGAATATGTACATATTTATATAAGAACTAAATAATTCAAGGATTTTATATACATATGTATGTATGTACATGTTTCAAAAATATAAAAAAAAAAATAATTTTGTCAGAAAACAGTGAACAGAAGATAAGGATTTCATGTACTAAAGAGGGAATTCCCCTTTTTCGCTTGTTTGTTCAAAATAATAGAAAAAAATTTTTGCTTATAATCACGGATAATAGAGGTAATCACGGTTAAAAGATGCAGAACAATTTAAGTCGATCCAAAATAAAATTAAGTCAATGCAAAAAATTTTCTTTTTCCATCCCGGATAATTGATGTTGCCGGATAATCGAATCACGGATAATCCAGGTCCTACTGTATATTAAATCCTAACCTGATTTTGATTATCAGCAAAACATTGGCAACTCACTGGGAAGCCTGTACGGCAATTGTTCTGTGGGTATGCCGTGCAATTGTTGTTTCTTCCTGAGGACGGACACCCGGAGGCCGTGGAACCACAATCATCCTGTGCATCTGCCGTTTGATTGTCGTTCTGATATCCTCCTTTGGTTGATTTGACGACTGTGCCAGGAGATTATCATCGGGCCAGTAGGAATCGCAGTCATACTGAGTGTATGCCGTTTGATTGTTGTTCAGTACCCCCCTTTGAGGCATTCGGCACCGTTACTTGAAGGACAGTTCTTTGGCCGGCTTAGTTGTGCTAGTGCCGGGAGATTATCATCGGGCCAGTAGGAATCGCAGTCATCCTGAGTGTATGCCGTTTGATTGTTGTTCAGTACCCCCCTTTGACGCATACGGCACCGTTACTAGACGGACAGTTCTTTGGCCGGCTTAGTTGTGCTAGTGCCGGGAGATTCTCATCGGGCCAGTAGGAATCGCAGTCATACTGAGTGTATGCCGTTTGATTGTTGTTCAGTACCCCGCTTTGACGCTTTCGGCACCGTTACTTGACGGACAGTTCTTTGGCCGGCTTAGTTGTGCTAGTGCCGGGAGATTATCATCGGACCAGTAGGAATCGCAGTCATCCTGAGTGTATGCCGTTTGATTGTTGTTCAGTACCACCCTTTGACGCTTTCGGCACCGTTACTTGACGGACAGTTATTTGGCCGGCTTAAGTAATTTTAAATTAATTAAAATTAAAATTTAATATTCTTTCCTTTGGTTTTAACTTAGCTTAGTTCGTATGCTATTACCAGCTATTGTTAATAAATAGTGTTACGTTTTTACCTTTTTAGAAAACGTTTAAATATGAGTTCGTTGATTGCAAACCAAGTAAAAACAAATATGTGTCTTATTTTAATTAAACTCTCTTTTTTGTCCACACTTTCTTATGTGCCACTGTTCACACTTAACCGATACAACAATAATTACTACAATTTATTGCTTGTTCACTATTATTCACACACAACTATTTGCTATACTGCTCACAACGGATATCTTCGAACCACGACTATTTTGTTCGCACGCAACTTGTCTTCACATCGCGACTGATTAGTTAACACGCAACTTCACACAAGGCTGTCTCAATTCCAACTGACTCACTCGTCTGCTTTGTCTTGCCCTTTTATAGTCCAACACGAACAGTACATTGAATGTCCTTGAAGAAGAATGTTCGCGGTTTCGCATTCTCGCTTGTTGTTGCGCTTGCTTATTTGTCTCATGCTTGTTGGTTTATTTGGAAGATGTTCGATGTATTTGTTAGTGTGTATTGTATACACATTGCCTCTTGTTGCGTTCGCTTATGTTGCGTTTGCGTTATTCATCTCTCTCATACTCATACTGATGTTATTGTTAGTTTATGTATGGTTCGATGTACATATGTGTTAGTGTAGCTGGTAGCTTTGATTATTGTTTTTATATGAAACGATATTAGGTTGTTTCGATCTGCGTAACAATAGCTTCAAAACGTCAACGAAGTGTTTTTTTATGTAACCACTGGACACCGCTGATCTACCCCAGCACCCGAGCGGAAACGTGTCGTTACACGTCTAAAGGTTGTGTTATTATCGTCGACATGAAAAGATGCCTTAGTACTGCGACCATACTATCTACTGTAGTGTGCTTAATACACGCCGGGTATTCGCTTAATGTGTACTGCAAGCCTATTGCTGCTCGGTATGAACAAGAACAATTACCAACAAGAACAATTACGCCACCTGATGCTATAAGTACTCATGTATTTTCGCTTCAGTTACAGTAATGGCTCTTGTACAATGGGTCAATTTGACCACCGGGTATTGTACTTGTCTCAGTTGACAAGTATACGTCCTCTAACCTACAGTAATGGCTTACAGGTTCTGAGTTTGTGTTTTTATGATTCACTCTCATTATCACGGAATCCATTTGTTGGGTGTTTTAAATCGCATTTTGGCACATCTGTGATTAAGAAGCTACTTTTAAACACTTTATATACACCAAGCATTAAAACCCACAACTCCTACCAACCCTCGTTATTGACTAATGCTGTTAATTGAAATTCCCACGCAATATTAATTGCTTAATAACCCATCAAATAATTATGACAACAACATGTTATTAAACAAATCCTCCCCAGTAACAGAAATAAATTTTTTTTTGGTAAAATATTATGATTTTGCGTTTTAACACAGACGCGTTTTATTTTGGTAGCATTTTCAGATAAGGTCTGCCTGCTATTGCCAAAAATTGACTGTGGCGGTGGATGAAGTTATAACTTAGAAGCCAAAAACATTTCGCTGGTAACACCTATTCTGAACTAATTGAATTTCATTTGTTCAAATAGGTATGCATGTTTGTGTGTTTGTATAAACTTATACAACATACTTAAGCAAGAAGAAAAGAACCTCATCATTATCACAGAGAAAGATACAAAACGATCTAAACAAATTGTGTACAATGGCGGTGGTGGATGCTGTTTAAAAGCATCATCATTAAGAAGGCGTTATTTTTTTCGTTGTTACTGTTTTAAAACAGAAAACAACGCGAAAAGAGCTTAAAGCTATTTACACACTTTTTAGGCGATTAATTTGTTTCTTTTTTTTTTTTTTTGTATTTCATTCCCATAATAAAAGAATGAATTCATCAAACCATTAAGCCATTCATTAACCATCAGTTTAAAAACACACTTACCGAATGGAACCTACTGCCAGAAAGCATTCATTTATAGCCAATCTATCCATTCATCCACGTAAATACTTGGTTTGTAAAGGGTCCGCCAAATAACTTTTTTTTTTTTGAAAATGCTAAAAAAAAAACTTCAATTTCAATTTATTTATTAATTCAGTTATAAAATATTTTACATTTAACTTATAATAATAAATAACAAAGAGTTCAAGATCAGTATCTTCTTCTGCTTAATTATAAAAATTGGTCTAATAAAATTATAAATGAATTAACATTTTTTTGAAGGTAAAAATTTAGCAAAAACCTAAAAAAAAAAAAATATTTTCTCAAATTTCTTTTTTTTATTTGAAAGTACAATCCTTCCGGTTAATAATGGAAAATAATTTCATTCAAATGGCTGCCTCGGCTGGCCATGCAGTAGCCTACACGATCGGTCCAATTTTTAAGCACGTTATCGATTGTGTGCAACTGTATTTCATCAATGGCTTCACGAATATTGTCCTTTAAAGCGTCAATTGTCTCTGGCTTGTCGGCGTAACAGTTATCTTTGACGGCACCCCACAAATAATAGTCCAACGGTGTCAAATCGCAGCTCCGAGGTGACCAAACGACATCAGCTCTGCGGCTGATAATGCGATCTTCAAAAACAGGGCGCAAAACATCGAGTGTAGCTTCGGCTGTGTGGCACGTAGCGCCGTCCTGTTGAAACCAAATGTTGTGAGGTGGCCAAAAGAAATCAGCCCTGCGGCTGATAATGCGATCTTCAAAAACAGGGGCGATCTTCAAAAACAGGGCGCTTCGGCTGTGTGGCACGTAGCGCCGTCCTGTTGAAACCAAATGTTGCCAATATCCTCCTCTTCAATTTTTGTGAACAAAAATTCGTTCAACATGGCCCGATAACGATCGCCATTGACTGTAACGTCCACTCCTTGCTCATTTTCGAAGAAAAATGGCCCAATTATGCCTCTGGACCAGCATTGTCATTTGCCAAGTTTTCCCTTTTTTTCAAGTTTTTGGAGATGCGAAAAAGTTTTCATTAAATTTGTTTTCTAACAAAACAAGTTTTTTCGACAAAATTAAATTTAAAATTTTTTTCAATAAATTCAGTATTAAAACAGGAAATATTAACATTTTTTAAATAAAATATTGTGTATTTTATTAGTCCCGGACAAAAAACGCAAAAAAACACCAACAGAGGGTACCGGGCTCTGGAATTTCCTTTAAAAATGTTGGCACATTTGTAAAAAAAAGTTTTTTTTCCCAGAATTAATTTTTTTTTTTTTAAAATCTGGCAACGCTGCTGTGGACCAAAATCCGCACCAAACAGTGACTCGTTTTGGGTGCGCCGGCTTTTCAATGTATGCGTGCGGGTTTCCTGTGCCCCAAATGCGACAATTTTGCTTGTTTACATACCCGCCAAGATCAAAATAAGCTTCATCTGAAAAGATGATTTTTTTGACAAAATCGGCATCTTCTGTAAGTCGATCTCAGGCCCACTTAGCGAAGCGAAAACACATTGGATGCAACCATATTCGTTCACTGGAAGGATAAAACTAATTATCTGTCAAATCAGACATGAGCTAAGTGTTACCATTCACGAAATAAGCATTAGTTGAAAAAAAAAACGTTAGATGGCGGACCCGATATAATTAAAACATGAAAAAAAGAAAGAAAAAAAACATTATTTTCATTGTGTAGTGGCTTTTATTTTTTTTTTATAGTTTTTCGGGATTTTTTGATTGACTTCAATGTCATGCAGCCTGGGTCCATAAACCAAAACATTATAAACTATTAACGGCTTAAATGGTTTTTTTTAAATACATTTTTAGCTTCTTAATGATTTGACGTCTTTATTTTGATTTTAATTGTTTAAATTCTGTGTGTTTTGTTGGCTTCATCTCTTCATTTCATTTCATTTTTATTTTTATTTCATCTGTAAGTGAATAATTTTGTGGTTTTTGCGTTTGTTGTACAATGCCGAAGGCCAAGTTTGCTTTGGCTTCTTATTTACGAGAGGTTTTTTTTTTTGTATTGCTTTGTTTTTGTTTATTGAATTTGGATTTCAATCAATTTTGTTAAACAGCATATTGTAGTCGCGTTAGTCAGTAGGTAGTGTGTTGGTTTATTAGACGTATAGTCCGGTTTCGTATCCCAGGTCAGGCATCAAAACGAAAATATAAAAAAAAATATTTCTTCAGCGGCTGCCTCTCAGCAGAGAGAACTCAACAAGAACTCTGAGACTGAGCCTAAGATTGCCATTAAAAAGTTTCTCAAAAAAATCTGCCGTTCGGAGTCGACTTTACGTCACTCATGTCTAAAATTAACACACACAACATTAGTGGTGTGAGAAGTTACGTCGTAATCCTGACTGAAATGTTGTAATGACCAATTATGTATACCTGGCTTCTCGCACATTCCGCGTTGTGTTCGATAATTTCAACCATGAGTAGCGTGCCTTAGAGAACAACATTAAATTCGAACATTTCATAGCAATTAGTTTGCTCTCGGAATTTTTGTCAGAAGACCTCTAAGAGGGGGTCGCTAAAAGAAATATTTTTGTTTACATACATACATAATTGGTCATTACAACCCTTCAGTAAGGATTATTGACCTAGTTTCTCACACCACTTATGTTGTGTGTGTTAATTTTATACATAAGTGGAGGGACCTACAGTTTAAAGTCGACTCCGAGAGACAGATTTTTTTTGAGAAACTTTTCATGGCAATTTTTTATTTACTCTCAGAGGTTTTGCTAGAAATCTGCTGAGAGGAAATCGCCGAAGAAATACTTTTTGTATTTTGTTTTGATGTCTGGCCTGGGGCTCGGAACCCTGGCTTTACGTCTAATAAGCCAACACACTACCTACTAGACTGCGGCGACTTCATATACTGTTTAGCATATTTTTGTTTAGCATAGCTTATCATGGATCTGCAGTATGACAATCAAATCAGAACAGCTACTACTTAGCGGACAAAGGACGCCTTACCAGCAAGTTTATGTACGTACTGAGGCTACTCATTGCGCGATATCGATTGAAATTTATAAGTCTTGGTTAGAAAAAGTTGAAGACAACGAACCACGCTCATATAAGCAATGAAGTTCGGTAATGTAAGGTGGCGGACCACTATTAAAGGAAGAGATCCCACATAGGCCAGCATTTAGGACCATTGTGATACCACAACTCACCGTAGTCCAGTAGGTAGTGTGTTGGCTTCTGTGACTTCCTGTCAGCAGATTTCTGGCAAAAACTCTGAGAGCAAAATTAAGTTGTCATGAAAAATTTCTAAAAAAATCTGTCGTTCGGAGTCGACTTTAAACTGTAGGTCCCGTCACTCATGCGTAAAATTTACACACAAACTGTAGGTGGTGTGAGAAGCTACGTCGTAATCCTGACTAAAGGGTTGTAATGATCAATTATGTATGAGTGTGACAACATAATTAATTCTACCTGGAGATTAACGAGTTTAGAGATGTTAGAAAATGAGAGCTTAGAAACCTCCGTCTTATTATAGCAAGAGCAGGCCACTAACACATGAGGTAAAAGACAGTCTCTTCCTTCTTCTTAGACCCACAGCTCCTGTAGAGGTCATTTTCCGGAATGTCGAGTCGTTCGGCAAGCCTACCAAAGGAAAATGGCCTGTAAAAATTGCAATTATACAGTGGCTGGTACATATGATTTAAAGACAGAAGTGACACGTTGCTTTTCTTATACATATGTGTCTAGCAGGGTATAACAATGTTGAATACAACCCCCTGTCCCTAAAGAGATTGTACTTCCCTGCAAAAAGAATCGTCTTCTAACTCTGTATAGATTTGTATACAAAGCGTTATATTCAAACCAGAGATCAGCAACGAGTATTCAAAACGATGAGTAGATTCGAGTCATACTTATAATTTCAGCTACTTATACGCATTCATACTTATTTTAATATCATACTCATACTACTCATATTCAAAGTTAGAAATACTCATCGTACTCATACTTAACAATACGCACGATGTTGTTGATTTCGACTCTCCATGATTCAACATATACACGAAGCACAAAATAAGTATGATTCGAGTACGAACACCACAATACTCGCTAGAAGGTTGTGTGTGTGCTTTGCTTGCTGTATTTGTCTTTTCTTTTCTCTTGTTTTGTAAATGCAACAATAACTACTACTGTAAATTTTGATGAATGATTCGAGTCACTCGAATCATTCGTAAGTATTATAAGTATTTTTCTAAATTTATGAATCTGAATGAGTAGGCGTATGAATCAAACAATGAATCGAATGTTGTGAGTTTAACGTCAACGTTGTACTCATACTCATTGCAACCTATACTTATAAATCAATGTTGTAGCGAGTACGAATGAATCAGAGTAGTTGAATTTTAATACTCTTGACTTACTCATACTCAAAATTTCATAAGTACCTATGAGTAGCGAAAATACGATTCATTGCTGATCTCTGATTCAAACCGATTTTATATCTGTGATTCAATTTTTAATTTAATTCTTCCTTTTTTATGCTTCTAACGTCTCTAGAGAATGCAATGCATTGCATGAGACTCGTTTTTAGACACTCAAAATGCCTTCAAATAATTTGATTTCAAATCATTTTAAAATTTAACACATTAAACTAAAATTTGTTACGTTTTTTTTTCGAAATTGTTACCATAAAAGTTAAATAATTTGGCTAACATGTACGAATATGTCTAGAAGCTATTGTTAAAAAGAGAAGAAACAACAACGAAATGAAATAAAATTTATGAACCAAAAAAAGACACCACAAGACAACATTCGAAAACGAGCAACACCGGTAAACTAGGCAACAAGATATGCCGCCGCTTCTTGTCAATTTGTTACTTTTAATAGACAAATTCATTTATCGGAATGTCGATCCGATTATGGGTCTGTATGCCCGGCTGCCTCTGTGTCCATGTGTCTATTTGTCAGTGCACAAATGCTTGTTGTTTTAAAGAAGCTGTGAGCAGACATTCAACTTCAAAAAATTTGAAAGTAAATTGTTTAAATAATCAAATTTGAATTGTAACAAATTATTTTTGCTTAAAGTGTTACAAATTGCCTCAACGATAAACATTTTAATAAAAAAAACCAAAAACAACATTTAATATACATATATACTCGTATATAAGAGCACAAATAAAAATGTGATTGGTTGTGAACGTTTATTTCTAAACTCTGTGCAGGTTGAATGGTTATAACGTTGTTAACGATGACATTAAATAATTTTGGAAAAGGTTTGCAGAAGATTTTTAAACGCCTGTCTTATGAATAAGTTTTTAACAAATGGATTACTACACTTATGTAACACGTGAAATCACACGTGGAAAGAAAGAAATAGAGAAAGTAAATAAAGAAAGTTACTCTTTGAAATATCTAATCAATAATATAACATAAATTAATTCGATAAAAAGCTAAAGGAGGAAGAATGATATAATGTTAGCGGAAAACTGAACCGATCTAGGCTGAAGAATTCTTAGTCTTAGGTTGCCAAGTAACCAACAATGACAAATAAGATGTTCTGGTTTCTGCTCAATCTTATGCCCCATTATTACTATAATGAGATTACAAATATCTAATGAGACTATTAATTTCCAAAATTCTATTGAAGTTAAACTATTCTAGTTTAAAATATTTATGTTTGTTCTTCTTCTGATGCGCGAATGTACTTTAAAGTTCTATAATCCTTTGGTCTGGATATTCGGATGTGCTAATATGCAACCAAAACACTTAGTTCGTATAATTTTCTTCAGTTTCCTTCACAATGATAAGGTACGTATAATATTAGATTGTCTTATTTGTAATTTGTTTATATTGATTACGAATACAGTTTTTCAAAACCAACGCACTCGGCGTCCAGAATATTCAATATCTTACACACTCCAAATTGCATGGCCGAATCTTCTTCCGCCAAACCGATTGTGAATGTATTTTCATCATAGTTTTATGGGATTGCATAGTTTTGTCGAGAACTAGCAAAAAATGCTTTTAGGCAACACCAGTAATGATCTGTAAGTCCTTACTAAAGCAGTCAAACGATCTGTGTTTAATCTGTCGGGCAATGTGCATTATTTCTCTCTCAAACATGCCTGTGTAGTATGATGAGTTCCTGCCTAATTTTGTAAAGATTTCGTGCTTTTCTGTAGTTCAATTGTATGCCAAGACTCATCAGCAAAAATGCTGGTCATCGAACAGCTAGAAATGCTGGTTAAAGCCAACTAATAATATATTTCACTGTTCTTTGGTCCGAGAATTCCCAGTTTCTTAATACTTTGATTTGTAAGGGAACAGCTCAAGTCGTATAACAGATTTCTAGAAAAAGTAATTATATGGAAATTCATTTCCTTATAGAGTTGTGCTACACGACATAGTTTCAAAACGATTTTAAATTTGACTTTAAAAATTAATGAAAATTATAAATCTGAACTTAAAACGAAATTTTATATTATCGTTACGAAAATGAAAAATCAAGATTCTGGTGTTAACAAAAATACAACAACAAACAGCAGCAAAAAAATAGTAAACAAGTAAACAAAAAATCCAGAAACAACATACATACATACATAATTGGTCATTACAAACCTTCAGTCAGGATTACGACCTAGTTTCTCACACCACTTATGTTGTGTGCGTTAATTTTATACATGAGTGGCGGGACCTACAGTTTAAAGTCGACTCCGAACGACAGTCTTTTTTTGAGAAGCTTTTCATGAGAAGCTTTTATTTACTCTCAGAGTTTTTGCCAGAAATCTGCTGAGAGGAAGTCGCCGAAGAAATATTTTCATATTTTCGTTTTGATGTCTGACCTGGGATTCGAACTCGGGCCTTCAGTCTAATAAGCCAACACACTACCTGCTAGACTACGGCGACTTCAACAACAACAGAAACAACACTACAAGAATAAATGCAAACAAAATATACACTGAAAAAAAGAATCAAGCCATCCGGGCTTGAATCAATCCATATCGGTCACAATAGTACGGTAAGTACAGTTTGGCTTGAATCAAGTACAAAAGAGTTGAATCAAGCCCGAATTAGCCAAGTACAAAAGTGTTGATTTTAGCGCGATTTAAGCCTTTTTGGGATCAAAGTGATCTCATCATGTATTTGGTTTAAGCATATTTTTTCTTGATTTAAGATCGAATTCGTACTTGATTCAAGAGAATCAGAAGTTGAAGTAATCCTTAAGCGCACTTGTTTCAAGAATTATAAAGTTGATTTAGGCTAGATTAATTTATAAATGGGATCGAATTGAGGCAAATCGTACTTTATTCGAGCACAATGAACTTGATTTAAGCCCTAAATTATACTTGATTTAAACCTAAATTTATCCAAAAACGAGCTTGTTTCAAGAATTTTGAACTTGATTTAATCTTGAACTCGTACTTGATTTAATCCTAAAATCGATTGATTTGAAAAAAATGCAAGTCATCTACACAAAAAAATGCAAGTCATCGACCGGAATAATCCAAGTCATCTACCAAAGAAATGCAACTTGCGAAAAATACGACATTTTGTTGGATATATATTGTATAAAACACATGAACTAAATGAGAATTATTAAAATTTTTACTTTTGAACTTAAAACCCACAATTCCATAACTCAAATAACAAATAAGTCAAAATTACACTTTTTTAGATAGATTTGAGCTTTTTAGTGTTGATTTTAGTAATATAAGGCTTAGTTTTTCACATCAATCCCGTTTTTTGCTTGTTTTAGGCAAACAATAGCCAAAACGGGCTTAATTTTTCAAGCACGTTTTTTGGCTTAAATTGAGAATAGAAAAGTTGATTTTAGCACGCCGTTTTTCTTTCTGTGTACAAACAACAATAATGAATGATGTTTACTTTTATAGAGATTTCGAGAAGGCGAAGTCACAAACGTTCGCCTTCAAGAACATTCATCAGACTGTTTATCCTGCCATATAAAAGCCAAGACAAAGCAGGCGAGTGAGTTAGTTAAATTCAGTCCGTCATGTGTGAAGACGCGGTGTGTTCGAAGAGAGTAATCGTGGTTTGAAGATCTGCGTTACAAAGATCTGTCGAATATTTGTTTAGTAATTGTTATTGTTTATGCAAAGAGTGTAAACAGAGGAATAACAAACAAAGCAATTGTTTTTGTTACATTATGTTGTAAACAGTGGCACACAGAATTGTGCGAATAATAAAGAATTTTAATTAGGGGTCGCCGTGGTCTAGTAGGTAGTGTGCTGGCTTATTAGACGTAAAAGCCAGGGTTCGAGTCCCAGGCCAGACATCAAAAAATAAAAAAAAAATAAAATACAAAAAGTATTTTTTCGGCGATTTCTTCTCAGTTTCTCAAAAAATCTGTCGTTCGGAGTCGACTTTAAACTGTAGGTCCCGCCACTTATGTATAAAATTAACACACACAACATAAGTGGTGTGAGAAACTGCGGGCTTCTTCGGACGATTGCCTGTAGACTGTCTAATGGTGAAGGTATAGCACTGGCCATTTTATAGTCACCTAGCAGCAACTCGTTTCCTTGCCGTTCGCATCTTCCCCCTTTCCATCTTTCCTAAAAAACCTGCACAATGCACTGCCCTGAGTGCTGGTTTCATATAAAAAAAAAAAAAATTAAAACTTAACATAAATTTACAAGTATTTTTATTTTATTTGTAATCTAGGAGCTCATATTTTAAACATTTTTAAAAGGTAAAAATCTAACTTTATGTTTTCAATGTATGATTAGAATATAAGTTTTCCCGAATTCTTATAGTTTTCAATTATGATTAAAAAGATGTCCATTGTAATGAAATAAATGGAAATTATTCATAAAAACGAAAATTGAAAAAAAAAAATTGAAAGGCAAATAATAAGTTTTTGTTTATATGTTCATATAAATTTAATTTGTTTTTGTTGTTATTTATGTTATTATTATTAATAATTTATTTGTATTTGTTTATTTATAAACAATAAGTAATATCGCACTAATGTTATTGCTATTGTTGTTATTGTTATTTAAATATATCTAGAATATCAATTTATTTATTAAAAAACCAAAAAAAAACAAAGAAAATAAATGAAATTCATTTAATATTTTTGCAATTCATATTGTCATAATGTGTTTTATAAATTTGCAAATGAATGAGCAAATGAATGAGCGATTGAATGATTGAATGAATGACTGAATGAATGAATGGATAAGAAGAATACGAAAACAGGCTACTGAAAAATTGAATTTTATTTTGTTGTTGTTGTTATTGTTTAGTTATACGATATTTGTATTGTATTTTTTCAATTGTATTGTATTGTATTTCAACCGGAAACTTTTTAATAAATAATTGTCAATTGAAAACGAAGAATTTGCACCACAACAAAAAAAAATAATTTAAAATTAAAGAGTCAGCAACAGCAGCAGCGGCAACAATACACAAATCATTGGCACAACGTAGTCACCGCGTGTCAGTGACTTGTGCGCCTCTGAAATTATGTCAAGATAAAATTAATTTTAATATATTTTTTTTTTTTTTTTTGAACTCATACTACAGTAGTGCGAAATTAAATAATAGAAGCATTAGTTGAAAATAAACAAATTCATAATTATTTTTATTTGTAGCAAAACTAAAGTCATTTACATGGAAAATCACTGAAAAAATTCACAACATCACGCATGGAATTTTTGGATTCCTTCTCGTACCAGTAAAAATCATAGGGCACAAGTACCTTCCCCGTCATATTGTTATTCATTTGCTTTGTTTCATTTTTTTTAATAGTTCCAGCTAAGCAGGTAATTTTTCTATGGAAAATGCAAGTCATCGATAAATTTTATATAGAAAATGCATGTCATTGACAAATTTCCGTAGCGATAAAAATCATAGGGCACAAGTACCTTCCCCGTCATATTGTTATTCATTTGCTTTGTTTCATTTTTGTTAACAGTTCCAGCTAAGCAGGTGATTTTTCTATGAAAAATGCAAGTCATCGATAAATTTTATATTGAAAATGCATGACATTGACAAATTTCCGTACCAATAAAAATCATAGGTCACAAGTACCTTCCCCGTCATATTGTTATTCATTTGCTTTGTTTCATTTTTTTTAATAGTTCCAGCTAAGCAGGTGATTTGTCTAAATCGATAAATTTTATATAGAAAATGCATGTCATTGACAAATTTGCGTACCAATAAAAATCATAGGGTAAAGTGCAACATCATATTGTTATTCATTTGCTTTCTTTCATTTTTGTTAATAGTTCCAGCTAAGCAGGTGATTTTTCTATGGAAAAATGCAAGTCATCGATAAATTTTATATAGAAAATGCATATCATTTGCAAATTGCCAATAGAAAAAAAGGCAAGTTATCGTGAAATTTTGGATAGAAAATCCAAGTCATCGAGATCTGCCTTCGCCTAGAAACAACGTTCTCTATGAAAATGTGTTGGACTCTTTTGTAGGATTTAGCATAGAAGAACTTTGCTGATTGAGTCCTATTTTTTCTGTGATGATTTCTGGATTGATTGTTTTGCGGAAGAATAAAGACTCTTGTCTAATTCGAATACCTTCATAAACATATTTTCTGATTTCACTGGATTCTAACTACAATAGCTTGGATTTTTAGCAGAGCCTTCAACCTCATATCTCAAATATTTAAAAAGAAAATTTTTAAGTCATTGTTTGAACCACTTTAGTCAAATTTAGAGTGTTTTTTGAAGGTTACTTAAAGCAACATACTATAAACTTGTCTGGATATTTGCCACCGAAAACTAGTGAGTCCTTCTTATCGAGATTTTCATTTAAACTAAATCCGCAAGATCTTGTAATCCCTAGAGCCTGTTTTCTCACCTGCAGGTGATTTAAAAATTAAACATATCTTTCGAAGCTTATGTTATATTACTCTGAAAGGATATAAAGCTAGTCTCTATGAGTCAATTTATGTTTTGTTAGGCAGCAAATGGGGTCTTAAATAGCAAATAACTCACTATATTTACACTACAGCGGTGAGATCTATCTTGAGCTACGGTTTCATGGTATATGAATAGGTCTTTATGATAATTACTGGGGTATTGCATAATACTCGCCCGAAGAGCTTTAGCTGATCACATGTGTCAGCTTTTCTGAGCGAGAAGACAGCTTCACAGACCTAATATCAGTCACTTGAAATTTCTGGTAAAGTTGGAAATTTTCGAGATATTTGACTGCAGGATACCACACTATGACTTTTCAAGAAAGTTCAAAACAGCATGAGGTAGCTAAGCTGTATAATGTACATCGTTAAGGAGTATGAAAAAATTTCTACGGAAGGCTCGAAACTGAATGCAATTGTGAGTGCAAACATTGTTTCAGAGTCTTTAGGTGCAGTTCAATCAATAAGACTAGTATCAGAGTCTTCCAAACGGATGTAGCGTCTATACAGGGTGCTGTGATGTTAATTGAAAAAAGCAATATGTCCAATTGAGATTTTAAAGTGCTTTTGAATAGTATGAAGGCTGCCCAAAGCCAAATAATACCCGCGTGGTGTTTTTCTCAAACTGTACATAGTCCAGTGTGTACTCATGCAGGACATATAGGATTTGGTTAGCCATGCAATTATTTCTCCTGAAATTACAGGATAAAGACCAAAAGAGACATGAATGTATAGTGAGCGTCAACAGAAACTGTACATTAATGATCTAATACTAACAATCACCAAACTCAACTTTTACCACTTAACCCTTTGACGACCAAACATTTTCGGTTGAAGCGATTTAACATTTTGTTTTATTTTAATAATCTTGGCCTAATAGTAGTAACGAAAAAAAAAATTGCCTTCCTGGGTATCCTCTAAGTCCCTCGTTTCGCTTGGCAAATATAGTTGCCTATGGGTTGAGCGCAATTTTTTTATCCCAAATTATTAATTTTTAGACATGATTTAAAAACAGATTTTTTTGCCAAAAATATAAAGTAAAATACATTATATCTTAAAAATTTATAATTAGTGTTGTTCGTGATAGTTTCCAAAGCAATCACGGGATGTAGTGAAACAAAGAAACACATTGCATTGAACGCAAAAAACATTTGTGCGACTATATTTTTTATAGTAAGGACAATGACAGCAGCGTTTCCAATATTCACTCTTTTCCATTTTATGAAGAGATTTGGGCTTACTTATAAAATAAGTTTCAAATTTGGTTGACGCTGAAAAGGCATGTTTTCTTGAAATGAAGCAACTTATCAGTTCTTTGGCTAAAGCTGCTCGAAATTCAATTGAAGTCACATTGATTGAGGAGCAGTTAGCCAATATGAGTTTCTTATATATTATATAACTATTATGAACACATAGCTCAAATAGGTCGCAGAACAATCCTAAATAAAAACGCCACTTACTTCGGCGGTCGTACTCATAATAAACTTTCTTTTGGTCCATTAGAACAACGCCTCCCATTCCTTTGTTGTAGTGCTGTATAAGTGCTGCAACACGACGCTTGACCTTGATTACCTCTGTTGGGTCAATAAAATTTGAGGCAAGCTAGACACCATGATTGTCCATTTGACGACGAAAATGCTTTCTGACATGAAGTATCTTATGTCCTCTCTTTTCATTTCTTTTTTCCGACGGAAAATTCTTCGGTATGTGCTTTCCACTACATCGAATAGTTCCACATGCCATTATTTCATTTTGCTGAAGAATGTGCATTAAGTTTAGAAATTATCAAAGTAAACTTCAACCCCTTTTTTGCCAGTGGCTTACATAACTGCAGGACGACACTTCGCCAAGACCGTGTTCAACAAATGGTTTTTTCCTGTGTAAATGTCAATATTATACAAGTATCCAGTTTCTCACTCGCATAAACACCATTGTTTGAATCCCCATGAAATAGGTTTGTCCTTCATATACTGTTTCATGGCATTATGTCCCTTAAACCTTACCATTTTTTGGGAAAATGTATATGCGTCAGCATAGCCTTGTTAATGTGCTCTATAATTGGACGGATTTTGTAGCCACGGTCAGTAACATCAGCCTTACTGTTGTCACAAAAGTGAAGACTGGCTGTAATTTCCTTAATTTTTGACAATTTAATGTCAATTTAGAGGTTTTAATTCTAAAGTTTTTTAGGAATGATAATTTTCGTTTCAACCCATAGGCAAACATAATTGCAAACATTAAATGACTATTTTTAGGCAGATTGGAGTTTATCCAAAATTGTTCATTATATTTTTGGATAGACAAAGGCTAAATCCAAAACATAATTGACTCTCATCCCCTTGTGCCCTATCTTTACCCTGTAGTAGCCCTCGGTATAAAGACCATTATTTGTCCAAATTTGGAGCCTCGTAGAGTACAAGTGGAGCCAGATAGGGTTTTGCACTCAACTACATTTTTGTTGCCCCAATCTTCTTCTGTAAAACATTCTCTAACATATTTGCTCTATCTGTAACCTGGACAAATATATAAGCCAAAAACCCCCGGGCAAGCATACTTGCCTATGGTCGTCAAAGGGTTAAGTGCACGAAAAAATTTGACAATATTTCGAAATTTTTTTGTAATTTTTTTTTGTTTTAATTTTAAAAACTTGGAATGAAACAATTTTAAAATAAAAATAACGGTAATTTTTTAATGTATATCCTTTTTTTAATGTACAGTTTCTTTTGACGCTCACTGTATGTTATATGCTGTTATATGGTTAATCAAACATGTGGGTCTATTGATATATCGGAAGCAGACATTGTGCAACTCAACGATTTTGTCATAGATTTTGTATGATTCCACGAAGAAGGGAACGATTTAAGTGATATCACAACGACAACACTGAACTACAGCTGTCTCCCCTGCAGATACCCGAAGTAACTCAAATGGACTGAAAAGCGTAAGTTTTAAATAAAATAATGGATACCACTTGAGTAGAGTAGAACATCGCGAACATTATATTTCCTTCCAAATTCTAAAAAAAAAAATATTCTTTTGATTTATTAAATAAAATTCTCTTAATAAATGAAAAAAATATAAAATTGAATGCCCGTATCGTTTACATACACTTGAAATACTTTTTTTTTTTTTATTCATTAAAAAGCTTTTTTAAATTAAAAAGAAACCCATACTTTGGCATCACTTTTCATGTAATTTTAGCATTTCATACTCGTATTGAGTCATTCTTACGATGAATTTGCATTGAAATGCCTGCGTGTCTTACTGCCACCATTATTTTCATTGTTATTGTTGTTCATGTCAGCAAGAAAATTTAAAAAAAAAAATTTTTTTGTAACAATTGCCTTGAAAAGGGAGTTCCCTTCATGAAAAAAAAATAAATAAAATTCCACAATTGTTATTTTAAGTTTTAATTGAGTAGCTGAGTTGCATTCCATAAATGTTGCCGTTTTGCCAAGGGACACAGGCAAAATATTAGCACTGGCGGCAGCATATGCGAGCGAATGTGTATGGCAGTCTTCAATTGATTTTAAAAGAAACTGAAAGAAAGAAAAAATTAACAACAATTTTATTGCAGAATTGAATAAATGAAATGAAAATAAAATTGTTTTGTCAACGATCAGTTGAGTTGAGTCGTAAATTAATATCTTGCTGGCCTGGCCTGGCCTTTTTTATTCATCAACAGTTCTATACGACGTATGGTGCGACTATAATAGATACACACGACTTTCAATCCCAAAGAAATCACTAAACTAACGAGGCTTCTTTCGAAGCTAATTGTCGAGAGATTACTTAAGGAATTATGGCCACACATTTATCAAATTGGGCACTGTAAAAGTAGGCGTGGCATCCAATATAAAAGACAGAAAAGAAGGGTACTCCACTATTCTATTGTGCCTCCCCCTTCTTCCATTTAAATTTGTTTACTTTATTGAGATCATTTTAAATTAAGAAGAAATTGTGAAGAAACAACTGCAAAAGCAAATTTAAATTGATACCCGTACTGTTGCTATTGCTGTTACTGCCACCGACTGATTGGCTGCTGTGTCAGCAACATTCGCACCAGGGTGGTCTGTTGCATCTTTCATATTTGCGTTCGTATTTTGTTTTGTCAACTTGCGATAATATTTCGCTTTACTTTACTGATTCTGTTTTTGCAAAGAAAATAATTTCAAAAAAAAATAAACAAAAGAAAAAAACTCAACGAGTGTCGTTAATAAGGAGCGAAATATAGCGAACACGTGCAGCCATCACCAGTTTAAACCATATCGGAGACATTTCCATTTCCATTTAAATTTATTTATTTTTTTTTTTTTTCTTTTTAATGAAAAGATTCTTTAGGAAATTGATTTTTAAAGGAATTTGCAAATATTTCCCTAAGGAAATAAGTCGTAATAGGGTTTTGCAAAGTGGCCATGTACAGGTTACAATAGCTCTATGCATAGACAAATGACGTGATATCATTGGCCTTTCATCAGCTACTTTAAGCTGTAAGACTACATTGATGTTATTTATTTCCTCTCGATTAAGCATTGGAATTTGCAAAGAGAAATCCAGAACTTATATTGCCTGCCGAGCAGAGATCATCACTGATGGTGTTTTCTTTTCTACCAAAAAATGTGCATTTTATTAACGCAAAATGCAATTTTGCGTTTGTTTCTTATAAATGTTTCGCCCTCTAAAAGGGTGGTGTGTTTTATTCTAAATAATTTGCCAATGGTGGAGGGCATTACATTTTATGCCCTTTATAAATCGAGAGTGCTGCTAATGCCCTGTAAAGCAGATGACTTTTGTTTATTTATAGGGCTACCAGATGAAATTTAAAAAAAGTCGCCTGGTATTGTTATCCAATTTGAAGTTAATTTTTTCATTGTTTTGTGGAGTAATCTTAAGGAAATATTACATTATTATTAAAGCTACATGGTCAGTAATATAAAAAATTGCATTTAATGCTAGAACAGTGTTAAAATATATATTTTTTTTGTTATAAAAAAGCGTACAAAAAATGAAGTCGAAAAATTTGCGATCTGGCAACACCTTTGAACAAATTGGCATTTCCTCATTCATTTTCTTAATAAGTGGTAAACACAGGGCATACCCTTTTTTAATATTTGTGTTATGTTCTTCTCAAATAAAAAATGACATTACAACAGGGTTGGTCAAAAATGTTTTTAATGTACCTTGTAAGAGGGTGACATTTTCATTGTAGAAAAGAAAACACCATGAGTATTCAAAAAGATTAGTAGAATCGAATCATACTCATAATTTCTGATAGTAAAACGCATTCATACTTATTTTAATTATCATGGAACCTCTCTCTACTCATATTCAAAGTTTGAAGTACTCATCATACTCATACCTAACAACACGTATGATGTTGTTGATTTCGACTCTCCTCCAGAACTCAACATATACACGAAGTACAAAATAAATATGAATCCCTTACAAACACTAAAACACTCACTACATAGAAGCTTGTGTGTTTGCTCTGCTTACTTTGTCTGTTTGTTTTTTGCTTATGTGTCTGTTTTCTTTTTTTGTAAATGCATATGTAAATTTTGATGAATGACTCGAGTCACTCGAATCATTTATAAGTACATATTATAAGTATTTTTCTAAAGTTATGAATCTAAATGAGTAGGCTCATGAATCAAACATATTGCGAATGGTATGAGTTTGATGCCAACGTTGTAAGCATACTTATTGCAACCTGTACTTATAAATCAACGTTGTAGTGAGTATGAATGAATCAGAGTACATAGTTAAATTTCAATATTGCTGACCCACTTATATTGAAAATTTCATGAGTGTTTATGAGTAACGAAAAAACGATTCATTGCTGAGCTCTGCTGCTGAAGAAACAAAGCATTCAAAATGAGATCCATTAACAATAACCTATTCATTGCAAGACAACATTTTACAAAAGGACAAATCGAAATCCGACTCAATTTTTTGTCTCACTGGCAGATTGTTTAATCAGGACACTCCTCTATCCCAGAAACATAATGAAGTTGACTGCATTTCATTGAAATATAACAAGAATACCGCACTTCACTTTAGATTTCCAAGTAGGAAAGACTGATTTTCTAATATAGTCGTCTTCAGAGGATCTGTTTGAATTCACACTATGTTTCCTGGTAGGAATGACTGGTTCTCTAAGATCTGGTTATCTTCAGAGAATCTGTTCGAATGCTAAACTTGAGAACAAGGTATGCAATGAAATTTTCTCTCAAAAGCTTTATTTTAAGGTATATTCCGCCATCCGGTCTACAGAAAATCTTTGGTGACTTTTGCGATGCCCTTGAGCTACTTTCAGAGCAGTTTTGCCTCAGTCTGGTCAAAGGGAAATCTTGGGTACTTATGTAGCCACTGAACTTGTCAATCTCCATACATACATAATTGGTCATTACAACCCTTCAGCCAGGATTTCGACCTAGCTTCTCGCACCACTCATGTTGTGTGCGTTAATTTTATACGTGAGTGGCGGGACCTATAGCTTCAAGTCGACTCTGAACGACAGATTTTTGAGAAGCTCTTCATGGCAATTGTATTTACTCTCAGAGTTTTTGCCACAAATCTGCTGAGAGGCAGTCGCCGAAGAAATATTTTTTTTCATATTTCGCTTTGATGTCTGACCTGGGATACGAACCCGGGCTTTTCGTCTAATAAGCCAACACACTACCTACTATACTACGGCGACGACAAACTTGTCAATCTACTTATGAAAATAGATGAAGGTATCTATCGGAAACTCATCCTAGAATGAGAGGGCTTCACTTCAATTACTTGGTCTATATTGGATAAAAAGCGTAACTATCAACTCTTTAAAATGGATCCATAGGGATCATTGTATAAAAGGTAGGAATGCGGAGAGACTTTGCTGAGCTGCTAATGCATACCTACTTACACAATTGGTCATTACAATCCTTTTATCAGGATTACAACCTAGTTTCTCACACCACTTATGTTGTGTGAGTTAATTCCATACATGAGTGGCGAGACCTACAGTTTAAAGTCGACTCCGAATGACAGTTTTTTGAGAAGGTTTTCATGGCAATTTTTATTTACTCTCGGAATTTTTGCCAGAAGAATGCTGAAAGGAAGTAGTCGAAGAAATATTTTTTCATATTTCGTTTTGATGGAGATTTCTGGACCTGGGATTTGAACCATGGCCTCACGTATTATAAGCCAACACGCTATCTACTAGACTACGGTGACTTCTAATTGCTTCTGCAAAAGTTGTAGATCGAAAAAGGACAAAGTATTGCTCGCTTCATATGCCAATGGCCGACTCCGGCTTGTCGCAGACTCCTCTCTCGTCAACGAATTTTAATAGATTTTTCCGGATGGCTTGAATGCACCTGTAAGTCCACTTACAGTTTTATTTTTTTCAAAATCTTCAGGATAAAGTTCAATCGGTAAGGCTAATGACTCATATAAGCATACGTCAAGCGATCTATCAGCTATACAAGTTGCTTTGGTGATTACTAAAAAGAGCAACATCTCCAAGATATATATTAACTTGTTTTAGAATAGTCAAGAGTCCGTCCAAAGCTGAATAATGGTCGCGTGCAGTGTCTGCTCAAACTACACGTAGCACAGTGTATACCCATGCAAGACATATGGGACTTGGTCAGCCATCTGCTAAAGTTACAGAACAGAGAAGACTTACTTAATTGGCCATTAACAACCCGATTAATGGATTTCGGCACATCCTTAGCACATCCTTTCAGGCGCCTCTGCTTCTTGCGCGCCTACGCTAGTTGGTCACACCAATCCTTGATTTGGTCCTTCCAACGCAAACAAGGTCGTTCTCTTCGCCGACTTCCGCAAATCTCCGCCCCGCCGGAGCATCCTCGTCCAATCGACCGACAGGGCCGAGCCAGCGCAGCCGCCGGATGTTAATACGCTGCACAACGTTCATGCCGTTGAGGAGCTGATACAGCTCACTGTTGGATCAGGTGCAGAAATCACCGCCAACTCGCTCTGGACCGAAGATCATACGTGGGACTTTTCTCTCGAATACTCTCAAAGCTGGTGCATCAGTGCTTAATAGTGCATAAATAATAGTGCGCCATAAAGAAGCACGGGAAGGATGAGCGTCTTGTAGAGTATTTGTTTTGTCGTGCGAGAGAGGTCTCTGCTACTCAATTTCCTATTAAGGCTACATATAGTAGTACCTGTTGGCAAGAGTGATCCTGCGCTTGATCTCCAGACTGACAACATTTTTGGTAGTAAAGGCGGAGCCAAGATAAACAAATTCCTTGACTATATCGAAAGTATAGTTAACGGGCGTTGTCTGATATCCAATACTCCACATGTTCCTACATATGTCGATAACATATACACTTCGTTTTACCCTCAGTTACTGCAACAACCATCTTAATAGAGTTCCGTTCAATAGCATTAAAGGCAGCAGTAACATCTCGCTTGGTACGCCTTAAGATGTCAATGTAGTCAGCGTACGCAAGCAATTGGACACATTTGTAGAAAATAGTGAAATTGCGATGCACTCCTGCCTTCCTTAGAACACTCTCCATGGCACAGTTGAAGAGGTCGCATGATAAGGGATCGCCTTGTCTAAAACCTCACACTGTATCAAAAGTTTCAGAGAGGTTCATTCCTACCTTGACGTAGCTACGGAATTGCTCAACGTCATTCTGCATAGAACAGAGAAGACGCAAAAGCGAAAAAGGCCAGCTATTATATCGTTAAGGAACATCTGAACCTACTGATATGCTGAGGACAGACATTGCGAAGTTTAATGCAGACAGAGTATTGCTCACTTCATATGTTAATGTCTGACTCTGCCCTGGTCGCACACTCCTCACATTTTGCTCACTTTTTTTCGATAGTCTAACGGAGCTAACATTAGTTGGCAAAAATTCGATCGCTAGATTCAAGCTGAATAAAGCTGATTTTAAGGAGATCGAGGCTTATTAATCTGGACAGTCTCGAAATCTGTAAAAGCAGAGAAGATCGAGTAAAGAGAAGACTTAAGCTAAGCTTGGTCTTTATTCCCCTGATATTTATGGAACAAAATTTCGTTTTATTTTGAACCATGTATTAAAATCTGGATTCTATAATCTTCCTTAGCTTCTGCACTTTAAGAGTTGTGGGCTCACTACTAAAGAAAATCCCAAAAATTACCAGTTTACCTAAGTTTTTAGGAATTTTATGAAAATCAATTAAAAATTATTTCAATGTCAATATTCCACGGCTGCTCGCCTGGCAACAAATTAAAAACTGATGATTAAGATCGTAGTATCCCCCCCATTTCATGCCAAAAAAAAAAAAAACTTTTCCAAAACTTGTTACAAACAAAACAAAAAAAAAAAAGAAAACAAGAGGAGTTAATATTTAAAAAATAATGATAAAATTCGATGATAATAATGTTGTATGGGCATGTTGCAAGCCCATGTGCGTGTGTGTAACAGACAGTATGTGTACACTTATCAAGTAAATTGAGAACAACAACCAGAAGGTAATGATGCTTGAAGTGCAGCAAGAAAATGAAACAAAAAAAAACAAAAACAAAACAAACCCGGACTACAACCAAGAAAAATTTCATATACGATCTCGACAACAACCTCGGAAAAGAAATCATTTATTTTTGTTGTTGTTATTGTTATTGTTGTTGTTGCTGTTGTTTAAACGAGAGTAATAATGGCAACCCAAAATGACTACTTCTACTTCTGAAAATAAGTGCAAGCAAGCAGTAGCATGCTTGAAGATATACGGCAGCAACAATAGCGACAGCATTTAACAGCAGCAGTAACAGCAACAACAACAGCTGCTGCACCCAGTAAAAAAACTGCATCAATAAACTTGTACTGAATGTTGTTCTGCTCCCTTCTTGTTTGCTTCAAACTTGAGAGTTCTTGTTGTTGCTGGTTGCCTTTATTGTTATTGGTACGATTTATACTTCTGCATCATCTGTAACTGATGCAATACTTCATTCTTTTGGTCTCTATTTTGTTGTTATTGTTGTTGTTGTTGTTGTTTTATATACAACATAAACTCGAGAAGAAAAACACCTGCAGGTGCAGCAAAAGGCTTTAAGCGAAATTCAAAACAAAAAACCAAAAAAAAAAATGTGCCTGATTGTTGTAAAACTTTTATGTTTGTTGTTGGTTTATAACATATATATACGAGGGTGGTAGAAACAATTTGGAATAGTTGTGCAAATAATTTGAAGACATAAAACAGAAAAAGAAAGAAGAATTTCTGCATTCCCAACTCATTTAGTTTCTCGAAAATGTCAATGAGAGGAGCATATTCTGGTACATTGGGTAGGGTTAATATACTCCTTTTTTCATAATTAGAAATATTGATTGACAATGATTGATTTAATCGCCGTAGTCTAGTAGGTAGTGTGTTGGCTTATTAGACTGAAGGCTCGAGTTCAAACCCCAGGTCAGACATCAAACGAAAATATGAAAATATTTCTTCGGCGACTTCCTCTCAGCAGATTTCTGGCAAAAACTCTGAGAGTAAAATAAAATTGCCATGAAAAGTTTCTCAAAAATCTGTCGTTCTGAGTCGACTTTAAACTGTAATTCCCGCCACTCATGTATAAAATTAACGCACACAACATAAGTGGTGTGAGAAGCTAGGTCGCAATCCTGACTGAAGGATTGTAATGACCAATTATGTATGTATGGAGTTATTGACAAAAAATAATGATTGACAAAAAATAATGATTGACAAAATATAATGATTGACAAAAAATAATGATTGACAATCAATGATTGTACCTTTGATCAAAAATCGCTGCAATTCTGGATGTTTCATTACGGCATACTTTTATTTTAAAAGGTCTTGTCGTTGAAGACGTGGCCGACAATAGTTAGCAGATAATTCTGTTAAATTTTAGTATATGACACGCATTAACACGACATACAGTGAGCATCAAAAGAAACTGTACATTAAAAATAAAATATACATTAATAAATTACCGTTTTTTCATTTCCATATTCCAGTTTTTAAAATTGAAACAAAAGAAAAAAAAATTACATACAATTTCGAAATATTGAAAAATTTTTTCGAGCATTCTCCTTAAATGGTAAAAGTTGAGTTTGGTGATTGTTAGAATTTTTTATGCATAGTGTGCAGTTTCTTTCAACACTCACTGTAGGTTAGAATTATGAATTCTAGTGATCCCAACTCCTCATATCAAAATCCGCCAATTAAGTTTGAAACGATCCATATTCGGCACAAGATTCCTTTGAGTCCACAATCCTTACTCCTGTTACCCTTTTAGGGTAATTGGTAATTGTGTAGTCTGACTGAAAGCTGTTCTCACTGTAATAACATAGCAGAAGTTAAGATTATAGTTTCCTCTTTCCCTTTGATCAAGTATATCTTGCCTTTTCGTACTCCACATAAAAATTCGGACCTCATCTATAGCAAGGAAACTCTCCTAATCGCAATCTCATAGACATGAATTTCCAAACGACTTGGAAACTGGCAGATGGTGACTTTATTTCCCACACCTAACAGATTCAGCTTTCTTAAACAGTTCCACACTAATCATCAGTCAACCTCATAGGAGATGAGCGTTAGGACGGCGGCCTGACAGCCAGATGGTATTGCTCCGGCCTGTCCTCTATACTTCCTATTCAACTTGAATTGTAGACATCTTTCATTGGTGTGAACTTCCGCTTGAAAGATTTTTCCATGCATACATAATTGGTCATTAAAACACTTCAGCCTGGATTACCAACTAGCTTCTCACACCACCGATGCTGTGTGTGTGTCAATTCAATACATGAGTGGCGAGCCCTACAGTTTAAAGTCGAATCCGAACGACAGATTTTTGAGAAATTTTCTCATGTCAATTTCATTTACTCTCAGAGTTTTGGCCAGAATCGGCTGAGAGGAAGTCGCCGAGGAAATATTTTTTCATATTTCGTTTTGATGAAGATGCCTGACCTGGGGTTTGAACCGTGGCCTCACGTCTAATAAGTTCTCACAGTATATACTAGACTATGGTGACTTTACAACTTCACTTTCTTAAACAGTTCAACACTAATCCTCTGTCAACCTCATAGGAGATGAGTGTTAGGATGGCAGCCTGTTTGGCATATGGTACTGCTTTGATCTGTCCTCTGTACATCCTATTCAACATGAATTGAAAACATCTCTCATTGGTGAAAGATCTTTAATTCCGCTTGAAGGATTTTCCCAAGGGTTTTAAATATATCGCTCTGGAACTCTGACTGATATTCTGTGTGCTGAGATGGTCTTAATGTCAGATAATATTGCTCTACCCTGTCCTCTATGCTTCCTTACTATTCAACTTACTATTCTTTCGTTCGAGCAAACTACGCTTGATAGATTTTCTATTGGGACTCTGTCTCCTCTCACAATATCCTGGATCAGTTACTCTCCATTTATACACCGAATGGTAAAGATGATCACACAAATCAATCAAATGTCTCTCAAGAACACTGAAACAGTTATTGGGTACCAACACTGATATTCACCCTTATTCTGGTTGTCGTCGTCGACGTCGTCTTGCGTCGACAGCTTAAAATTGGTATTCTGTTTGTCGTTATTGACAGTTATAGATGATTGTCGACACACATTTGGTATTCTGTGAGTCAATACGCCGTCGATATTGTGTTGTGTCGACTCTGATTTTGTCGACTCTGATTTTGTCGACTCTGATTTTCTCGATATCATTTTTGGTAACGACGGCGACGACGACGACGACGACGACAACCAGAATAAGGGTGATTGTTTTAAAAGAAATAAAACTATTTTCCTATCTGTAAAACAACCCTCGTATCTTTGGAAAGTACATTAGTATCACCTCATTTTTCTTTTATTTTTTTTTAATGTTTTTTTTTTTTTATTTAGTTTTAGTATTTAATATCGTTTACTATTTTGCTAACCATATTTCTCTCACTTTACAGTTCCCTCTCTTAGCCAACATAAACCTTAACCAGGATATAATGATTGTGTACGTAAGACGAAACTGGAATACCACCACATTTTTAATGCCACAAACAAAAAAACAAACAAAAAAAGAAAATGAGGAAGAAAATCTGAGTATATGTTACTCTCCAGCTTAGATATGAATGTTGTAACACACTATGTATGCATTACTGCAGTTAAAGATAAATGCTACACATTCTAAATGGGTTTTTTAGAAACTAAAAATCTAATACACTCTTTATTATTACTGACTCCCGAAAGAGATGCCCTGTAGGAACATTTTCTGATGAGTGTGAAAAAAGATATTGTTACGTTTTTACCTTTTAAAAACGTTTAAAATATAAGCTCATGGATTGCAAATAAAATGAAAATAAATTTGTGTTTAGTTTTAATTAAAATTCTTTATTATTCGCACAATTCTACGTGTCACTGTTCACAACTTGATGTAAACAACAACAATTGCCTTTGTTTGTTATTCGTCTGTTTATTTATTTATTTTTTTATTTATTTATTATAATGAATGTTTTCCTAATGCAACAAGATCAATTATCTTATAAATTACAGCATTAGAATCAGATAAGTTACATACCGTTTACCGTTTTAAAAAATTTTATGAATTTCTGTAATAACTACTTAACAAGTTTTTGAATCGCGCTGCGTTGCTAGTAAGTTGAATATTTGGGGGGGAGATGGTTCCAGAGATAAATGGTATATATATAAAACTGGTGAAAAGAAGCACTCTTTCGGTATTTGAATGTTCGAATATTATTGTTCCTCGCAGACGATGTGAATACCAATTTGTCATAAAGAGAGTCAGGCTTTTTTGTAGTTATTATTTTATGCAAAAAAATAAGATTTTTAAGCTTCATGTAGTCATCAAGGTGCATGCCAAGGACATGTATTAAATACGGTGATATATGATCAAATCATTTCAAAGCAAAAACATATCGAACAATATTATTAAACGCAATGTTGAGCTTTCATTTCAAAGTCATATTGCATCCAGCAAAAATCTCAGAGGCATATAAAAGAGAAGGAATTAAATATGTTTTGGCAATCATCATCCTTATCCTCATGGGTGTAAAGTGTTGAGTCTGCCATAGGGTTCTAATCCTCCCATAAATTATGCCACATGCTTGTTTAATGTGATCCGACCATGTCAGCGAGCTATTAAAAGTAACGGCCAAATTTTTGGCTGTATTTACCAATTGAATTTTAGTCCCATTAAGAGAAATATTCAGATTCCCTCTTAGTACCGCCGGAATTTTGCCAATTGTTAAAAATTTAGACTTAATAGGATTAAGAAGTAGTCCATTAGCAGATGCCCACTGATAAATTCTATCTAGATTAAAATTTATTTCATTAATAGCAGAATTTATAGCTGTTTTTGAACAACTTAAATATAGCTGTACGTCATCAGCATACATTTGAATTTTAGAGTATCTGATCTGCAAAGGAAGGTCATTTGCATACATGGAGTAGTAAAGTGGGCCAAGTATGGACCCCTGCGGAACACCTCGGCTTGTAAATAAGGGTGAAGAAACACTAGCACCATTGACAACTATATGTGATCTACCAGTTAAATACAAAGATATTAATTTTGTTGCGGTTGTAGAAAATTTAAACATATTGCCTAGCTCCAATAACAACATTTGATGGTCCACAGTGTCAAATGCCTTGGAGTGATCAAGTAATACCAAAAATTTTAACTTATTCTCATCTAGATTGCGACGGATGTTCTCAACCACCTCGGTTAATGCTGTAGTGCAGCTGTGTTGAGGTCTAAAACCAGACTGACGGTCTGTTAGTAAATTATTGTCGAGTATGTGTTTTTAAAATTTGTTTATGAAGAATTCTCGCAAAAATTTTTGATATGTAGGGAAGGATAGATATTGGCCGGTAGTCACCATCACTTTTAGACACTGGAATAATTTTCGCTGACTTCCACTCAATTGGAAAAGTGCTAGTTGTTAAAATCGTGTTGAAAATGTGATTGATATGACGTATTATATAAGGCAATATAAGTTTTATAAAACGAGAATGGATGTCGTCTAGGCCAACAGCATTAGACTTAATTTTTAGAAATCCTTCAATTGTGTCATCCAAACTAAGATGTCGGAAGTGGAGATCGTTTATTGTAGATATATTGTTGTTACCATCATAAAAATTCACATTTACCGGTGGTTGCGGAATATTAGCAAATTTCCTATTAACAGCATTAACATCTAGTGTGTCTGATTCGTGATTGGAATTTATATCCTTTGCATAAACAATAACAATTACTAGACAATTATACTACACATCTTTGTAACGGAGATCTTCAAACCACGATTACTCTCTTCAAACGCACCGCGTCTTTACACAAGACTGACTGAACTTCACTAACTCCGGTCGCCTGCTTTGCCTTGCCTTTTATATGGCAAAGTAAACAGTCTGATGAATGTTCTTGAAGGCAAACGTTCATGACTTGGCCTCCTCGACATCTTTATAACTGTAAACATCGTTGTTTACGTTTATTATTGTAATGTTGTTGGTATATTGAAGTCGCCGTAGTCCAGTAGGTAGTGTGTTGACTCATTATTATAAAACGAAATAGAAAAAAAAGTATTTCTCTCGACACTTTCTCTCAGCAGATTTCTGGCAAAACTCTGAGAGTAAATTAAATTGCCTTGAAAAGTATTTCAAAAATCCGTCATTCGGAATCGACTTTAAACTGTAGGTCCCGCCATGTATACAATTAACACACACAACGTAAGTGGTGTAAGAAACTAAATCGTAATCCTGACTGAAGGGTTGTAATGACCAATTATGTATGTGTTATGTGTTGGTATATTTTTGTTTACTTGTTTACCATTTTTTTTTTTTGCTGGTGTTTGTTGTCATATTAAGCAGTACGATAATTTGTAAACAAGTTTGTTTACAGCATTGTTTTGTTTATAATATTAATGTTAAACGATGTAAAAGTAAAACACCAGTATCTAGATTTAGAGATTTAATAGAGAACATTGGTTCCGCTTCTGTTTAACAGCAGAATTGCCCTTGAATGTGGTAAAAATTCTGGATGAAGTGCAAAAGAATTACACGCTGCGACAGTGAAAATACTCCCGAGTAACTACATAGTCCACGTTGTTCAGTTAGTTGAGTAGAACTCAAAAACACATTTCTTATATTTCTCGAACCCTCCAAACTTGTTTTATTTGACAAAAACTGTTTTTTTTTTACTTTACGCACATATTTCTGGATTACTCAAACATTTCTGACCCGACTTCCATAATTTAAATATTGTTGGAGAGGGAAGAGATGGACCTTTAATGCGGTATACATACATCTATTATTCGACTTAATATGCTATGAGATTTGATGAGGTAAACTTGGAAAATTACCGTAGTTATTTTTTAAAGAGTCTAACAGTCGAGTGTTATTTTTGGAAATTAGGTCAGAAATGTTTGAATAATCCAGAAATTTGTGTGTAAAGTTTAGAAAAACAGTTTTTGTCAAATAAAAAAAGTTTGGAGGGTTCGAGAAATATAAAAAAAATATTTTTGAGATCTACTCAACAAAACTCACAACCCACACTATGTCATTAGCCGGGTGTATTTAATTTTTTTTATTTTGTCGCATTGTGTTAATAGCAAACGAATGTATTTTAACTCTCAATTTCCTACTGGGTATTTTCTCTGCTGTATTTGAGCACTTATTTACTTTTGTATTATTAAGCCTGCTTGTAAATTGGTTGCTGTTGCAAAGATAGGGGGAAAATGGCTATTTAGAAGAGAGTGTTATTTACAACATGATCCTAAAAACACATGCTAGAGCACGTCTGTCTCCACAGAATGTAAAGATGATGGCAAATAATTGTATAACATGTCAGTTGGCAACTTTTGTTTCAATCCAATATCCACTATTTTGACCACAATTATTAGTTTTATTACTTTTCGTTTTAACTCGAAGCACCTCTCTTCCACATTTGTAACATCATCCTCAGCTGTAAATGGCCACAATATCTAGTTTACTATGTAACACGCCCCAGTCTTCTTCTTACCCTGTTGCTTTCTTCACTTTAATTTAAATAGAAATTCTAGGCTTAAATTTGCTCTTTCTAGGTCTACTCTTCTGGGTTTGAATGTGTCTGAATGTGTGTACATGGCTTCCAAAGTAAATGTTACAACTTTAACTAGATTTTCGTATTAAATGTTGGCAACTTGTTTTTGGTTTTTAACTCTCCATCAGTCTTTTTCGATATCATTTGGTCAGTTAAAGCAGTTTACTTGCCATCCACATAGTAACTGTGCATGCGAGCAGCTATAGTCGAGTAGTAGTCGAATGAATAATAAATAAACGCTCGCTCGGCAATGTTAACAGGAAGCTATTGACTGGTTTTGCTAATTGGATGAACTACATGCAATTTTTAACCAACTGAGTTTCTGGGTCCGTCATGCAGTTTACTTAAGCCCGACGAACGAGTATATGCAGTGCATGTGCATGCATTACAGCACACACAGCATTATGGTGCACACAGTATAAATGCTGCACACAGTATGCAGCTGAGTGTATGCGAAGATACGCAAAAGGAATGTTTAAATATTGAAATCTATGTGAACAGTGATGGACAAATTATTGACAGGATTTTATTTGCGATTGTTATTATGTCGCTAATAATACGCGAGTAAGTTTCTATTTTTAAGGGTGTACAACAACATATGGCAGGTGAGCAATTAAAGAAATTTAAATGCTTTGAGAAGGATCATGGGCAGATCAAGTTCTGATGTTGGGATGATCAGAAAGGATCGACTGACAACTCAAAGATACACTCTACTCTTTACCAGGATAGTATCATATCTGAAACGTCAACTGCACTATCTGAGTATAGGCTTTGCAAACCTATCGTTAGTACAGCTCTATGAAAATACTGTGTGTGTGTTGATCCATTTTGGGCAGAAAATAAAGGGTCCGCCAAATAACTTTTTTTTTGAAAATGCCCTAAAAAAAATCTACTGAATATTTTCTCAAATTTCTTTTTTTATTTGAAAGTACAATCCTTCCGATTAATAATGGAAAATAATTTCATTCAAATGGCTGCCTCGGCTGGCCATGCAGTAGCCTACACGATCGGTCCAATTTTTAAGCACATTATCGATTGTGTGCAGCTGTATTTCACCAATGGCTTCACGAATATTGTCCTTTAAAGCGTCAATTGTCTCTGGCTTGTCGGCGTAACACTTATCTTTGACGGCACCCCACAAATAATAGTCCAACGGTGTCAAATCGCAGCTCCGAGGTGGCCAAACGACATCAGCTCTGACACCAGGGCTGATAATGCGATCTTCAAAAACAGGGCGCAAAATATCGATTGTAGCTTCGGCTGTGTGGCACGTAGCGCCGTCCTGTTGAAACCAAATGTTGCCAATATCCTCCTCTTCAATTTTTGTGAACAAAAATTCGTTCAACATGGCCCGATAACGATCGCCATTGACTGTAACGGCCACTCCTTGCTCATTTTCGAAGAAAAATGACCCAATTATGCCTCTGGACCAAAATCCGCACCAAACAGTGACTCGTTTTGGGTGCGTCGGCTTTTCAATGTATGCGTGCGGGTTTTCTGTGCCCCAAATGCGACAATTTTGCTTGTTTACATACCCGCCAAGATCAAAATGAGCTTCATCTGAAAAGATGATTTTTTTTGACAAAATCGGCATCTTCTGTAAGTCGATCGCAGGCCCAATTAGCGAAGCGAAAACGCGTATACACAACCTTATTCGTTCAGCGAAAGGATAAAACTAATTATCTGTCAAATCAGACATGAGTTAAGTGTGACCATTGACGAAATAAGCACTAGTTGAAAAAAAAACGTTAGATGACGGACCCGATACATGTATTGTGGGCATGTGTAAATTAGATAACTTGGTATCTGACTCCTTCATACATACATAATTGGTCATTTCAATTCTTCAGTCGGGATTACGACCTAGCTTTTCACACCACTGATATTGTGCGTGTTATTATTATTCGTGAATGGCGGGACCTGTAGTTTAAAGTCGATTCTGAACGACAGATTTTTGAGAAACTTTTCATGAGAATTTTATTTTTACTTCATGTGAATTTTAATTTTTACAGAGTTTTAGCCAGAAAACTACTGAGAGGACTACTTTTGATCTCTGACCAGGGGTTTAAACTGAGGACCAGCGTTGCCATTTGCCAAGTTTTCCCTTTTTTCCAAGTTTTTTGAGACAAAATTAAATTTAAAATTTTTTGCAATAAATTCAATAATAATAACACGAAATATTTACATTTTTGAATAAAATATTGTGTATTTTATTAGCCCCGGGCAAAAGAAACAAGGATACACAAACAGAGGACATCGGGCCCCGGAGTTTCCTTTAAAAATGTTGGGACTTTTGTAGAAAACAAGTTTTTTTTTTGTAAAAAAAAGTTTTTTTTTCCAGAAATAAAGTTTTTTAAAATAAAAAAATGGCAACGCTGCTGAGGACTCACGTCTAATAAGCCAACACACCACCTCCTAGACTACGGCGAACTCTTCTGTCTGACCCCTTCTTCTTTATCCCAATTTTGTACCACAAATTTGAGTTAAAATTCGGTTGCCATGGACGACAGATGCATGATGCGTACGTGATTCTTAGAAAAATTATAATTCCGAAGCTCTTCCACATTAACGAACGAATTGTTTTCACCTTCATCCTTAAATATCTTAATGGACTTGTAATACGCAGAACTGCCACTACTGGAGTACCTGATTAAGGCCTATCTTTCACGTAAAGTGATGGGCTGCAATGCAAAATGCTTGCCTTCAGAGGTTTACCTACCAATCCATAATAAAAACATTTTCTATTCGCATCACTTATTAAATTGTGTTTTTGAATGTCTAATAAGCACTGCTTAGGAAGACAAGATGAACTTGAATACGGACTCAAGTAGAGTTTTATAAGATAAAGAGACATGTATCGGCATAACCTAGGCAATGATGACTTGTTCTGCGACTTGGAAGCTATATAACGTCTTAAGAGATAAGAGAGCATTGTGTGGTCTATGCATGTGTCAATGAACTGGGGATGTTCGGGCCCAGAATAGAATATTCGATTATGCAGGGAGTATAAGGTCTACCTTTACATATCGACGCCTCCATTCTATAACGTTCTAAGTACACTTAGAACGTTTTTAATGTTCTTGCATTTTTAAATTCGTTCTCTAACTTAAATAGTGTCAAAATTTGGTTAAGATGCGCCGATCCGTTCCGAACTTATAGGGAAAAATCTACTTAGAATACACATATAGTCGTATGTAGCGTGAAAACTTTGAGAGCTCATAACTCAAAACACACTTTTTCGACTTAGAATGTTATAGAACGGAGGTGTCGATATGAACTTGTAAAAAGGGAAACTTTCATTGCCCAGACGGGTTTGAGAACCCTTAATTGCACTGGAACATACATAATTGGTTATTACAACCCTTCAGTCAGGATTATTGACCTAGTTTCTCACACCACTTATGTTGTGTGTGTTAATTTTATACATAAGTGGCGGGACCTACAGTTTAAAGTCGACTACGAACGACAGATTTTTTGAGAAACTTTTCATGGCAATTTTATTTACTCTCAGAGTTTTTGCCAGAAATCTGCTGAGAGGAAATCGCCGAAGAAATACTTTTTGTATTTTGTTTGATGTCTGGCCTGGGGCTCGAACCCTGGCTTTACGTCTAATAAGCCAACACACTACCTACTAGGCTACGGCGACTTCAATTGCACTGGAAAGCAAAATTAAAAAGACGCCAACACTCTTTTAAATCCAGATGAAGCATTCAAGTAATCAAGGGGCATAGGATCTACCTTTGCGTGATCCCAGATTACGTGGGAATTCAATCGGTAGGCAGATGAACTTATCAGGAGGGGAGCTTCCATCGCGCAGACGGTTTCAGAACCCTTATGTGCATTGGAAAGAAGAATTTACTTAGCAAAGTTAAAGAGGCACCAACACTCTTCTAAACCCAAATGTAGCATTAAATTAAGTAGTAGAGCCGTAGTCTAGTAGGTAGTGTGTTGGTTTCTTAGTCGTGAGGCCTCGATTCAAACCCCAGGTCAGACATCAAAACGAAATACGAAAAAATATTTCTTTCGGCGGCTGTCTCCTCAGCAGTCTTTTGGCAAAAACTCTGGAAGTAAAATAAAATTGCCATGAAAAGTTTCTCAAAAATCTGTCGTTCGGGGGCGACTTTATAAACTGTAGGTCCCGCCATTCATTTATAAAATTTAACGCACACAACATAAGTGGTGTGAGAAGCTAGATCGTAATCCTGACTGAAGGGTTGTAATGATCAATTATGTATGCATGCATATAGGGGGCATAAGGTGTACCTTACCTGGATCCCATGTAATAAAGAAATTCAACCAGTAGGCAAATGAATCTTCCACGATACAGACGGAGTCAGACACCAACACTCTTCTAAATGCAAATGGCATTGAAACTTCTTTTAATTTTAATATTTTTAACCAACCGCTCGATTTCTATCCGCCACTGTTGGAGAATGTAGCAAAATTTAATGATGGTTATCCGTAAATAGTTAAACTGGTTGATTTTTGCTTTTTGCTGATTTAGTAACAAACATTTCTCAAAAATGAATCGAATTTCAAATCGAAAATCCAATAAAATATCATTGGGTGGTAGAGGATTTATAGATTTTTCATAAAAAAAAAAAATGCGACCATCTATAGAAGTCATTAAATAAGAACATTTTTATGCAGCAGCAATAAGCGAATGGAATTCATTTCATTTGCAATACCATGTTGCTGTGTCTCCCTCTTTCTCTCTCTCTCTCTCTGGCCATCTGTAGCCATTGGAAATTTGGGCAAAAGTCATTGGGGTTCGTAAAGAAACTTTCATTTCATTTCAGATTAATTTGAATTGTGTATGTATATATCTCTATATGTATGTATGTATTTTGGTTACATTTTTCTAGCAACAATAAATAATAACACGGTGCAACAGTGAAAATACACCCGAGTAACTACATAGTCCACGTTGTTCAGTTAGTTGAGTAGAACTCAAAAATACCTTTTTTATATTTTTCGAACCCTCCAAACTTGTTTTATTTGACAAAAACTGTTTTTTTTTTACTTTACGCACAAATTTCTGGATTACTCAAACATTTCTCTCCCGATATCCAAAATTTAAATCTTGTTGGAAAGGGGAGAGACCTTTATAAAGGTATACATATATCTATTATTCGACTTAATATGATATGACTTTTGATGAGGTAAACTTTGAAAATTCGAATTTTTTTCATATTTTTTCAAGTTTGTCCATTCATAGTAGCAAACTTTAATAAAAAAATATAGGACAAGTGATAATATTCTTAAAGTCTGTTCTCTTGTGAAGAGATTGAGTCATCATTTGATAAAATTGTATAAAAATTACAGTAGTTATTCACCTTATTCTGGTTGTCGTCGTCGACGTCATCTTGCGTCGACAGTTTAAAATTGGTATTCTGTTTGTCGTTATTGACAGTTATAGATAACTGTCGGACACACATTTGGTATTCTGTGAGTCAATACGCCGTCGATATTGTGTTGTGTCGACTCTGATTTTGTCGACTCTGATTTTATCGACATCATTTTTGGTAACGACGACGACGGCGACGACGACGACGACAACCAGAATAAGGGTGATTAGTTAAATAATATAACAGTCGTGTTATATTTTTTATATATGTCATTTCATCAAATGAAATTTTATTTCAAAAATTTTCAGAATTTTTGATGAATCTTGATTGTTTATTACAAAATGTGTCAATTTCACGTTTGCACGACTTCCAGAAGTCGGCTAATATTTGTGTTTTTTGCGAATATTATTATTTCTCTTTGTGCAAACATTGGCCAACTTCTGGTGGTAGCTCAAGCGTGAAATTGACACATTTTGTAATAAACAATCAAGATCTATCAAAAATTATGAAAATTTTTGAAATAAAAGTTCATTTGATCAGATGACATATATAAAAAATATAACACGACTGTTATATTATTTAACTAATAACTACTGTAATTTTTATACCATTTTATCAAATGATAAGTCAATCTCTTCACAAGAGAACAGACTTTAAGAATATTATCACTTGTCCTACATTTTTTTTATTAAAGTTTGCTACTATGAATGGACAAATTTGAAAAAATATGAAAAAAAATTTGCATTTGTCAAGTTTACTTCATCAAACCCCATAGCATATTAAGTCAAATAATATATATACGTACATCGTTTTAAAGGTCCATCTCTCACCTACCTAATAGAGTTTAAATTTTCGACATCGGTTCAGAAATGTTTGTGAATCAATAAATTTGTGCGTAAAGTCCAAAAAACAGTTTTTGTCAAATAAAACAAGTTTGGGGAGCGTTGGAGAAAAATAGAAAAAAGTATTTTTGAGTTCTACTCAACTAACTGAACGACTTGGACTAGGTAGTTACTAGGGTGTATTTAATTTTTTTTTATTTTGTCGCATAGTGTTATCGATTACTATACTACATTTTTAATTGAACATGCTGGGAGATATATTTCAGAATAATTAATGAACATTGAATTGAAGAAAATATAAACTTTAATTACATTTTATTAAGGGGGTTTTTGTAATATTAATTTAGAACAATAAAAACAATTCAAAAAAAAATCAATTTATGTTAACATGATGCCAATTGATACACACATACATACGTACGTACATAATTGGTCATTACAACACCCTTCAGCTTCTCACCCCACTCATGTTGTGTGTGTTAATTTTACACTTGAGTGTCGGGACCTACAGTTATTTACTCCAAGAGATTTTGCAAAAAATCTGATGAGAGGAAGTCGCCGAAGAAATATTTGTTCATGTTTTCGTTTTGTGTCTGAGCTAGGGTTTGAACCTAGGCTTCACATCTAATAATCCATCACACTGAGTAGTAGACTACAGCGTCAATTGATACCCAGACTGATCAACAAATACAAAATTCTGGGAATATAATGAGAGGGTGTGCCCTTTTAAGGCACTTCACAAACTGTATCCTGTACCTTCTATTCTTTCTTGTTCCATTCTATTTATGGATTCACGTTTACAACAGTATTAGACAAATAGATGAGTTCGCAAAGTTCTAAGTTTTATTGGCATGATGATATTCACACTGTATAGTATAGGGTCCGCCAAATAACTTCTTTTTTTTTTTTGAAAAAGCTTTAAAAAAAAACTACTGAATGTTTTCTCAAATTTCTTTTTTTATTTGAAAGTACAATCCTTCCGGTTAATAATGGAAAATAATTTCATTCAAATGGCTGCCTCGGCTGGCCATGCAGTAGCCTACACGATCGGTCCAATTTTTAAGCACATTATCGATTGTGTGCAACTGTATTTCACCAATGGCTTCACGAATATTGTCCTTTAAAGCGTCAATTGTCTCTGGCTTGTCGGCTTAACACTTATCTTTGACGGCACCTCACAAATAATAGTCCAACGGTGTCAAATCGCAGCTCCGAGTTGGTCAAACGACATCAGCTCTGCGGCTGATAATGCGATCTTAAAAAACAGGGCGCAAAACATCGAGTGTAGCTTCGGCTGTGTGGCACGTAGCGCCATCCTGTTGAAACCAAATGTTGCCAATATCCTCCTCTTCAATTTTTGTGAACAAAAATTCGTTCAACATGGCCCGATAACGATCGCCATTGACTGTAACGGCCACTCCTTGCTCATTTTCGAAGAAAAATTGCCCAATTATGCCTCTGGACCAAAATCCGCACCAAACAGTGACTCGTTTTGGGTGCGTCGGCTTTTCAATGTATACGTGCGGGTTTTCTGTGCCCCAAATGCGACAATTTTGTTTGTTTACATACCCGCCAAGATCAAAATGAGCTTCATCTGAAAAGATGATTTTTTTTGCCAAAATCGGCATCTTCTGTAAGTCGATCGCAGGCCCAATTAGCGAAGCGAAAACGCGTATACACAACCTTATTCGTTCAGCGAAAGGATAAAACTAATTATCTGTCAAATCAGACATGAGTTAAGTGTGACCATTGACGAAATAAGCACTAGTTGAAAAAAAAACGTTAGATGACGGACCCGATACATGTATTGTGGGCATGTGTAAATTAGATAACTTGGTATCTGACTCCTTCATACATACATAATTGGTCATTTCAATTCTTCAGTCGGGATTACGACCTAGCTTTTCACACCACTGATATTGTGCGTGTTATTATTATTCGTGAATGGCGGGACCTGTAGTTTAAAGTCGATTCTGAACGACAGATTTTTGAGAAACTTTTCATGTGAATTTTAATTTTTACAGAGTTTTAGCCAGAAATCTACTGAGAGGACTACTTTTGATCTCTGACCTGGAGTTTAAACTGAGGACTCACGTCTAATAAGCCAACACACCACCTCCTAGACTACGGCGACCTCTCCTGTCTGACCCCTTCTTCTTTATTCCAATTTTGTACCACAAATTTGAGTTAAAATTCGGTTGCCATGGACGACAGATGCATGATGCGTACGTGATTCTTAGAAAAATTATAATTCCGAAGCTCTTCCACATTAACGAACGAATTGTTTTCACCTTCATCCTTAAATATCTTAATGGACTTGTAATACGCAGAACTGCCACTACTGGAGTACCTGATTAAGGCCTATCATTCCCTTAAAGTGATGGGCTGCAATGCAAAATGGTTGCCATCAGAGCTTTACCTACCAATCCATAATAAAAACATTTTCTATTCGCATCACTTATTAAATTGTGTTTTTGAATGTCGAATAAGCACTGCTTAGGAAGACAAGATGAACTTGAATACAACTCAAGTAGAGTTTTATAAGATAAAGAGACATGTATCGGCATAACCTAGACAATGATGACTTGTCCTCCGACTTGAAAGCTATATAACGTCTGAAGAGAGCGAGAGAGAGAGAGCATTGTGTGGTCTATGGATGTGTCAATGAACTGGGGATGTTCGGACCCAGAATAGAATATTCGATTAAGCAAGGAGTATAAGGTCTACCTTTACATATCGACGCCTCCATTCCATTCTATTCCATTCTATAACTAAGTGTACTTAGAACGTTTTTAATGTTCTTGCATTTTTAAATTCTACGTTCTCTAACTTAAATACTGTCAAAATTTGGTTAAGATCCGCCGATCCGTTCCGAAGTTATAGGGAAAAATTTACTTAGAATACACATATAGTCGTATGTAGCGTGAAAACTTTGAGAGCTCATAACTCAAAACACACTTTTTCGACTTAGAATGTTATAGAACGGAGGTGTCGATATGAACTTGTAAAAAAGAGGAACTTTCATTGCCCAGACGGGTTTGAGAACCCTTATTTGCACTGGAAAGCAAAATTAAAAAGACGCCAACACTCTTTTAAATCCAGATGAAGCATTCAAGTAATCAAGGGGCATAGGGTCTACCTTTGCGTGATCCCAGATTACGTGGGAATTCAATCGGTAGGCAGATGAACTTATCAGGAGGGGAGCTTCCATCGCGCAGACGGTTTCAGAACCCTTATGTGCATTGGAAAGAAGAATTTACTTAGCAAAGTTAAAGAGGCACCAACACTCTTCTAAACCCAAATGTAGCATTAAATTAAGTAGTAGAGCCGTAGTCTAGTAGGTAGTGTGTTGGTTTCTTAGTCGTGAGGCCTCGATTCAAACCCCAGGTCAGACATCAAAACGAAATACGAAAAAATATTTCTTTCGGCGGCTGTCTCCTCAGCAGTCTTTTGGCAAAAACTCTGGAAGTAAAATAAAATTGCCATGAAAAGTTTCTCAAAAATCTGTCGTTCGGGGGCGACTTTATAAACTGTAGGTCCCGCCATTCATTTATAAAATTTAACGCACACAACATAAGTGGTGTGAGAAGCTAGATCGTAATCCTGACTGAAGGGTTGTAATGATCAATTATGTATGCATGTATATAGGGGGCATAAGGTGTACCTTACCTGGATCCCAGGTCATATAGAAATTCAACCAGTAGGCAAATGAATCTTCCACGATACAGACGGTGTCAGACACCAACACCCTTCTAAATCCAAAAGGAATTGAAACTTCTTTTAATTTTAATATTTTAAACAACCGCTCGATTTCTATCCGCCACTGTTGGAGAATGTAGCAAAATTTAATGATGGTTATCCGTAAATAGTTAAACTGGTTGATTTTTGCTTTTTTGCTGATTTAGTAACAAACATTTCTCAAAAATGAATCGAATTTCAAATCGAAAATCCAATAAAATATCATTGGGTGGTAGAGGATTTATAGATTTTTCATAAAAAAAATATACGATCATCTATAGAAGTCATTAAATAAGAACATTTTTATGTAACAACAATAAGCGAATGGAATTCATTTCATTTGCAACACCATGTTGCTGTGTCTCCCTCTTTCTCTGACCATCTGTAGCAATTGGGAATTTGGGCAAAAGTCATTGGGGTTCGTAAAGAACTTTTCATTGAATTTCATTGCAGATTAATTTGAATTCTGTGTATGTGTATGTATATATCTCTATATGTATGTATGTATTTTGGTTACATTTTTCTAGCAACAATAAATAATTATCGTTTACTATACCATGTTTGCATTTTAACATGCTGGGCGATATATTTCAGAATAATTAATGAACATTGAGTTGAAGAAAATATAAACTTTAATTACATTTTATTAAGGGGGTTTTTGTAATATTAATTTACAACAATAAAAACAATTCAAAAAAAAATCAATTTATGTTAACATGATGCTAATTGATACACACATACATACGTACGTACATAATTGGTCATTACAACCACCTTTAGTCAGGACTACGACGTAGCTTCTCACCCCAATCATGTTGTGTGTGTTAATTTTTTATGGAGGGACCTACAGTTTAAAGTCAATTCCGAATGACAGATTTTTTGAGAGACTTTTCATGGCAATTTTATTTTACGATCAGAGTTTTTGCCAAAAATCTGTTGAGATTAAGTCGCCGAAGAAATATTTGTTCATGTTTTCGTTTTGATGTCTGAGCTAGGGTTTGAACCTAGGCTTCACGTCTTATAATCCATCACACTGAGTACTAGACTACAGCGTCAATTGCTACCCAGACTGATCAACAAATGCAAAATTCTGGGAATAAAATGAGAGGGTGTGCCCTTTTAAGGCACTTCGCACATCGAGTGTAGCTTCGGCTGTGTGGCACGTAGCGCCGTCCTGTTGAAACCAAATGTTGCCAATATTCTCCTCTTCAATTTTTGTGAACGAAAATTCGTTCAACATGGCCCGATAACGATCGCCATTGACTGTAACGGACACTCCTTGTTCATTTTCGAAGAAAAATGGCCCAATTATGCCTCTGGACCAAAATCCGCACCAAACAGTGACTCGTTTTGGGTGCGTCGGCTTTTCAATGTATGCGTGCGGGTTTTCTGTGCCCCAAATGCAACAATTTTGCTTGTTTACATACCCGCCAAGATCAAAATGAGCTTCATCTGAAAAGAGGAATTTTTTTGCCAAAATCGGCATCTTACCGCTCACGGATCTAATTAACTTACACGACATGAATGGTGTAGGAAGATAGGTTGTAATCCTGACTAAAGGGTTGTTTAATGACCATCGAAGTAATATTATCATTCTGACAGTCAAGTATAAGAGAAATCGTTATAAAAGAAGCTCAACAATTGCGTGTCAATATTTTTAGGTACATAACTGTAGTCGCCGTAGTCTAGTAGGTAGTGTGTTGGCTTATTAGACGTGTGGCGACGGCTCAAACCCCAGCTAAGGCATCGTCCAATGAAACGAAATTTGAATATTTCTTTGGTGACTGCCTCTCAACAGATTTCTAAAATCTGTCGCTCGTAGTAGACTTTAAAATGTAAGTGCCGCCACTCACGTAAAAAATTAACACACACACCACATAAATGGATAATAACCAATAATGTGTTTTTTTTTTTTATTATAATATATACAATATTAGATTTTCATTTCAATTTAGGCCTCAGCGCCAAAAAGGCATTATTGAGGCAAGTTGGCATATACATATATACTTAACAACATGTGTTTTTTCAAAAAATCTCTTCGGTTTTAAAGCTAATTTATAAGTTTATATATTTTTTATATTTAGTAAAGAGAAACAAAAAATTACAGTAAAAAATTTTCACAGTTTGTTTATTTTTATTTAATATTTTTTATAGTTAATTCAAATTCTTAAAGGAAATATTTATATGGTACAAAATAAGAAAAAATTCAAAACTTAAAGCTAATTAAATATATTCAAATAAGACATACATTTTAATAATGCGTGTGTCCTCCTCGATTTTTAATTACTTCATTTAACCGAAGTGGCATAGAGTTTATTAATTTTTGTAACTTATCTTGGGGAATTTCGCCCCATTTTTTTATTAAAGCTTCTTTCAGCTCTTTTAAGGAGTTATAAGTCATTCCACTTTTGTATAGTTCGGCACTTAAAATTCCCCAGAGGTTTTCGACAGGATTTAGATCGGGACTAAGTGCTGGCCAGTCCAAAACAGCTATATCTTTTTCTTCAAAAAATGCTTTGGTCCTTTTGGCTGCATGTATAGGGGCGTTGTCTTGCTGAAAAGTAAAATTATTTCCATAATTTTCTTCAGCAAATTCAACGAAAACATTGTCCAATAATTCCACATAGTTCTCCGCATTCATTTTATGAGAAATAAAACAGATTGGAGAACGTGCTTTATATCCAAAAGCAACCCATGTCATTAAGGATCCTCCCTGAAAATTACGTGCTATTCTGGTCCGCGTATCACCTCCTTTTTCTCTCCAATAATATTTGTATCCATCTGGACCATCGAGGTTGAATTTTTTTTCATCACTGAATATAATACTACGCCACTCCTCTTCCCAAAATTTGTATTTTTCAGCGAAAGCCAATCTGGCTGCCTTGTGTCTAGGGGTCAATCGTGGTTTGGGTATCATTTTTTGTTTTTTCACATCTAGATCTTCATTTAAAATTTGGTTAATCCGTCTCTTGGTTACGTTTAGTCCCAGCTCCGACTTTATTTGGTTACAACTTAAATTATTTGCGATAGCTAAGCGCTTTATTGATCGTTTATCGCGGTCAGTCAGTATTGGCTTTCTACCAGATCGTTTTATAGTGCCGTATGATTTTGGATCCCCCAAATAATTTTGTACGGTCGTCTTAGATCTCTCAATTCTATTTGCTATAGACCTTATTGAATGCCCATTTTCCCTCAACAATTCAATTTGGGTACGTTCTACCAACGAAAGTTGGGTTCCACGGGGCATTTCTACCTAAAATTCAATAATTTTCACACAAAGAAAAAATATTTAACTGTTTATAGTAATATTCTTTTATACTTACGCCAAATAATATATTTTGCACTTAAAATTTTGTTTCAGTTGTAATTTATTAGATAAATCTGTTAAAAATTTACCTTGTACCATATAATTATTTCATATGAAAACAACGATATCAAAACAGAATATAAAAAATAACGGTAAGTTCATGATGTCGATATCAGAGAAGTTATAATTTTTGGGAAGAGAATTCATACAGCGTCGTAATAAGTAGCATTAAAAATTAAAGTTCTTGCTATTACTTAATCAAAACATGTAAAATAAATTTGTACCATATATTTTCTTCCTTGGCGTATGTATCATAATGAAAATGTTAAAAAAACTGATTAAAATAATAAATACTTTTGTATCTTATAGTTTCAAATTCAAATTAGTTACATAAGAAGCGTTTCAATTAAACCACATAAATATTCCTTGCATATTGATTTGAACGTTGATATTCTGCCGATTGATTTTAAATTAGGTGGTAAATCATTATACATATTACCACCTACATAATCAATACGCTGCTTAGTTCTTTTCAACCTGCATCTAGGAACTCTAAGGTTTGACATGTTTCGAGTATTGAAATGTGACTGGTTATGCAAAAATGTTATTGTCCGCTGACCTGTGCCGTGAACACTTTTAAATACAAATAACAAAGCCTGATACTTGTGCAAACCATAAATAGGCAAAATATTTCTACAAACACTCCTATATATTGAAATTGTTGAATGTGTTCTTGATAAATTGTATACAATTTTCAGTGCTTTATTTTGATAAGATTGTAAAGATTTTTGAAGAATATTGTTCCTGTTATAAGCATACACACAAGCTAAATAATTTAAATGTGGATGCATCAAACCATTACAAATCATTAGTTTACCTTTCGCACTCAGCTTATTTTTAAACTTATACAATATACCTATAGCAGGAGTTATCTTATTCTTCACCTCATTGATGTGAATATACCAGGAAGAGTTACTCTGTAACGTAATTCCTAAGTATTTGACTGAGTGCGTTTCGCTAATAGATGTTCCATCGACATAAACAGAAAAGTTATTATTCATACTAACTGCATGAGGTCGAAAATGAATTAATCTGGTCTTATCAGAATTTAATAATAAACCATTCAAACGCGTAAATTCAAATAATAGAGACGCATCTCTCTCAATATGTGTTTTCAGAATAAGATCATGCTTAAATGGGTAGAACAAACATATATCATCGGCGAACATATACAGTTGACCGGTGAGATTCAAATTTCCCAAGTCATTCAAGTAAACTGAAAACAATAAAGGACCTAGTCCACTCCCCTGTGGTACACCATATTCAACAGTACTAAGAGAGCTTTTGCAGTGTCCAATCTGTACATACTGTCTCCTGTTAATGAAATAATTTCGGAACAATAATAGTTCCCGTCTTCGAACACCGTAAAATTCCAGTTTCCGAAGCATTATTTCATGATCAACAAGATCAAATGCCTTTGAAAGGTCAAAAAACATACCCGCTACTCCACTGTTTCCTTCATCGAGACCATTGCAAACATATCTTACCACATTCAAGACAGCGTCTTGAGTACTTATGCCTCTTCTAAATCCAAATTGGTATTTGTATAAAAGGTTATTCTCCTCCAGATAAACCGAGAGCCTATTATACAAAAGTTTCTCAAAAATTTTATCCAAAAGTAGAAAGCACAGCAATCGGCCTATATTTATCCAAAGTAGACGCCTGAGCAGTTTTCGGAATGGGCACTATTCTATGAATCTTTAAAATATCAGGGTACTGTGAGGTGGTAATCATTTTATTGAAGATTTCAACTATAATATGTAGTTGATATTTCATCAAAACATTCGCTTATAAACTTTGTAGATATGTTATCAAATCCTGGAGATTTGACACAGTAACATTTCAGGTTACTGTAGAGCGGATGAACTAGCCACGCATGGTACAACAATTGAACTCTCCAATAAATTCTCAACTTTAGGAATTCCACTGAAAATCCGCCAGCTTATATTGACAATGCGTTCATGGATTACGTCAACAATAGATCGGCGGCTTCGGACACGGGCATAATGACGCAGAAAATCTGGCCAAAATAGGATGAAGGCCGAAATACAATTCTGCTTCAAAAAAGCATGCTCACTATGGTTGTCGGGGTTAATACGCGGCATTGGATTATAGTAAGTAAGTAAGTAGTAACGGTGCCAAAACTGAAAGAAAGACGCACGTCAAGTCCGCTCCAAAAAACCAGGTTCAGTATGGTTGTCGGGCTCATTACGCATCATTGAATTTGGGGCACTCAAGCCTGGCATATTGTTCTTGGACAACTTGCTAATAATTTCTGCAGAAGCTGCAGAGATAAGGAAGAGGAGGAAACTGTTTTTCAATTACTGGGTACATGCCCGGCAATATGTTATACGAGAGAAGTTACTTATCTTGGTACCTACTGTGTAAACGATCTGTTTTTGATAAATCCAATACAACTTATTTCAACCCATAACCGGCTTCATAACTTTTAAAATCAATTTTTAAAAGTCAAACACAAATTTATTGGCACTTGTTGCGATAAATAAATTCTCCAAAGTCTTTAATAACAATGAACAGCAACAGCAACAAAATGTGGCTTTTAATTTTAATTCATTGTTAAGAAAGAAAAGAAAAAAAAATCATTTCATTTAATAAATTTCGAATGGATTTTGTTTATAAATTTATTCAAAAAGTCTCACAAAGTATGGCATAACAATCCATAAAAATGTCATGTAAAATTTAATGGTGATTGTCATGTAAAACATTTTGCAAAAATTAAAAGAAAATTTTTTCTTTACTGTTGCTGGTTGTTGTTGTTGGAAAATTTTAAGGTTTTTCTTTGTTGTTGCTGTTGTTTGTTGTTATTTTTACGAGTTAAAGTAAGAAAAATTAGTCATTGAAATTTGTTGAACATGTTGCAGTTGATGTTCAAACATGACAGCAACAGCATTTAGAAAAATACAAGAACACAATCAAACACACACACACATACACACACATTTACATATCATACCTACAGACTTGTCTTACATACCATTTAGGCAAGCAATGTTGCTGTAACTGAATGTAAAGGAGTGTGTTTGTTTTTTGAGATGCAAAATCAGTTTCAACTTTAAAGTAAAGTTTGAAGGAAAAAAATTACAATTTTTTTCGTAGGGTTTTTAAACGGCAACGGCAACAGCAACAGCATTTACTTGGCAATGATGCAACATTTATTTCAATGTTTGCTGCTACTTGCAGTTGTTGTAATTGAAGAAAGAAAAATAAAAGAAGAAGACTGTTTTACAAGCAATAATTGTTTGACAATTATTGAATTTGTTGTAATTGTTGTTGTTGTCTCTTTTAAGACAAACAACAGGCATCAGCATTGACTTAAGAAGTGTAAAATTCTTAAATTAAAGACAACCAACCATAACATGAGGCAAAATTCTAAGAACTAACGAAGTAAGAAAGAAGGAAATACTATGCACTGTTGTTGGATTCAATATTAAAAGTGTTAAACACTTGAGGCTTTTCTTTCGGGACTGCAATAGAAAAATAAAGAGAATAGAAATACAGATAGGTTTGGAGCGTGTAGTACTGCAGGGTATCCACTAATGTATTATGCTCTGTGTCTTTTGAGAGGGCACTGTAGACTCAGGGAACATTTATTCTCGAGTTCAACTTATAGATTCTGTGATAACGAGAATGAAACATCGGAACACATTATTGAAACCTGTCAAGCATTAAAGCATCACAAAAAGAAATAACTGGGTGCATACCAGAGATCAGCAACGAATATTCAAAACGATGAGTAGATTCGAGTCATACTTATTATTTCTGATACTTATACGCATTCATACTTATTTTAATGATACTCATACTACTCATACTCAAAGTTGGAAGTACTCATCGTATTCATACTTAACGATACGCATGATGTTATTGACTTCGACTCGTCTCTACTTAACATTTACACTAAGCACAAAATAAGTATGATTCGCGTACGAACACTACTATACAGTATAGTCTATACTCACAAGAAGATTGTGTGTATGCTTTGCTTGTTGTATTTGTCTTTCCTTTCTTCTTTGTTTGTAAATGCAACAATAACTACTACTGTAAATTTTGATGAATGATTCGAGCCACTCGAATCACTTATAAGTATTATAAGTATTTTTCTAAATTTATGAATCAGAATGTGCAGGCGTATGAATCAAACACATTTCGAATGTTGTGAGTTTGATGTCAACGTTGTACTCATATTCATTGTAACCTATACTTATAAATCAATGCTGTAGCGAGTACGAATGAATCAGAGTAGTTGAATTTCAATTCTGTTGATTCACTCATACTCAAAATTGCATGAAAGCTTATGAGTAGCGGAAAAACGATTCATTGCTGATCTCTGGTGCATACCAGGTGCTAAACATTGAATTGTCATTGTTGACACCGAGCAGCATTATAAAATTTTTTAGGGGAATAGGTTTGGTGGAGACATTATAGGTATACGATGCAAAGTTTGAGTGGACTGCAAAAGATCATATTTTTTGCAATATTAAGGCACCTGTTCATGACACTATATTCCCAATTACTTAACTAAATTAGTCATTACAACCCTTTAGTCAAGATCACAATCTAGTTGTTTATCCATGTTTATCCATGAGTGGCGGGATCTACAGTTTGATCCGAACTGCAGATTTTTATTAAGAAACTTTTCATGGCAATTCTTATTTACTTTCAGAGTTTTTGTCAGAAATCTGCTGAGAGGAGGTAGCCGAAGAAATATCTTTTTATATTTCGTTTTGTCGGAGATGTCTGACCTGGGTTTTGAACCGTGGCCTCACGCCTAATAAGCCAACACACTACTTACTAGACTATGGCGGTATTCCCAATAACTTAATTTAATTGGTCACTACAATCCTTTAGTCAGGATCATAATCTAGCTTCTCATACCACCCATCTTGCGTGTGTTAAGTTTATCTATGAGTGGGAAGATCTACAGTTTTAAATCGACTCCGAACTACAGATTTTTGAGAAACATTTCATCATGGATTTATAAAAGTGTTAGTGTCTCTTCAACTTAGCAAAGTAGTCTTTTTTCCAATGCACATAAAGGTTCTGATCCTGTCTGAGTCGTGGAAGTCCTTCTGATAACTTAATCTGCCTACTGATTAAATTCCCACATGACCTGGCATCCAGTAAATGTAGACCCTATGCCCTATGCTTAGTTGAATGTTCCATCTAAATTGAGAAGAGTGTTGATGGGTCTTTAACTTTGCTAAGTAAAGTCTTATTTCCAATGCATATAAGGATTGTAACCCTGTCTGTGCCATGGTAGCTGGCTCATGCTACACTATACTTCCAATACTCACCTTTATCCTTGCTTACCTTTCGGTCTTGATTTGTCGATCTTGTTTTCTAAAACCCATACTGCTTGGATAATATATCCACAACATGCTCCACAGTTTTCAGAAGCCAGCTATGGTCTCTCAAGTTGCTTATTCTGAATACTGGATAAAGTATCCAGGAGATAGAAAGGCCTGTACAACTAGGGTCTCCTAATATTTTACTCGTATTTTGCATGAGCTTCTGTTTCCTTCATTCGCCAATACTTGTAAGCTGTACTTATAAGTGTTATGGAGAGTGTGTTAACATTTCTTATAGACTTTACATTCGTTTGTTTTTCATCAATTTGTTTTTATTTCTGCGTCTTCAATAGAACAATATTTGCTTTAATGTTTTTTAATATTTTTGCCTGTGTTCTTTATTACAAAATTTCTTAAATTGCAAAATTATGTGTGTGTATGAGTGTCTGTTGTTTGTTTCATCCTCTGTTGCTGTGACTGAAATCAAATATAAACATGTTGCTACATGTTGTATGAACACCAATAATATGTTCTAAAGATGGCAATATGTTGCTTACCAGTACGGTTGTGATTATTTGTCTAACAACGAACAGCAGCAACAACAACCAAAATCAACAACATCAGCTTAAAAAGTAACACACAACACAATCAAACAAAACAAAATTTTTTTAAAGCTCAAATACAACATTCCGCATGTGTGTCTGAAAAACAAATAAGGAAACTTGTCTCCAGAATGACAGCACAGCACAGCACAGCACATTAAACTCTTTGAAGGGGGGGCTACTCTCTAAGCGATGCCATATGAGAACTTTTGATTTGGCCATTGGCCATATTGACATTGAAGGCAATCAATGTTGAGGTACGACATCATGTCATTGCTTTTGTTTTATGATCGTTGTCAATATTAATTTCTAGTTGTTGTTGTTGTAAATCATAAGAATCTTTTCTTTTTCTTCTTCGTCTAGTGTTTTAATAAATATTTTTCTAATTTGATTAGAAAGCCACATCAAAGGGGGCCTCTGGGTTTTAAATTGAATGGCATGAAAAGCATGCTGGGAAAAGTTTAATCAAAAACCAATAAAAATATGAACTTTTTTCATATGATCAACTATGGTTTGCTTAAGTTCAAGATGGTTTATCCCTTTTGAAAAAAAGCATTACTAAACTGTAAACGTAAAGAAGTTATACCAGCTGCAGTTTTTCAAATCGTTGTCATCCTTTAGTACACATACATAATTCATCAGTAAGGATTACGACCAGAGATCAGCAATGAATCGTATTTTTGCTACTCATAGGTACTTATGAAATTTTGAGTATGTGTGAGTCAAGAGTATTAAAATTCAACTACTCTGATTCATTCGTACTCGCTACAACATTGATTTATAAGTATAGGTTGCAATGAGTATGAGTACAACGTTGACATCAAACTCACAACATTCGATTCATTGTTTGATTCGAGTCACTCGAATCATTCATTAAAATTTACAGTAGTAGTTATTGTTGCATTTACAAAAGAAGAGAAAAGAAAAGACAAAGACAGCAAGCAAAGCACACTCACTACCTTCTAGCGAGTATTGTGGTGTTCGTACTCGAATCATACTTATTTTGTGCTTCGTGTATATGTTGAATCATGGAGAGTCGAAATCAACAACATCGTGCGTATTGTTAAGTATGAGTACGATGAGTATTTCTAACTTTGAATATGAGTAGTATGAGTATGATATTAAAATAAGTATGAATGCGTATAAGTAGCAGAAATTATAAGTATGACTCGAATCTACTCATCGTTTTGAATACTCGTTGCTGATCTCTGAGTACGACCTAGCTTCTCACACCTCCACACTTATGTTGTGTGTGTTATACATGAGTGTAAAACCTAGAGTTTAAATCGACTCCTAACGATAAACTTTTAAAAAACTTTTCACGCAATTTTATTAATTCTCAGATTTTTTACCAGAAATCTGCTGAGAGAGGCAGTCACCGAAGATTTTTTTTTTTAGATTTCATTAAATTGAAGATGTCTGACCTGGGGTATGAACCGTAACCTTTCGTCTAATAGACCAACACACTGCGTACTAGACTATGGCAATTACATGTGTCATGGAAGGCTTCACGATTTTTTGTATCAGTTTTGCACAGGGCCCATGCTAATCTTCTCTGTATCGTTCCAATTTTAGTAAATGTTCTGTCGAAGCAAGAACTTCAACACTTTAAACCCCTATTAGTGTAGTACCAACAGCTCATTTGAGAGCAATTAGCAATACAGAGAACGCCCATCATACGCATGTGTACGAGACACGTCATCTTTCGCCCTCCGAAAGCCAGACAAGTGCCTAAAAGATGTGTCTTAACCACACACAAACGTTTTAACTTCCCATGTAAGCCAAAGGTATATGCAGTCAAAGAAAAAAGTCTACATACACCACTGTATGCTGACTTTTTTCCCGGTGATTTTTATCAAATCACCAGAATCAAATCAATCAGGATGTTTGAAGACAAAAACGAATATAAAAAAATATCACCTAGAAATTATTACAAAACTACAAAAAAAAAATAGCACCGCTGCATATAGACTTTTTTCTGTGACTGTACATCAGTTGTAAGTAAGAATTACGACGAGTTTAATAATGGCTGATAAACCCAGTAGTCGCCGTAGTCTAGTCGGTAATGTGTTAGCTTATTAGACGAAAAGCCACGGTTCAAACCCCAGGTCAGACATCAAAACGAAATTATGAAAAAAAAAAATATTTCTTCAACGTCTTCCTCTCAGCAGATTTCTGGCAAAAACTCTGAGAATAAAAAAAAATTTCCATTAAAAGTTTCCCAAAAATGTCGTTCGGAATCGACTTTAAACTGTAAGTCCCACCGCGCATGTATAGAATTAACGCACACAATATAAGTGGTGCTAGAAGCACTGAAGGGACTGAAGGGTTGTAATGACCAATTACACTATGCGACAAAATAAAAAAAATTAAATACACCCGGCTAATGACATAGTGTAGGTTGTGAGTTTTATTGAGTAGATCTCAAAAATATTTTTTTTTATATTTCTCGAACCCTCCAAACTTTTTTTATTTGACAAAAACTGTTTTTCTAAACTTTACACACAAATTTCTGGATTATTCAAACATTTCTGACCCGATTTCCATAATCTTGTTGGAAAGGAGAGAGATGGACCTTTAAAATGATATACACATATCTATTATTCAACTTAATATGCTATGAGATTTGATAAGGTAAACTTGAAAATTTTAATTTTTTTCATATTTTTTCAAGTTTGTCCGTTCATAGTAGCAAACTTTAATAAAAAAAAAAAATGAAATAAGTGATGACATTCTGAAAGTGCATTATCCTGTGAAGAGATTGGCACTTCGTTTGATCAAATCGGACAAATATTACCGTAGTTATTATGTAAATAATATAACAGTTGTGTTATATTTTTTATATATGTCATCTCCTCAAATGAACTTATAGTTCAAAAATTTTCAGAATTTTTGATGGATCTTGATTGTTTATCACAAAATATGTCAATTTCACGTTTGAGCGACCATCAGAAGTGGGCCAATGTTTGCGCAAAGAGAAATAATAATATTCGCAAAAAAACACAAATATTAGCCGACTTCTGGAAGTCGTGCAAACGTGAAATTGACACATTTTGTAATAAACAATCAAGATCCATTAAAAATTTTTGAACTAAAAGTTCATTTGATGAGATGACATATATAAAAAATATAACACGACTGTTATACTATTTAACTAATAACTGCGGTAATTTTTTTACAATTTTATCAAATGATGACTCAATGTCTTTACAAGAGAAATGACTTTAAGAATATTATCACTTATCCTATATTTTTTTATTAAAGTTTGCTACTACGAATGGACAAACTTGAAAAAATATAAAAAAAAATTCGAATTTTATCTCATCAGTTCGAAGTTTATCTCATCAAAACTCATAGCATATTAAGTCGACTAATTGATATACATATGTACACCGTTTTAAAGGTACATCCCTTCTCTTTCCAACAAGATTTAAATTTTGAAATCGGGTCAGAAGTGTTTGAGTAATCCAGAAATTTGTGCGTAAAGTCAAAAAAAAAACAGTTTTTGTCAAATAAAGCAAGTTTTGAAGGTTCGAGAAATAAAAAAAAGGTATTTTTGAGTTCTACTCAACTAACTGAACAACGTGGACTATATATTTCTGAACCTATTTTATGAAAAATTCAGGAAAAAAATGTGAAAAAACCCTTTCCAGTCATAGTAGAACCTTATAGCAGACCAAACATAAATATATATTACAATCATTTTTGATTTCCAAAACAATTTCAGAACATTTTTGGGGATTTTGAAGAAAAAAAAACCATTTTTCCCCACAGTTTTGAAATTCCCTCCAAAGAGACTCTTATCACATGACATCCATCGTATAGCGTTTTACATTGAATGCCAAATTAAATTTCTAAATAGCTGCACTGGTCATGAACTGTGCTTAACAAAATTTTCCGCACGTACACAGCAAAACGTTTCTAACGTCAAACGTTTAAAGGGTCAATAAACCGGCATGCAATTGTTTGGCGGGAAGCATTTTTCCTAAGAAAAACGTCATAAAAACAACAAGAGTAAGAAAATAATCACATACGTTGATGATGATAAAACAATTAAGAACAAAAAAAAAAAAAAAAATAAAATGAAAAACAATTAGAAGAAGCAAAACAATAAAAAGCCGCTTAAATGCAAAACTCAAATGGGCATGCGTCTTGTTGACAGCAACAACAACAACAACGTGAAGAACAACATTAATAACACAGCGATAAAAGGCGGTTTAACAACAAACACTCGCTGGTAAATGCATTTAAAAACTCACGTAAAATAATGAAACGTTTTTCTTTCTTTAAATTTTTTATTTTATTTTTTATTTTATTTAAGCAGAGCAAATAAAAGAGAAAAAATGAAGATTAAATCAAGTAAAAGGTAAAGGTACTCATGTATGAAGGAAACACGGCAGCAACAAAACAAAACAAATAAAGAAAAATGTACCTGTTATCTGATGAAATTAATCAACAGAATGATGTTAAATTTACGAAACATTACTACAAGAAACAAAAACAAAAAACAAAAAGCTGTTAAAGAAATATAAACAAAACAAACATACAGACGCACATATGTATGTGTATGTACAGAACATATTTTAAAGAAACAGATTGTATTGCAATAACTCCACTCTTGATAACACGTACGAGTACATAAATGTGTATGTGTGTTTATGTTTATACCCTACAATACTAACTGAAAACATCATATGCAGCAACCATCTTAAGCAACATGATATGACGTCTACATACACAGCAGAGGTCAGAATTAAGTATTCAAAAAGATGAATAGAACTGAATCATACTCATAATTTCTAATACTTATACGCATTCATACTTATTTTAATATCATGAAACCTCCTCTATGAAGCGAGGTCGTAATCCTGACTGAAGGTTTGTAATGACCAATTATGTATGTACATATGCATTTCGTGGTTTCAAAAGTATGGGACTGGAATTCGGCATCTGTCAAACTAAGTTGTGAAACCAATTTTTTTCTTTTCAGTTGAAAGTCTGACATTGACGAAAATGGATCGCTTAACTATCACACAACGCATAAAAATTATTAAAACCTAGAACAAAAATGGTGATTCTACCACAGCCAAGTATCGTGCGTATCGGCAATTTTTCGAACAAAATTTTCTTCAGCGATGAAGCACATTTCACACTCGGTAGGTATGTTAATAAACAAAATTGTCGGATTTGCGGTTCTGAGAATCCTCAAGTAATTGAAGAGAGGCCATTACATCCAGAAAAAGTCACTGTTTGGTGCGCTCTTTGGTCCGAAGGTGTGATTGGACCTTACTTCTTCGAAAACGACGATGGAACAACTATCACCGTCAATTCGGAGCGTCATGGTCATATGATAACCGACTTTGTTTTGCCTGCTATTGAAGAATACGACTTGGAGAATATGTGGTTTCAACAAGACGGTGCCACATGCCACATAACTCGAGCGAATATGGCTTTATTGCAAGAGACATTTCCTGGCCGCGTAATTTCTCGTCGTGTCGATATCAACTGGCCACCAAGATCAAGCGATTTGACACCATTAGACTTTTGTTTGTGGGGCTACGCGAAAGACCGTGTTTTGAGCACTTAAAAACCAACATTCGTCAGGTTATGGCTGAGATACCGCCCAATATGTGTCAAAAAGTGGTCGAAAATTACCTCAAAAGAATCAATGCTTGCAACACTTCGCGTGAAGGTCATTTAAATGATGTAGTGTTTCACACATAATGTCAACGTTCAAACTTTACAATAAAAAATAAATATCATGAAAAAAATATTTTATATGTGTTTTATTTACGTTTACTTTCGAAACCACGAAATGGATAACCCGGTATGTAAATTCAATCACCCGATTAACGCAAATAATTTTAAAAAAATCGTTTTTTAGCTTTTTACTCAAATAAATAAATAAAGATTAAAATATGTTAATTTGGCATTTTTATTACAAACAACCCCGAACAAAAAATTCAAAAACCGTTATTTTTTACAGAATATCCTTAAAAAAAAAGATATGGATGATCGTCCTTGAACAAATTGTATATACAGTTGGACGCGCCTTAAAAAAACCTTTCTCATGATATATATATTGTATATGTTGGTAAGGAAACAGATTCTCAAATTAACAAAACATGCTAAAATATACCCTTTTTCAAAATGGTCCAGCTCACGAGAGGTCAAAGCTGGAGCCGAAATATTTTAAATGTCACCTTAAAAAAGTCCAAGGTTCATTTTTAGGAGGGTACATCGAGCACTTTTTTTGGTGAGTCGCTCTAATGTATATATGTAAATTCAATCACCCGATTAACGTAAATAATTTTAAAAAATCGTGTTTTAGCTTTTTACTCAAATAAATACCGTTTATTTGATAGATTACTTTTCCCCAACACTGTACACTGTAATATTTTTTTATTACCACTTCCCTAGTACTATCTCTAAACCAAATACGATCCTGTTTGCTGTATGCAATTACTCATACACATTTAAATGCTTGCTTTACAAATACAAAAGCATTTTTAATATTTTGTTTCCATATTTTTTTATTACTCTCCTGAACTCCTTCTTTCTCTGACTCTCTCTTTCACTCTATTACCATAGCCCCATAGACTTCTATGTTATTGTTATTGGTATTGCCTTTGTTGTTGTTGTTGTTTCCTTTTATCATTTTCTTATTAAGATTTGAAGTGTTTTGTGTTTTTCTTCCATGTTTTTTCGTTTTTTTTTTTATTTTAGTGTTGTTGTCTCATTAAATTTCTTTTTATCTGTTTTACATGAACATTAATGTTTACTCTCTTATATTGGCATACATACATACATACATACACATTTACATTTTTACATAATGTTTCCTTTTCATTTAAGTACTTAATAATAAAATTGAATAACAACAAAACATAAAACAAAAACAAACACATTCTATTTACTTTGAACATTAGAGAGGCTTTGTTAAAAGGAAGGACAGGCAGTAGCAGCAGCTCTTTATTAATGGAAGGCATAGAGGGAAATTGTAAAATAAGCAGATCCTTGAAATGTAATAAAAAATAAAAATGGATTTAAGGCGGGGGGGGGGGGGGGGGGTGGTAGTGTTAGAAATTGTTAACTACTGGCAGAATAGTGTGAGTGATATGAGGATATAAAAAATATTTGTAATAAAAACTTAAAAAAATTTTAAGTGTTGTGAAGAAAGTATGATTGTCTTAAATTTAATAACGTTTCAGGGCGCTACTGATCGACGAAGTAGAGTTGATACTCCAAATAAATATTAGTGCCCTGCTCCTTGATGTCAACACTTACCAGTGGCAATGATATAATTAACGCAAGACAAGGATCTCTGTGCCACAAAGCGAAGAACTTTCATTAGTATCATGTCGTCCCAGCCAGAGACTTTAGGTTCTAAACATGGTTTGCAAATCATTCCCTAATAAATTATTCTCTAAATACTCTCTAAATATTTCGTTCTAAATATTTAAGGAATTTGAAGGCCTGTATACAAGCCATTTATAGTCGCCATAGTCTAGTAAATGGTGTGTTGGCTTGTTGCCCGTAGTTCAACACCCGGCTCAAGCATCTGAGCGACTTCCTCTTAGTAGTCTTCTGGCAAAAACACTGAGAGTAAAATGAAATTGCCATGAAAAGTCTTTCAAATCTGTCCTTCGGAATCGTCATTAAACTGTAGGTACCAACCAATCAAATGGTCTCGCTAGGGCTTGATCGAACTCGGCTATTTACGGTTATTACATCTATTGCATGTTCGAAGGATCAAAATTTGTTTTTTTTTAGGAATACTGTTACGTTTTTACCTTTATAAAAACATTTAAAATATGAGCTCGTAGATTGCAAATAAAATAAAAATAAATTTGTGTTTAGTTTTAATTAAAATTCTTTATTATTCGCACAATTCTGTATGCCCGTGTCCACAACTTGATGTAAACAGCAACAATTGCTTTGTTTGTTATGCCTCTGTTTATACCCTTTGCATAAACAATAACAATTACTAGATAATTGTTCGACAGATCTTTGTAACGGATATATTCAAACCACGATTGCTCTCTTCAAACACAACGCGTCTTCACACAAGACTGACTGAACTTTACAGGCTCAATCGCCTGCTTTGCTTTGCCAGGCTTTGCCTTGGCAGAGTTTTGCCTTGCCTTTTATATATTTATATGGCAAAGTAAACAGTCTGATGAATGTTCTTGAAGGCGAATGTTCATGACTTCGCCTTCTCGAGATCTCTATAAATGTAAAGATCGTTGTTTACATTCATTATTGTTGTTTGTGTACTTTGTTTACATTTCTTCTTGTAGTGTTTGTTGTTGTATTTTTGTTTACTTGTTTGCCATTTGTTTATACTGGTGTTTGTTGTTATATTACGCAGTGCGATAATTTATAAACAAGTTCATTGCTTTGTTTTTGTAGCTTTTGTTTATAATTTTAATGTTAAACGATATAACAGCAAAACATCAGTACATAGATTTTTCATTTTCGTCACAATACTTTTCCTAAAACCTGACATACATACTTTACCAAAAATTAAATTTTACGATAGAGTATGATAAGGGGTCTTGGTGATTTCTTTCTTCCGTATACCAGAAAAACTTGGGCTGGATAATACAGAGCTGTGAATATAGCACGACTGGTGCTTAATCTAATGTTTAGAATTTACGCAAATTTGCCAAACCGATTATATTAAAAATTATTGAAGAGTTTGAACTATAGTGAGAAAATAAGTCAAACTAAAGGGTCCGCAAATAACTTCTTTTTTTTTTAAATGCTTTAAAAAAAAACTACCGAATATTTTCTCAAATTTCTTTTTTTATTTGAAAGTACAATCTTTCCGATTAATAATGGAAAATAATTTCATTCAAATGGCTGCCTCGGCTGGCCATGCAGTAGCCTACATGATCGGTCCAATTTTTAAGCACATTATCGATTGTGTGCAGCTGTATTTCACCAATGGCTTCACGAATATTGTCCTTTAAAGCGTCAATTGTCTCTGGCTTGTCGGCGTAGCACTTATCTTTGACGGCACCCCACAAATAATAGTCCAACGGTGTGAAATCGCAGCTCCGAGGTGGCCAAATGACATCAGCTCTGCGGCTAATAATGCGATCTTCAAAAACAGGGCGCAAAACATCAAGTGTAGCTTCGGCTGTGTGGTACGTAGCGCCGTCCTGTTGAAACCAAATGTTGCCAATATCCTCCTCTTCAATTTTTGTGAACAAAAATTCCTTCAACATGGCCCGATAATGATCGCAATTGAATTGATGTTGATGGCGCTTCACGCACACTTTCTGCCACAGCAGCAATATTCTCGGGTGTACGCACTGTTTTTGGCTTTTCACGCATTGGTTAATCGATGAGGATGCCAGTTTCTTTCACTTTTTTCACAAAATAACGAACATACGGAGCTGACGGTGCTTCTCTTCTTCCAAAATCCGTACGCAATTTTCGCACACATTCTGCAACATTACACATGATTTTCAAAGTAATGTCGCAATATTTCCCAGCGTTATTCAAGCGTACAGGGTGGCTGATATATAATGCAACAAAGTAAAGCGCTATATTTTTTTAATTTTTTTTTTTATTTTATTGTTCAAAAGCAAAAAATGTTGGAAATAACATGAAATTTTAGAATCAGTTTAGATTTGTTCGAATTGGCCACCTTTGGTACGAATTATGGCCTTCAAACGGCCGACAAAGCCATCACAGGCTGCACGAAAGTGGCTCTGCGGTATTTTGGCCCATTCCCGGCGAAGCGCCGTCTTAAGATGATCGACACTTTGGTATTTTTTATTGAGAACCTTACTCTCCAAAATGCCCCAGGCGCAAAATTCCAACGGATTGAGATCTGGAGATTTTGGTGGCCATTGTGCGGTAGAAATGAAGCGAGGAACCTCCTTTTTAAGCCATTCTTGGTTGACGCGTGCTGAGTGCGGTGGTGCTGAGTCCTGTTGGAATGTCCATGGTCTGCGGCCGAAATGTTTGTCTGCCCAGGGCTTCAATACTGTCTTTAAGACATTTTCCCGATAATATTCGGCATTTATTTTGACCCCACGGTCGATGAATACGAGCGGGGAGCGACCATCGGCCGTTACGGCGGCCCACACCATTACCATCGGCGGCGCTTGAGTTCTGGTGGCCAATCGCAGGTGTAAATTTTCAGCTGACCTCTTTGGCAAGTAAACCCGATCATTTTGTTTGTTCACAAACTGCTCAATTTGGGATGGCTTCTCATCGGAGAAAACCAAATTCAGTAACTGGCCACTTTCGTGCAAGCGAAGTAAGTCCTTGGCTCTTTCCAGTCTAACTTTTTTTTTGTCCATCGGTGAGCTCTTGCACTTTTTGGAACTTCAATGGCTTTAGTCCAAGCTCATTTTTCAATATTTGTTGCATCCGTTCTCGCGATATGTTCAGCTCACGAGCAATTTTTCTACCACCACAGCGTGGATTTCGATCAAATCTGGCCTTCACTTTTCGGATCATTTCTGGTGTTGTTACCGTTTTTTTTCGTCCACTTTTTGGACGCGATGCAACACTGCCAGTATCACGGTAACGGGCAATGGTACGAAAAACAAAAGATTTATTCACAATTAAATGCTGGAGGGCTCTAACGATGGCCACCTGTGGTTATCCAGCCAAATATAAAGCAATCACACTATCACGCTTGAATTCCATCACGAATAACTTTTTTTCTGAATGCAATAGATCAAAATGCTTTTGTAAGCTTGTAAATAATCAAATGAACTGTTACTGGAATAAATCTGTCAGCTGTCAGACGAACGGTTTACAAATTATAACAACCTGAAGTTGGTTGCAATACATATCAGCCACCCTGTATACACAACCATATTCGTTCAGTGGAAGGATAAAACTAATTATCTGTCAAATCATGTCTGATTCTACCATTCACGAAATAAGCACTAGTTGAAAAAAAAAACGTTAGATGACGGACCCGATATATTAAGATTTACTTTTCGTACATAGACACACTTTACAATTTTTAGAAAAACTTGAAAATTATTAAAAAAAAAATCCACACATTTTTCCGATTTAAGCCCACTGTGCAATAACATTAAAAATATTAAGTATGTTATAAATTTCTGACACATTTTACCATCACTTGGAAAAGTTGCTGTCAACAATCTAAAGTGTCAACTTTTTTTTTTTTGTTTCTCTCCCTTAAGTGGGCGTTTTGCATGCAGCAAAGGATTCGTTTTTATTTTTTTGTCAATTAAATGAAAGAAACCGTTTGTGTTCATATACAGATGCCGCCTGATATTATTTATATGACGGGTTTCTTATTTTGTAGTTTTTTATTTTTTTTTTTGTAAAAACCCATATGAAAATGTGACAAAATTGAAGACACGACCACGCAACACTCACTCATATTGTTATTGCTGTTATGGTGGTTACATTATCATCTGTTCGTTTGGGTTTCTTTTTGTATTTTTTGTAATAATTTAAAATGGCTTTATTTGTGCTCTTTTATCACCATCTGGAGGTTTTATGCTTTCTTGTCATGTGACTTCCCTCACGCCCTGGTGCTCTTTTTAACTCTCCTTTCCTTATTAAATGACATTTGCTTTACAGTACATACATAGCTATCACAGATGATAGCGCGCAATAAGATTCTATTTTTTATGCGGTTTATAATCAAGATACACGTTTTGCCAAATCATTTTTTGTAGTTTTTTTCTTTTCTTTCTTTTTGTACCTACTTTAGTGAATTGTTTCTACAGTTTCTGTCTAAAAATTTGAAATTTTTCAATTTCAATGTAGTTGGCATTGTTGTTATTGCCGTTGTTGTTATTGTAGTTAATGGTTTTTCCGCTAATTTGTTTACAGCCAATTTCAGAAAATTGTTAAGATTACATTGCTTAAGTGGTTTCATTGGCTCCTTGGGAAACATATAGAAAATATTTGCCATTTTTGAGATTAAAATCTCTTAATGGTTTTATAACTTAATTTAATTGTAATAAGAATGGCTATACAAGCTACAGAATAATCTCAAGGCTGTTTGCGGTAAGCCACCCCCTAACAATTTAAAAGTCATGCCAAAGGTTTTAGTTTAAATCAAAATTAAATGAAGTTCTTAAAGAATAAAACGAAATTCAGTAGAAAATGATAGAAAACATTGAAGTAAAGTATGAAGCATTTGAAAGTGCTCTACAAATAGAGTTGGCCTGTCTTCAATCAAGTCAATGGTTCATACATAGGACAAATGTTGTGCTTACCTTATACGAAACTACAAATAGAAGAAATTGCGTATGTCAGTGCTATGCCTATAGGTAGGTAGGTAGAAGTGGCTGTCCCCTCGATGGAGTCATGAGCAGACATACTTAGACCGCACACAGGCCCCATTGTGATACCACAGTTACACATTCTGCCCTAGTCGAGGAACCACTCGGAGCTTTCGATGAAGAGGATCAGACTGCCAATATCCATGCATGACAGTTCATCCAGATCCTCCATGCAGTAGGCACCTAGGTGCCTCTTTCTCCTCCGACCAAGTGCCGCCTCCACAGCTTCTGCAGAAATCCTTTGCAAGGTGTCCGAAATCAATATGCCTCGCATGCATTCCTGTAATACAATGCGCTGTAATAGCCCCGATAACAGTGCTGAGCCTACTTCTTTGGAGTTTAATTAGAGCCGCCGCGCACGTCTTATTCAGCCTTAGCCAGATTTTTTGCGCTGTTCTGCCCGTGTCCAAAGCTTCCCATCTACTGTTGATAAGACCCACGATTGCATTGTCAATTATAAGCTTGCAGGTACCCAAAGGGATCCCTAATGTAGAGAATTCATCAGAGAGTTCGATGGTCGTCCCCTTCTGGCCAGTTCATCCGCTCTACAGTTACTGGGAATGTCCCTATGTCCCGGTACCCATGTGATGCAAACATCATATCGATTCGCCGCCTCGTTAAGACATCAGCGACAGTCATACACCGTCCTGAAGTTCATTACATTAGAATCCAATGCCCTGACAGCCGCTGTAAGTCTCTTTGCCACATCATCCAAATATTGCATTCATTAGCTCACGTTGTGTGTGTTAATTTTATACATGAGTGGCAGGAATGGTCGACTCCGAACGACAAATTTTTGAGAAACTTTTCATGGCATTTTTATTTACTCTCAGAGTTTTTGCCAGAAATATGCTAAGAGGAAGTCGCCAGAAGAAATCTTTCTTCATATTTCATTTTGTTCAAGTTGTCTGAACTGGGGCTTGAACAACGAACGGCATCACGTCTAATACACCAGCACACTACTTACTAGACTATGGTTTATAATTTCAATCAAAATCATTTTGAAACAGTCGACAGGATATGTTTGATTCAAGATTCTTTAAATATGAACACAATCAAACAATTGTTTTTCAATAAGTTTGTAAAATAAGTTTACAAAAGAACACCACACAGTTTGCATTATAAAAGCAAATTCCAAAATTTTATTTCCCAATACTATCCATCTTTTCCACCTTAACACAATCTCACAACTATTAGTTCCACGTCTACGCAAAAAAAAAAACAAAAAAAAACCTTCAATTTCACTGCATGAATTTATGAAATCATTAAAAATAGAAACGGAAGCTTATCTCAAACATTTCAACAGATACGCCTCCTGAATCTTGAAACTTTAACTGCCTTTTTTTTTTACCAAGAAACTCATTAACATTAACGACGAAATGTTGTTATTAAACGGCATAAAATCAAAATGCCACCAGAGAGTGAAAAACAGAGAGAGAAAGGAAGTAAGGAAAATTGTTAAAGGAAATAAAGAAAAAATAAGAAAGAAAAATTATGAAAAAAAAAAAAAAATAAACAGAAAAACCCACACACACGTCCATAAATTGTGCATAAATTGTTGAAAGTCACTTCAAAATATGGCATAAAATTTTTTCTTTCTTTCTGCTTATTTTGTTTGTTTCTGTTTTGTTTTTTTAACACATTTCACGTTAATCTTGTTATTGCATTTAAAAACAATTAAAACATACGTAAGAATTTATTGGAAATTCAATTTTTTTTTTTTGTTGTTGTTGTTGTTGTGTCTTCTTAACGTCTTTTCGATTTGACTTTTTCCTGTGTTGCACATTTAAATCACGAACAGCAATTCGTACAAAAAACAGTCAACATTGCATGTGCGAGCACAGCTTGGCTAAAGTGATTAGAACCAAGATTTTTATTTATTTCTTAAGAAAATTTTCAAAATCTTATGGTTTAGATGGAATCATAGAAGAACGATTTTATGCAAAATTTCAAACTAGAAGGTCCTGAGAGAACGCATTGATAACAATTGGATTTCATTCGTTTCAATGGCATTCATTCCATCAGCATCGGAATGAACTGGTGGCCTGTAAGTGACTAGCCATAACCTCACGTAAGAAATGATATGTTTTGGGAAACTATTGTTGGACCGTGAAAATTGTCTGTCATACGAAATCTTTTTCATTTAATTGTGTATTGTATTGTAGGTAGTATGTCGGCTTATAGGACGTGAGGCCACGCTGCAAACTCCAGATCAGACATCAAAACGAAATACGACAAAAATATTTCTTCGGCAACTTCCTCTCAGCAGATTTCTGACAAAAACTCTGGGAGTCAAATAAAATTGCCATGAAAAGTTACTCAAGAATCTAGCGTTCGGAGTGGGCTTTAAACTGTAGGTCCCGCCACTTATGTATAAAATTAACACACACAACATAAGTGTTGTGAGAAGCTAGGTCTTAACCCTGACTGAAGGATTACATACATAATTGGCCATTACAACCCTTCAGTCAGGATTACGGCCTAGCTTTTCACACCACTCATGTTGTGTGTGTTAATTTTATACGTGAGTAGCGGGCTTACAGTTTAAAGTCCACTCCGAACGCTAGATTTTTGAGTAACTTTTCAATGCAGGTTTTATTTACTCTCAGAGTTTTTGTCAGAAATCAGATATTTTTTTCATATTTCGTTTTGATGCCTGACCTGGGAAACGAACCCGGGCTTTACGTCTAATAAGCCAACACACTATCTACTAGACTACGGGGACTTCACTGAAGGATTGTAATGACCAATTACGTATGTATGTATCAGAGATCAGCAATGAGTATTCAAAAAGATGAGTAGAATCGAATCATACTCATTATTTCTGATACTTATACGCATTCATACTTATTTTAATATCATGGAACCTCCTCTACTCATATTCAAAGTTTGAAGTACTCATCATATTCATACCTAACAACACGTATGATGTTGTTATTGATTTCGACTCTCCATAACTCAACATATACATGAAGCACAACATAAGTATTCATCGCGTACGAACACTAAAATACTCACTAGAAGGTTGTGTGCTTGATCTGCTTGCAGCTCTGTCTTTTTTGACTTTTCCTTTTATTTGTAAATGCAACAACAACTAAGACTGTAAATTTTGATGAATAAATTGTGTCACTCGAATCTAGTGTTGGGAATCCCAGGATCCCGGGGTCCCGAAATCCCGGGATCCCGCAGTTTTTAACAATTCCAAATTCCCGGGATTGAGCACTTAATCCCGGGATTTGACTTTTTAACCCGCAATGAAAAAAATCGTATATTAGAACTCTCACTAAAACGTCTTTATTTATTAAGAAATTGTATACCAAAGGCATTAATAGACATAGGTCCACCTGAAGGTGGATATTTTGCTTTATCCAAAGATGAGATTAATATGGTATCCGCAATCATTAGTGCTCTTGTCCCAGTTAAAGCTACAGTTGACGCCCTTTGCCGTGGGGATGCTAATCTGTTCACAACCGATGTTGCCATAACTTTTATGTTAAAAAAACTTAAAGATGCTAACAACGTTATAAGTCAAAAACTACATTCAGCCCTCATCCTTCGCATGCAACAAAGGAGAACAGATATCAGTGGGGTACTTCAGTATCTGCACAATGGTAGAACAAATTTTCAGTCCGAATCCGAAACAGAGTTCGTAACGGTTCCTTCTTCCATAAAATGTCGCAAATTAATAGTTGAGTTACTCGAAAGACTAAATGCTTCAAGTCCAGCTACATCACTTCTAATAGCTTCTGAGTCAGAAGTTACACCTTCTGATTCAGATAAGGCACCTTTCGAAATTATTTCAGATTCTTCTGAGCTTCCATCTGAATCTCTTTCTTGTTCTCTTGAAGAACCTTTAAATATTTCAGACGAGCTCAATGAAGCTATAAAAAAAGCACATTTACCGAGGATAGCAATTCGATGTGAGACGTTGTCTATAAAAATTCAGAGAGAAATGCTCTTGTTTGAAAATGGAGGAACACGTGGTGACTTTTTGCAAAGAGCATACGATTTTTTAATGACTATTAAGCCAGCCAGTGTAGAGTCTGAACGTGCTTTTTCTGCAGCTGGATTTTTCGCAACTAAAATAAGAAGTCGTTTGAGCGATGAAACTTTGGATGCTCTGTGCTTCCTCAAAACGTATTTTAAAAATAATAACATATCGCACTTGATCAACAAAAGAGTATATATCTATAAAAACAATTAACTCTTTATAATTAATTTAAAAATGTGAAAAATTAAAAATAAAATTAATTTTCTTATAATTTAATAAATTCTTTCTTATAAACCTATTTTTGGATGTGTCATGTTATTAATTTTATTGAAATAATATGTTAATATTTTTCAAGAACACATTTTTTAAAATCCCGGGATAAATCCCGGGATCCCGGGACTAGGTAAATGAAATCCCGAAATCCCGGGATTGAAAATATAGAGCGGGATTGCCAACCCTACTCGAATCATTCATGAGTACATATTATAAGTATTTTTCTAAAGTTATGAACCTGAATGAGTAGGCTTATGAATCAAATATATTTCCAATGGTATGAGTTTGATGTCAACGTTGTACGCATAGTCATTGCAACTTGTACTTATAAATCAACGTTGTAGTGAGTATGAACGAATCAGAGTACATAGTTAAATTTCAATATTGTTGACTTACTTTTAATATCAAAATTTCATGAGTGCTTATGAGTAGCGAAAAAACGATTCATTGCTGATCTCTGGCACGTATGTATTGTTGGACCGTCAAATTCGCCCGCATAAAAGATCTTTTTCATTAAATTGTGTTTCCTTCTTATATGCTACAACATTACATAGCACACTTCTAAACACTCGACACCAACTGTTATACTGTTTTACAGTAAGTGCTGTCGACTCAAGAACATTGTATGAGTACAAGAACTACAAGTAGTTGCACGAGAGTATTTTTTCTTAAAATCTTATCTATCGCCCACTGATGTATGAACACAACTGCCAACACCACTAGAATCCCAGAAAAACGAAAACAAAACCGTAGCATAAGAAATGGATGTGTGACGATATCTGAAACCAAAATCCCAAAAAAAAAAAAAAATTGAAATTAAACGGGAAGACTTTTTAAACTCATTTAAAGGCAATGGTGGTAAATAGTGTTTCCTTAGCTGGTACAGCTGTGTTACAGTGTGGTAAATAAAATTTATTCACTTTGAATTTGCATCTCCCTGTCCCACACACAAGTTACATCCGAAATTACAGCAGAAGCAGCAGACAGACGCATGGCATTGCCTTGCAGTACACGATGTTGTCACAAACGTACAGAGGAGAGTAAATCATTGGTGTGCGCTTTACACGCACGCACGCGATGATTCTTTTGTGCTTTTCCTGTGCTTTCTGTTTGTCTGTCAGTCTGTGTGCCTGTCTGTCTGATTGCTAGCTGCCTCCACGATTGCTACTTGAGCTGTAATTTTTGTAGGTTGAATGTGTTGCCATTGTTTTGTTGTATTATGCTGATGATGACACACTACTAACGCAAACATTGTTAGCAAGTTGCATGCAACAAATTACCCATTGCCAAGTACATACATGTACTATGTCTATTACAACAACAACAACAAATCACAAAGTGTGACTATAAACAGCATGGAGCACATCATCGTTGTTGCATATGCATAAGGAATTATTAAAAAGGCCCAAGATATACTAGGTAGGTAGGTAAAGGATATTGACGAAGAAGAAAAGAGAAGAAGGTAACCAACTAGTCTTGCTGCTATTTCGGGAAATTTTTTGCATTTTAAAATAAGATTTGGAATCGATTTACGGAAGACTAACATTAAATCAAGTCGCCGTAGTCTAGTAGGTAGTGTGTTGGCTTATTAGACAAGAGACCATCATGGTTCAACAACTGGCTCAGATATCTTGATCGAAGGAAATATGAAGAAGTAATTCTTTCACCGACTTACGCTCATCAAAAACTGGTGAATTCTCGCAGAGTTAATAAAATTGCCATGAAAAAGTTTTTCAGAAAATCTGTCGTTCCGAGTCGACTTCAAACTGTAGATCCCTCCACTCATGTTTAAAATTAACACTCACAACATAGGTGGTGTGCGAAAGTAGGTTGTAATCCTTACTAAAGGGTTGTAAAGTCCTATTAGCTTAAGGATGATTAAATCAAGAGCCCTAAACTACTAATGGGTAGACTTTCGCAATAGTGGTCCCAGAGTTATTTAAAACCGGGAATGTGATTGCATGGCAAACATCACTTATTGGTCTTTGAAACCGACTAAGCGGAAGTGGTAAGGAACTGTGCTAACTAAAGCCTTCTTGTAATACACATTGCTGTTGTTATTCCCTCTGGATTGTCAGGAGAAGTCCTTGAAGTCCCTTAATTTTACAAAATTCGATCTTAATGCTAAAAATTGTTGCGCTTTACCTGGGAATTTTTGGTTGGATTCGAACATGGATTGATTTGGAGAAGTCTTTGTTGCTAGAGAAGTCCAAACGATGTAAAACTGTATGAATGTATGCTCTGTAAAGTTTACTGGATTTATCCAAAGTTTTACCCAATTCATCTAAGAAACCATATATGGCAGGTAGATTGAACACCAAAAACACACTTGAACACGCATAGCGGCCCGTTGTGCTGCCACGGGTAAACGCAGTCCCTGTACTAACTGTTCTTTCAAGCTCGAAATGTGATCACCCTTCGTGGTGTTCTCCTTGTCGTGCGCCCCTTGCTCCTTTTGCCGCTTTTGTCTGTCCCCGTGCGCAGATAGGCATGCGATCGTTGACAGTTTTGAATCGATTGCTGCTGGTTCTTCTGCTCCGCTTCGTTGCTCCTGTTGCTGCTGCTGTCCAATTTGCCCCTTTCCCTTGCTGTCATCATCCCCGTCATCCCCGTCATTGACGCCCTTGCCGTCACCGCCGCTGCCAAGCCTGCTGCGTTGTTGTGTGTCTTTCTGTCTTGTTCGTTTTGTCCACTCCAGGTGTCACACCATGTGGCCAAAGCCTCGTCCGTTAGGACGCTGTTCAATGTCAGTACTGTAAGTGTCGTTTTTTATGTTGATGTATGTTTATTGTTGTTGCTGTGGGCCACCAGTCCCGAACTGTTTGGAGTTCAACTGGTAGTAATCAATCTGATTACGAGGTCTGACCGGAGACTTAATTCTGGTACCACGGGAGCCAGGAGCCCCTGGAACCTAGGTTCCAGCCTGGCTGTTGGTGTGGCCCCTTATGGGAGCATCGTGGTGGCTGTGGTTTGGACCCAAATCGCGGGAAGAGTAGTTAATGGGCTCGGTGTGGAGTTGCATTTTCAACCGGGTGCCGTGACCCAAAGATCGGAAGGAGTTTTAGATAGGCTCCGCTCCTACCCAAGGGGGAAGTCATGTCCAAATACATGGCTTCGAATTGGTACTCAGGTGTAGCATAAGTTACATCTGAGGGCGTTGGTAGACGCATTGTATTACTCCCTGTGTTAAGAGCACCATGGGATTAGTCCACGCGGACAGGTACCCATGTAAAACCAATCGGCGTTGTTCTTTCAAGCTGCGGAAGAAGTTGGTAAGCGCAAGGGCTGCACATTAAAAGTACGACTACCCTACGAGGGAAAACCAGTCCGAAAGTTTGATAAACGATGATAGTTCCGTTAAGCTGACAAGGATTTGAGAGCCAAATAACCTATATCCGCACCTCTCAAGAGATGGGCATTGACAAAGAAAGTGGATAACAGTCTCTTATTCCTCAGCAGATCTACACCCACGCCTGCAGAAGTCGTTAGTTGGAAGCTGCATTCTTTCCGCCAGTCTTACTGTACAATGACCTGTATGCATGGCCACTGTGATCGAGATGACATTGCGATCAAGTCCCGAAAGAATATATTGCAGGACAAAGACAATATTTTACCACTGGATTGGCTTTTCATAACCTTGAAATTTCCCCTTATGTTGCAGGAATGTTCGGCTAATCCTACCTTTACACTTGCTGTGTATCCTGCATATCACAATTTGTATTTTTTGGAAGGACCATACCCTCTACTTGGGTTACATTCCCATTCCTTAACGTGTTAAATCTCTTTCTTTTACTTTCATTTTGTCATTTTTCTTATCGTTCGGTGATAACGACAACAATAACGTTGGCGTATTGTGTATTGTATATGGAAACTCAATAAAATTGCAATGCGAGCGAATATGTGTTGCATGCAAACTCTTTTTTTTTTTTTTTGTATTAAAATAATCACAAAGAACAACAATAACAAAATGAAATAAAAGAAGACATGAAGGAAATCTGAGTAAAGAAGCAACAAAAACTACAACAACGTATACATTATTTTTAAATTAAAATTGCAAATTTTTTGGAAAATAGTTTGTCTATATTGTCTGTCTACGATGAGTTTGAGTGGCAAAAAGCCATCGACACAAGCTGCAACTGCATTTCTACAATGGAAACTACTGAAAAAACATATAAGAAAACATAGGTTTTCATATGGATTTGGGCTTTACAATGTAAAAGGCAATAACAAAAGTACTGAATGGCATGGCACATTACGTGATTAACATCTTTAAAGTTGAAATTAAAAGAAAAAAAAATCACAAAAAGAGAAAGAAATATTCATTCAGTTTTTATAGAGAATGAATGGTACACAACTAACATGGTATTGTTTTGAAAGAATCAGGGACTTTACTGAGTAGTAAATAGTGAATATAAGGTCAGAGGTCACATATATTATTACATACGTAAAAATTTTAGAAAATATTTCCTTGATAACATCAGTAACCTGTAGCTAGGGTCGTATATAAATGGGATTGGTGCTAGATGGATTTTGTATTTTATTTATTTTTATTTTGTACTTAAAAAACCTTTTCTAGTGATTTCTGATTACTTTTGCGACAGCAGTCGTCCAAATTAACATTAGCCTGGAAAATATTCGAAATTTTGCAGGGTATTTTTTAATAAAAATAAATAGCGCTCATATTTTAGTAAATATTTACCAGAGATCAACAATGCGTATTCAAAAAGATGAGTAAAATCGAATCATACTCATAATTTGTGATACTTATACGCATTCATACTTATTTTAATATCATGGAGCCTCCTGTACTCATATTTAAAGTTTGAAATACTCATCGTATTCATACGTATGGTGTTGTCAATTTCGACTGTCCATAACTCAACATATACACAAATCACAAAATAAGTATGATTCGAGTACGAACACTTAAATACTCACTAAATGGTTGAGGGTTTGCTCTGCCTGCTGCTCTGTCCTTTTTGCTTATGTGCAGACGTCGCACAGTGGTCCAAGAGGCCAATCTAGCTGGAAAAAAGTCATAACTTCTCTTCGGTAGCAGCTAGAAGTATGAAATTTTGAAGTTATGTATTTCCCAATGAAGGCATTCTTTGCTCCAAAAGTGGGCGTTGTAGGTAAAATGGCCGTGGTGTTGTAGGTAAAGAGAAAAATATGAAAATTTTTAAAATAACAAATTCTTTGTAGCAATTACGAAATTTTCACCACCACCACCTTGGGTATTCCACTAGATTCGAACAGATATATTGCACTAACATACAAAACAACATAGGAATATTAATATACAAAATAATAATCTTTTATTTAAATTATTCTACATCTTCCTGTATGAAAGGATCTAAAAGTAACGAAATCTCTTCATCACCTAATAGTTCTTTCTTTTATAAATCAAAGTCAATTCCGTATAATTGAATTTCTCTATGACCTCTTTTTGTAACTTTAAAATTTTACATGCAGTGTGATCAACTAAGTCCTGCAGAGACACTTCTTCTATTACATGGGATACCTTTATTCCATTACTTGGGTAGCACTTTTGTTTAGCTTCCAAAAGTCTATGATATGATGGGTATATATCCGCGTTACGAATCTTAGCACCAGTACGCATTGCATTATAACTTGCCTTTGTATATTTTCCATCGATAAACAGACGTAATGCTTCTTCATCTATATATGGTACTGGTTCCTTAGATTGTGCATTAACAATTTTTTTAATTTTAGTTGCTCTCGTTGGTAATCCATTTATGTCCTTTAGAATCGCGGCAGCATATCTCTTGCCAGATTTATAAAGACTAACGCCAGCAGCGAAAGCTAGTTTCTCAGGTAAACATCCACTAACTAAAGCAGACACTTCCACACGCTTTCCTTTTTCAGATTTACCTGAAAAATTTGATCGAGGTCTGGCAAAATTTGACGTTGACGGTTGCACATCTTCAGAAGGAAGGCAAAATAATCCATCTAACCAAATTTTGTTAGAGTCTTCAAAATATTTCTTAGATCCTTTTGCTTTTGTCCATCTTTCGTTAATTGAATACGTTAATCTGCGTACAGCTAACTTAACTTTATTGCAATAACCTTCTGTTTTAATTTTCTGCAACCAACTCTTAGCAAAAAAAAAAATAGCTAATGACAGCATTTGCCCTTTCTTTGCTTTTCATTTCGGCAATCCACACATTATACACATATGGCAATTAAAATAGGAACGACCTTTAACTGACACGAATTTCATTGGTTTTTTTTTGCCAATCGCAAAATTTTGTAATAAAGTTATGTTTTTTTAATTCTCAATACTATTTTCTTTTGACATAAGAAATTCTGTTACCTTTCAATGTGTTTGCTATTTTTTATGAAAAGGTTTTTTAAAATACTAAGAAAAATTTCTGGCCAATGAAACCAAGATAAATTTATTTGTAAAAGATGCAGGGCGTAATGTCAGAAGACCAAGGGAAAAGTATTTGACCCACGTTACACAAAAAAACAACAGTTAAACACGGAGGCGAAAAAAATTTGAAAATATAAATTTTTAAGAAAAATTTTGAGTCGTACCTATTTTAATGACGACATGTGTATATGTATATAAAAAGTTTACCGGTAAATAATTGAAGCTAATTTTTTTTTCCACTTAAAGTGGACATTACACACATAAACAGGGCACAATTCATTTCTCGGAAATCCACGGGAATCCTATTTAAAAGTTACTCTAAAAACTATAAAATGCTAAATATTTACTACGCAAACAACATATTTCCTCCTATCGATTATTTTACACACAGAACATTTAAATTCGACATTTATTTATAATATAGTTCGAACATACCTGACATAATGCAGTATAAAAAAAGAAAGTCAAAATGTGCTATTGTTTGATGTTACGATCAGTTCAAAAGTAATGCTGTGAATCGACAGGTCTCTTATAACAACAGAGACAACGCAATTGATCATTTTTCATATGGATTTGTAGCAAGACTCATCATTACATATTGCAAGTACCTGAAATTCAATATATTTAAAGCAAAAAAAAAATCTGTTTCCCAGTTTTTCTTTACATTTTAATTAAATTTTTCTTTGGGTGTATAATTGATACACAAAAAAATTTCAAAAAGAAGCGACGAGAACCTGCTTCACTGAAAGCTGACAAGCAACTGCATGCATTTTTACGCTCATTTTAACGAACATTGTTGATGTTCGTGTCCTATGTGTGTAAAAAGCCGAAGATGTTCGGCCCCCGGGGGACAGTGGTGCCGACGTCTGCTTATGTGTCTTCTTCTTTTGTTGTAAATGCCTTACAACTATGACTGTGAATTTTGATAAATGATTCGAGTCACTCGAATCAAACACACATTTCGATTGGTATGAGTTTGATATCAACGTTGTACGCATACTCATTGCAACCTGTACTTATAAACCAACGTTGTAGTGAGTACGAATGAATTAGAGTACATACATAGTTAAATTTCAATATTGTTGACTCACTTATATTCAAAATGTCATGAATGCTTATAAGTAGCGAAAAAACGATTCATTGCTGATCTCTGGTCTGCTGGTAGCTGGAATACCATTGTCCTCAGATGAAATTCGTAAGAACTATTTTAAATACAAAAAACGAAAGAGTCTTCTAGATATACTTACTGATACTCTTTTGAGTTCAGACAACAGTTGTTTGCTTTCCAGCGAGAGAGGATTGCTTCCATATTCTACTTGGCTGAAAGGTTACTGAGTCCAATCAGGCTAGGTTAGGTTAGAGGACGTGTACTTGTCAACTGTGACAAGTACAGTACCCGGAGGTAGAATTGACCCATTGTACAATGTCCTAGCTTCTCACATCAATCGTGTTGTGTGCGCTAATTTTATACATGAGTGGCGGGATCTACAATTTAACGTCGACTCCGAATGACAGATTTTTTTTTGAGAAAATTTTTCATGGCAATTTTTTATTTACTCTCAGGGTTTTTGCCAGAAGTTTGCTGAGAGGAAATCGTCAAAGAAATATTTTTTTTTTATATTTCATTTTGATGCCTGACCTGGGATATGAACCCGGATACTAGACTACGACGATTTCACCAATCAGGCTAATTAATGTTAAATATTTTGAATCGAACTGCCATTATTTCTTATACTTTTTGTAGTTTTTTATGTATTTGAGAATTTTTTGATTCATTTTCAATCGAAAAGTATCTAAAGGTATAGTTTCGTAATATTTGAATGTTCAACTACATCCCTGTGGGAAGATTCCTATAAAAGCATACATTATTTTTATTTTCCATTCAGCTGATAATGTTTGCTCTGATGCTTACTCTTTATGGCAATATTTGTTAAAAAAAAAAATATTTAAATTGAATACAGCGTCTGGTTGACCAAATAAAGAAGGAATTTAAAAGAAAAAACGATTCTGATGCTTATAATGGCTTAACAATAGTGTTGACCAGTTTACTGAAATCCATTTATTTAACACACAGTATAATTTCAATTCCACAATTCCTTTTTTTAAATCACATTAACCCATTAACCGCCAAAATAAATCCAGAAGCTATAATTAACAAAAAAGTTTCTTTTTTAATTCATTGTATACAAAATTAATATAAAAGTATGAAAAAATTTAAAAAAATAATAAAGGTGTGGAATAGGGAGGAAAAACATTGTTTTTCAATGCATAATGTTTTTAAACATTTCTTGCATTACCAGCGAACTCTTGCATGACATAAAGCACATCTTAATTGCTTTTCCAACTTTTTGGGGTAGTGGCCTATACCATCTTGGGGTAACCCTAGGACCAATGATGATGAAAGTCGAGCTTTAGTTTGGACGTTTTGACGTAAATAGTACCTTGCAATTGAACGTCGGAATAAAAGTTAATCCATGCTATCGATATGACTCCTTACATATAATCGCCAAGCGTTTGCAATGGCCATATCTATTATATAGGTAAACAATGCCCACCACCATTTCTTACCACGAATGGCAATTCTGTAGAGTGCAATAGACTGGTCCAGCTCATCTACTCCTCCCATATGTTTGTTATATGACTGAAACACTTTTGGTATATTGACATCAATTTTTTTTCATTGTGTAGAAGACCAACGTTTTACTGCTCCTAATGGGTCTATTGTGTCATAGTTGGTTGCCATTGTACAGACGCTATTGTCTTTCCATTTCACCAAAAGAATTTCATTTTGCTTGTCAAACCTATAGTCATATGAGGGCCTGCTCTTCTTTTTTCATTTCTTTCGAACTTCGTAATGGACACTTTTTTGTTCTATTCTCTCTAATTGTTCCAGTCGCACGAAATCCTTTCTCTTTGAGATCCACCAAGAGATTATAGCTAGTAAAAAAGTTATCAAAAAATACTTCATACGAAACTGAGTTAGTCTCCATTTTCTCAAGCAATTTGTTTACTACTCTTGACCCTAGGGGATCAGTAGAAATTTCCTCCGATTTTCCACAATAAAAATCGAAATATCCCAATATCCAGTGAAATCCCCGTCTTACATAGATGTGCATTTATATTTCTGTAAACACAACAGTGTTACCACATTTTGTAACATTTTGTAGTTTTGTATAACAAAACTGAAAAAGCTAAAAAATGGTAAAGTCTGTGCTTATCTGGCCACACCAATTTTGTATAAGTTTAAGAGTCCATTTTGTGACAGTCGATATATATTATAGCCAGATTTGTTTATTATTTTATTATTTATGCTAAAAACGCAAAAAAATTATAAAAATTTTCAAATTTTAAAAAATTTCGCCTAATGATTACCTGTACTCAATTGAGTACGGCGGCGCCAAACGGGTTAAAGCGTTTATGACTTAAATGGTATTTTTTTAGTGCTTGTTGCACCACCAACGCTGATGAAGAAGTCAATTCGAAGCTGACTTGTTGCTCGAGTTTGTTGTTGGCATTTTGGCGATTTAAGCATTTCGTTGTTGTTGTTCATTTGTTTTTTGTTTAAAATCTTTGTTTATTGTTTAATTACGGTTTAAGCCATTTACGGTTTACATTGTTGACCCAACTTATGAACTGGCATACAAACAACACCAACCGAAAGTGTTAAAAGCGTGAAAGAAAAAGGATTCTAAAGACTTAGAGTGGTTTGTGTAAATCCATTCGATTTGCAATCGATATGCTGTTGATGCTTTATGAAAGTGGGTCATAAAGTTATTCGTACAAGTTTTTCTTTGTTTCTTGTTTGTTGGTGTTAAAGTGTTGAAACTGATGTTAAAATTTTTGGTAACAGCAACAGATTTTCCGCTAAAAAAAAAAACTTAATGAAGTAAACTTAAGCAACGAAATAATAATTTAAAGGCGTGTACAATACGGTCTGAAAATATTAGCAGTTTCTGTTTTGTTTACTTTGGCCACCGGAGTCTCAAAAACAGAACAAATAAAAAAGAGTGCAGGTACAAGTAGATTTTTATGGAATTTATCAAAATCCGACCTCCGTGCAGTGACTTTAACACACCAATCTTAACAATGATTTAGTAGATAATTTGCATCCACTTTTATTATATTTATTGCATTCAATACTTTAATTTTTTAATTAAATAAAATTTGTAAATAAAAATCACTTGTTGTCACTTTTACTATAGGGTTGCCAAATTTAATAATAATACATTTAAACATCTTGATAAGGTACGATGCAGTAATGAATGGTGGAGATTATCAAATTCTTTAAAGACTCGCTCTCATGTACCCAGGGGAAATCTAGATCCAAATGATTTTCTTTTACATTTGCGTTCACTTTTTCAGAAAAGAAATGACTCGCAAGAAGTAAGTTGGTGTATGCCTTCTACTGTTGATGCTTTTTTAGATTCACCCTTTGAATTCTCTGAATTGTATGCTGTTATAAATAAACTCAAGAAAAAAATCTCCGGGTCAGGATGGTATTCCGTATGAATTCTACAAACACGCACCGTACTGCTTTTTAAAACATATATTATTGGCCTTTAATAAAATATTTCTTTGGGGAAAGATACCATCTTCTTTCAAGCAATCCATCTTAATAATACTATTTAAAAAAGGCGATAAGAACCTAGTTACAAATTATAGAGGTCTATCCTTAATAAATACAATCGGCAAAATCTTTAATAACATTTCATTAAACCGGATATCGAATTGGCTGACAAAAAATAATGTCTTAAATGAGTTCCAATCAGGGTTCAGGAGTGACTACTCTACAGTTGACAGTATATTCAAACTTGTTAACATTATTGGATTGAACAAATTAAAGAACAAACATACATATGCTCTCTTTGTAGATTTTTCGTCAGCTTTTGACATGATACCTAGAAATAGACTATTTTATAAACTAACGTGTATTGGAATGTCATCTAAAACTATAATAGGCCATTTACACTACACCGAAATCTAGTAGATTAGATTTCAAATCTAGCTCAAAATCTAGACCGTTTACACTTGATTTTTTTGACAGTAGCAAGATTTCATTTTAATAACAAAAACAGCTGACTGAAATTTAAAAGAAAATAATAATATTTCCAAATACAAAATAAAAATGAAAAATATGGGACATTTACTATTGTTTTCATCAAGAGCAAATAAGATTCAAACAGAAATAATGTTGGTGCAAAAAAAACGTCAGCATTTGTAGAATATAAGATTTAAAAAATAATGTAAATGTATTACTACATACAATTGCTAAATAAAGGGTCCGCCAAATAACTTTTTTTTTTTTTTTGAAAATGCTTTAAAAAAAAAGTTCTGAATATTTTCTCAAATTTCTTTTTTTATTTGAAAGCAAAATCTTTCAGGTTAATAATGGAAAATAATTTCATTCAAATGGCTGCCTCGGCTGGCCATGCAGTAGCCTACATGATCGGTCCAATTTTTAAGCAAATTATCGATTGTGTGCAGCTGTATTTCACCAATGGCTTCACGAATATTGTCTCTGGCTTGTCGGCGTAACACTTATCTTCGACGGCACCCCACAAATAATAGTCCAACGGTGTCAAATCGCAGCTCCGAGGTGGCCGAATTATGCCTCTGGACCAAAATCCGCACCAAACAGTGACTCGTTTTAGGTGCGTCGGCTTTTCATTGTATGCGTGCGGGTTTTCTGTGCCCCAAATGCGACAATTTTGCTTGTTTACATACCCGCCAAGATCAAAATGAGCTTCATCTGGAAAGATGATTTTTTTTGCCAAAATCGGCATCTTCTGTAAGTCGATCGCAGGCCCACTTAGCGAAGCGAAATCGCATAATCATTTATTTTCCATTATTAACCGGAAGGATTGTACTTTCAAATAAAAAAAGAAATTTGAGAAAATAAAAAATAAATAAAAAAAAGTTATTTGGCGGACCCTTTAGCAGAATGAATGAATTTAAATTGAACTGTCATTTTTTTCCTGCGCAGCGTTGTATTTTTAAGTACTATTTGGCAAAACACATAGTTGCATTTCTATTTTTGCTAGATTTTGAGTAGATTTTTCCGAAATCTACTAGATTTGTAGATTTCGTTTTGTATGGGAAATCTAGTTGAAATCAACTGGATTTCGCTCGAAATCTCATAAGTACTAGATTTCGATGTAGTGTAAATGGCCTATAAGAGTACTTCAATCTTTATATGAAAACAGCGTATGCCGGGTATGGAATGGATCTTCTTTCTCAGAAGATTTTGCAGTAGAATCAGGAGTGAAACAAGGCTGCATTCTAAGCCCGATACTGTTTTCATTATATATAAATGATCTTCCTGATAATCTACCCGTTGGCTTACATGTGGCAAATGTAAATGTCAAAGTCTTGCTGTATGCCGATAATATTGTCATTCTGTCGGAAACATCTAATGGTTTGCAAGAAAGGATTGATGCTCTTCATAGTTACTGCCAAACATGGAGTTTTAAAGTTAATATATCTAAATCTAAAGTTGTGGTATTCCGTAACAGCCCAAGAATTTCTGCTGACTTACGATGGCATTATGGTAATGAGAACTTAGAAACTGTCAACAGCTACACCTACCTTGGAGTGGATATAACATACATAATCTCTCTTTTAAAAAACACTTACAACAAAAATTATCTGCTGCTAAAATTGCCATCTCGTCTACCTGGTCTAAATATATCAACCATCCAAATATTTCGAAAAATAACAAGTTAAAAATTTTCGAAGCATGCTCAAGATCTACGTATTATGTTATATGCTGCGCAAGTTTGGGGATATAAAAAATATGATGACGTTGAGAAACTATTTCGATTTTTTATAAAGAAAATGTTATACCTTGCTGCTACTACACCCAATTACATGCTATACTTAGAAACTGGTTTTAAATCATTGTTTATTTCAACTTTAAAAATGCACTTTTGCTATATTAAGAGAGTACTCTCTTTGGATCCGGAAAGATTACCAAGAATACTTGCAGAGAAAATTATAGAACTCAATATTTTCTGGCCAAAAGAGTGGGTAAATCTATGTAATGAGCTACATTTTTCTTCGCCTGACGACAGTCGTCCTTTATGTTCATACTGGACGGAAATTGTTCGCCTGTTGGAGTTGAAAGACGTAAAAGACTTCAAATTAGCTGCACTAAGCTCACAATATCATGATCTTTATCCTAAACTTCATTACGATGTAATCCCTTCACTTACTGAAGAATTTTCCTCACGAGCAACAAGTTTAATTATAAAGGCTAGAGGTGGTCTCCTAGATCTTAATGCTAGATATTTTAAGAGTAATACTGATGGTATATGTAGTATTTGCAATATGGATGAACCTGAAAACACATTTCATTTTATTGGCATTTGCCCTATGTACATAGAATTTAGATACATACAGTGTTGGAAAAAATAATAGAAACGCTTCAAATTTTTATTATATCCTTAAATTTTTATTTATCTTTAAGTAAATAAAAAAAGGTATTTACATAAACTTAAAGGTATCTCCATTGTCTATTAAATATATAAAAATAAATAAGTTAATTATGATTTCTTCTTGAAATATTTGTATATTTTTAATATATGCCTGGAAAAAATAATAGAAACGTTTTATATTTTGGGGGAAAAAAAGTTTATGTTTCATTTTACCATCAAATCCTAATACTATATTAATATTTGGTTGAGGCTCCTTTCATTTTGATAACTTCTTGACACCGCCTACTCATTGAGCCAACAAGGTTAGCACAAATGTCTGGAGAAATGGAATACCAAGCATCCTGAATTTTACTCCACATTTGTTGCTTATTTTTACATTTAAACAGACCAATCTTATTCTTAAGGACTCCCCATAGATGTTCAATGGGATTTAAGTCAGGTGATTGTGATGGCCATTGCATTACTTGGACTTGATTTTCCTGAAACCAAGATTTTACAATTCTTGCAGAGTGTTTGGGATCATTGTCCTGCATAAACTCCCACTTCAATGGCATTTCTTCCTCAGCAAATGGGAGCATTTTGCTCTGGAGTATACCTAAGTAATCTACCGCTGTCATTTTTCCCTGTACCCAGGAAATTGGACCAACGCCAGACGCTGAAAAACATTCCCATATCATTAGAGACCCGCCTCCGTGTTTGACTGTCTTTCTTGTGTATTTTGGGTCAAACTCTTTATTGGCAGGGCGACGTACAAAACATTTTCCGTCTGATCCGAACAAATTTACCTTTGTCTCATCAGACCACAACACGTTGTTCCAATTTTTGCGACTTTGTTGTTGTCTGGCAAACTGTAAGCTTTTTTGTATATTTTTTTTACTTAAAAGAGGTACTGACCTTTGACTTCGGGCCATAAGTCCAGCCTCTTGGAGCCTGTTTCTTATAGTACGGCTTGTTACTGGAGCATCTAGTATATTTTTAAGCCCATTAGATGCCTCAAAAGGGTTTTTTTAGAATGGCGTACTAAAATATGATCAAAACGCGTGGACGTTTTCCTCTTTCTTCCTCTAGTTTCGATATTTTTTGTATAGTGAATCACGTTAAATACTTTATGTTTAGAACACTTCATTATTTGGGCTATTTTTCCAAGTGATAAACCATCAGATTTTAACTTAAGCATAACATTTCTCTCAGCATCAGGGGTATGAACACCTCGACCCATTTTTTAAAAGATTTAAAACATATACTTAACACGAAAATCTTGGAAATGTTCTAAAACAAATTATTTTAACTTAATTTTTACCACTTTTAAATATTTTAATGTAAAAAGTTTATTTATTTTAAATTAAAACACGGTTTTAGAAAAACGTTTCTATTAATTTTTCCAACTAAATTACGTCTTTTCTTACTTTTTCCTGAAAATTAATAAATTAAAAGAGAAAGAAGCAACAAAGTAAACAAATAATAAAATCCCGTTACATTAGCAAGAATTTAACAGGGATTTCCAACAATAAAAGTTTATTACGAAAAAGTATACAATATTTTAATGATAAACTAGTAATCGTTTCTATTATTTTTTCCAACACTGTATATTTTGATCAAAACACACTGACTGACCTATAATGAGGTACTAAGTATATTAAATGGCTCCAATTTTAATTGTCTTTATGGTTATCTTGAGTCCTGTATTAAATACAGAAATCTTATATTAAATGAATTTAATACTTAATTTTCTATTTAAAATTTAAAATCATAAGATAAATTAATTGTATTGTCAATCAGGCATACAGCAATATTGCTACGCCTTATATAGTTTGTGATATATGCATATCTGGAATGAATATATTATATATTGTAATACACAAAACTATTAATAAATAATAATAAATAATAATAATAATATTAGCAGTTTCTAGTCCATCTATTGGGTTGTTCGGAAAGTAATTTCGTTTTTTTTTTTTTGTGAAAATGAAAGACAGTTTTCGTATAATAAACAAATACTTTATTAAATTATATATTGGCCGTTCTGGTCCAACACCTTTTGCCATCTTTCTGGTAGTAGCATAATTCCAAGCTCATAAAATTTTTGCTCTTTGCTGGCAAAAAACTGATCGAGGTGGTTTTTGACCTCAGCATTTGAGGTGAAGGTTTTACCGTCTAAAAAATTTTGCAGTGACCGGAACAAATAATAATCCGATGGTACCAGGTCTGGAGAATATGATAGGTGTGGCATTGTATCCCATTCAAGCTGTAAAAGCTTTTGGCGAGTGACCAAACTTGTGTGAAGTCTCGCGTTGTATTGGCGAAACACTACACCTTTCCTGTTGATTAGTTCTGGCCTTTTCTCTTTAAGTGCATCATTCAGTTTGTCCAGCTGATGACAGTACATAGACTTCCGAATTAATCGTTGTGTTATCCGGTAAAAGCTTAAAAAACACGATTCCTTTAAAATCCCACCAAACAGACAGCATCACCATTTTTTTTGGTGAATATCGGCCTTGGAAGTAGTTTGAGCGGTTCATCTTTTTTTGCTTCATGACCTCTTGCGTTTGACGTTTTTGTATACAAGCAATTTTTCGTCCCCAGTGATGATGCGCTTCAAAAACGCATCATATTTGTGACTTTTGAGAAGCGAATCGCAGACGTCAATGCGCCGACACAGATTTATTTCTGTGACAACATGGGCAACCCATACATCGAGTTTCGACGATAATTCCAGGCCTTTCAAGTCGTGATAAACTGTTGAATTTGATAAATCCGATCTCTATCACCTTCAACCGGCCTTCCCGAACGTGGTACATTTTCGACATTGAAATTGCCGGATCGAAATTAAGCGAACCAGTTCTGGCACTGGCGTACTGTCAACACATCTTCTCCATACACATCGGCCAATTTCTATCTGGCTTGAACAGTATTTTTACCCTTTCTGTAGTAAAACAGTAAAATATATCGAAAATGCTGCTTATCGCTCTCCATATTTAAAAGGGCACCAACCAAAAACTACTGCGTAGGATTAATTGAAATTTTTCACACACAAGCCTCAGTATATGAGCTCTCAAAGCATACAAAAATTATACGGCTTAAGTGTGAAGTTGGGTGCAAAAAAATACAATTAAATACTCTGTCGGCAAAAAAACGAAATTACTTTCCGAACAACCCAATAGGATTCGTTGCTTTAACGGAATAATTGTTCGCTTTTTATTTCCTAATCACCGGAATAATAGTCAGCAACCAAGTCGCCGTAGTCTAGTAGGTAGTGTGTTGGCTTATTAGACTGAAGGCCCGAGTTCGAATCCCAGGTCAGACATCAAAACGAAAATATGAAAATATTTCTTCGGCGACTTTCTCTCAGCAGATTTCCGGCAAAAACTCTGAGAGTAAATAAAATTGCCATGAAAAGCTTCTCAAAAATCTAGCGTTCGGAGTGGACTTTAAACTGTAGGTCCCGCCACTCATGTATAAAATTAACGCACACAACATAAGTGGTGTGAGAAGCTAGGTCGTAATCCTGACTGAAGGGTTGTAATGACCAATTATGTATGTATGTATGTAACCAAGACATTAACATATGATCGAGTGTGGAGAGTTTTTTGCTTTAGTTTTCAGACTGCTGAACTCTTTCCTTGATACGCCTTAAGTAAGTTTGACGAACTTAATGAAAATATACATAGTTTTTGAGATCTCCTTCTATTTTATGATTTTAATTTCAAATAAAGGGTCCGCCAAATAACTTTTTTTTTTTGAAAATGCTTAAAAAAAAAAATTCTGAATATTTTTTCAAATTTCTTTTCTTATTTGAAAGTACAATCCTTCCGGTTAATAATGGAAAATAATTTCATTCAAATGGCTGCCTCGGCTGGTCATGCAGTAGCCTACACGATCGGTCCAATTTTTAAGCACATTATCGATTGTGTGCAGCTGTATTTCACCAATGGCTTCACGAATATTGTCCTTTAAAGCGTCAATTGTCTAATAATAGTCCAACGGTGTCAAATCGCAGCTCCGAGGTGGCCCAATTATGCCTCTGAACCAAAATCCGCACCAAACAGTGACTGGTTTTGGGTGCGTCGGCTTTTCAATGTATGAGTGCGGGTTTTCTGTGCCCCAAATGCGACAATTTTGCTTGTTTACATACCTGCCAAGATCAAAATGAGCTTCATCTGAAAAGATGATTATTTTGCCAAAATCGGCATCTTCTGTAAGTCGATCGCAGGCCCACTTAGCGAAGCGAAAACGCATAATCATTTATTTTCCATTATTAACCGGAAGGACTGTACTTTCAAATAAAAAAAGAAATTTGAGAAAATATTCAGTAGTTTTTTTTTTAAAGCATTTTCAAAAAAAAAAGTTATTTGGCGGACCCTTTACGAGATAAATTTTTCGATTTTTAAATTAAAAAACCTTTCAACATGTCAAAGTTTTCAACATTTTCATTATGAAGTTCATGACCATCATCATCAACATCCAGCCAGCCAGCCAGTGAACCAGAGACACTGAGACTGTGCAACTCAACATGAAATCAAAAGTTTGAAATGGCAAAAGAAGATATTCTGACATCTTTTGACACATAAAATTAGCAAAATGTCAGTTAATGCTTTGATATGAAACACTTTTTACATAAACAACTAAGCATTGCTGTAAAGTCAACATTTTCAAACTGAAATCCACACACACACAACACAATAAGAATCCATTACTGGCAAAAGTCCTTGAATTTTAACGGCATAACTGAACACCAAAAACAACAACAACAGCTACAACAATAAAACGTAAAGAAAAAATTATTGCCAAAAACTTGTCAGACTTGACATTGGCGACAAGCCGACGGCAGAAACTGTAAAACAAAGGCTGACAATCAAACAAAACAAAATAAAAACCCAGCACGCAGGCGCAAAAGCATACACAAGCACAGCTTAAAGCAAACAAACACTGGATCAGTGAATCAACGGCATACGAACGTAAAGCAATTTCATTTGAAAAAAAACAGCTGCTGTGGAGGCGATGATTGCACCGCAAAAAAATCATAAAAATAACTGGATTATCATGTTAAAAACATCATCATTATGAACGTTTGTCATCATCATCATCATCATCATCTGCAAGCCCAATAGAAAAGAACAATCACGTCACGTTTTCCAAAATGTTTATACAGACATCGCATCCTACCCCACCAACCATCCATCCATCCATTAAGCCGTTCATTTATGAGGCGCGTGTGTGTAAACCACTGAACGAATCAGCGAATAAATTCGGGTACTAAGAATCGTAATAAAAAAAAGGGCAAAACAATGCAATATCTGAACAATACGTGGAGGTACAGAACATTATGGTACCAAGTCTTGTAGGTAAAAAAGGAAACTTAAGTGCAGCAAGGCAATCTAAAGGACAAGACACTTCTTTAGAGTGTTTTTTACGAGTTTATTATGCAAACCATAGCAGTTGTGCAAGTAATTATAGTACATAGGCCCGTAATTGATAAAAAAAAAACTTTAATTATTAACGGGTTTACTTACTTTATTGGGCAGTATTACTACCTCGCTTCTCACTTACTTACTTAATTGGCCATTAACAGCAAATCGTTTCCTTGCCCTTCGCATCTTGAGATGTCCACAAACACTACTCCCTCTCTTCCACCTTCCTATAACCCATTTTCCTAAAAATCTGCACAATGCACTGCATGAGTAGGGGCCATCCCCTGAGTGCCGGTTTCACAAAAAAAAAAAAAAAAAAAAAAACAACTTCATTAACCGGTTTCGGCCTGCCTTAACACATCCTTCCAGGCGCCTACGCCAGTTGGTCACATCAAGCGATAACAGGGCTTCCTCACTCTGATCCTTCCTCTTCGCCGACTTTCACAAATTTCCGCATCAAATACCCGTCTCGTCGGAGCATCGTCCTCCATTCGAACGACATGTCCGAGCCAGCGCAGTCGCTGGATGTTAATACGCTGCACAACGTCCATGTCGTTGGGCAGCTCATACAGCTTATTTTTGGATCAGATGAGAAAGTCATAGCCGACTCACACTGGATCGAAGATCATGCGTACGACTTTTTCTCTTCAATACTCTCAAGTGCTTAACAGTGTCCATGCCTTTGCGTCATAAAGAAGCACGGGGAGGATGAGCGTCTTGTAGAGTATTAGTTTTGTCGGGCGAGAGAGGTCTCTGCTACTCAATTGTCCAATGAGACCATAGTAGCATCTGTTGGCAAGAGTAATCCTGCGCTCCAGACTGACATCATTTTTGGTGATAACGGCGGAGCCAAGATAAACAAATTCCTTGACTATCTCGATCATATTCTGAGATCCAATACGAACCATGTCCCTACTTGTCGATAACATATACTTCGTTTTGCCCTCATTTACTGTCAGACCCAGTTCAATAGCACTAAAGGCGGCAGTAACATCTCGTTTGGTATGCCCTATGATGTAAATGTCGTCAGCGAGCAACTGAACGCTTTTTGAAAAATAGTTCCATTGCAATGCACTCTCACCTTCCACAGAACACTTTTCATGACGAAGTTGTAAAGGTCGCATGATAAGGGATCGCCTTGTCTGAATCCTAGCGAAACCACGGTATCAAAAGACTCGGAGAAATCCATTTCTACTTTGACGGGTCTGCAGGAATTGCTCAACTTCATTCTGCATAGCCTTATCAGCTTCGCAGGTATATCGAGCTCAGTCACCACCTCGCTTCTCACACCACCCTTTATCCATTAGAGGCGAAACGGACAGTTTAAAGTCGACTCCGAATTTGTGAGAAACGTTACTTAGCAATTTTTATTTACTCTCAGAGTTTTAGCCAGAAGACTGCTGAGAGGAAATATCTCTTTATATTGCGTTTTGTTAATATCAGAGCTGGGGTTTGAACGATGGCTTTGCGTCTAATCTACTAGACTATGGCGACTTCAATCAGTACAATAGCTTGTTTTAATCAGAAAGTTAACGCGGACTCAGATTTTGACCACTAGTTGTCAGAGTTACTGTGATAACAGATTCTGACGACTTATTGTGGTATTATTTTCAGTTCTTCTTTAGACTCTTTGTACTTCCTTGGCTTTCGTGTTTCTCCAGTTGTGCCGTAAATCTCCCAATTTTTTACCTATGCTTTTGAGACGATACCGCTTTAACACATTACATAGCCATGTTAAAGAGAAAAGACTTGTCTTATTTTTGGTGCGCTGATATGACCTTCGGAAAAAATGCTACATTGTGCAGACTTATGTATATAGGACCACTTTAACACGTTATCAATATGGTTAGTAGAGCTGTCGTCAGTACAAGCAAAAGTACCAATGTTACCAAGTGAGATAATGTTTCGAAAGCTTTACGTATTCCTTTTTGAGCTGACCTGAGAAACGTTCCATGTATAGGAATTTAATTTTGTATTGCATTGTATTTAATTGGGATTTCCAAAAAAAAAAAAATGCTGAAGGAAAGCAATCTTAGTTTCGAATGTTAAAATACGCTCCTCAACGCGTTTAATGCTTTTTAATAGCATTCTTCGGCATAATTATTGTTGTGGTTTCATAACATTCAGAACATGAAGTGGCTGTAGTCCAGTAGGTAGTGTGTTGGATTATTCGACCATAAGGTCCAGGTCAGACAACTCGAACAGAATGAAATATGAAAAAATATTTCTTGGACAACTTGCTCTCAGCAGATTTTTGGCAAAAATTTTCAGAGTGAAAATAAAATTGCCATGAAAATTTTCTCAAATACAGTAAAAACTCCACTGGCGGACAGCTCTAATAGGCGGACATCTCCGCTAGACGGACAGTTTTCTAAGTCCCATCAATTAGGTCGTATTTTTAGAGCAAATTCATCTCCCCTGGACGGACGCGGACACTTGTTTTTCCAAAAACATCTCCCATAGGCGGACAAATAAATATTACAAAAGGCAAAGCTGAGCAATTTTATTGTATTTTGGTTTATCCCCTTTTTATACTATGCGCAATGTGTAGAGATTACATAAATTTTTCTTTGTTGAGTGTGTATTTTTCAACTTAATCAGATTATGTAACATTACGTAGTGCGGTGATTCCCCGGTTTATTATTTTATATAATGTGAAGTTCATAGACAAAATCTAAATTATGTTTCCCTTTTTATTTTGGTTTATGTGATAACTGATGGATGCTCATTAAATATGATGTGAAAGTTTAAAGTTAGTGTGTTTCAAAATCGCAAGGTGTTAAGATGGCTCCGACGAATTTTCTTTCATTAAAAGAAAAAGTGTCTGTAATTGATATTGCAGAAAATGAAAAACTTTCAGTTCGAGATATCGCAAAAAGTTTTGTGTATTTCAAATTTTGGATAGGCCAGCCTTATTCATCCTTGTTTTTTTTATAACAGATATAATATTGGAAAGACTCAGGCTGCCAATATTTTAAAAAATAAAGATTTCATCAAAAACAAATGGCAGTCTGGGGATAATGTGAATAGCAAGAAGAATTTTTTGTCAGAGAAGGGTTCTAAAGTAGACAAATTCGTCTTCGAGTGGTTTTCTTTGGATAGGGCCAAGAATATTCCACTTTCGGGGCCAATCGTTAAGGCAAAAGCCAAAGAAATAACAGAAAAAGTGAATTAACTGTATCAGATGGTTGGCTTGAGAAATGGCGTAAACGTCATAATGTTGCTTTTAAATGCATATCAGGTGAAGCTGCAGACATCATTCCAGAGGATGTTACTCAGTTCAAAGAAAAACTCCCTTCAATACTCAGTAAGTACTAGCCCGAGGATGTTTACAATGCTGACGAGAGTGGTCTATTTTTTCGGGCATTGCCTAACAGAACACTATCTCTCAAGTCAGAAAAATGTACAGTTGGTAAATTGTCTAAGGAAAGACTCACAATTCTATTTTGCGTTAATATGTTGGAAGAGAAGGAAAAACTATTGGTTATTGGTAAAGCGGCTCGCCTACAAGCTTTTAAAAACACCACAGTTGCCGCTTTGCCGGTTGATTGGAAATCAAATAAGAAGGGTTGGATGACTGGTGAAATTATAACGGAGTGGTTAAAAGGGTTGAATAAAAAAATGATGTTATGCAACAGAAAGATTATTTTATTTTTAGATAATGCTGCATCCCACCCAAAGGAGTTAGTGCTAACAAATGTAACAATACACTTTTTACCAGCCAATACCACATCTGTTTGTCAACCGCTAGACCAGGGCATTATTCCAAACTTTAAAATTAGTTATAGGACCTTAATTTTAAAGCACATCATATCAAAAATGAATTTAGCGAATTCAATTTAATTATTTATTAAATTTTTCCCTAAGTATTTTAACAAAATATCCCTTGGACGGACATCTCCCCTAGGCGGACAAAAATGCGTCGACGGTCGGTGTCCGCCTATGGGAGCTTTCACTGTACATAGTTGTCGACTTTAAACTGTAGGTCCCATATACTCATGCTTAAAATTAACACATACAACGTGGACGATGTGAGAAGCTAGGCCATAAACCTGACGAAGAGTTGCAATGGACATCAATAGTAAGGAAAACTCGCTTTGACTGCTATTTTTTCCTACACCACTGTGTAACCAAAAAACACACCGAGATTTGTCAGTTACAAATAAAATTAAAAAGTAAAAAATAAAATAAAATTTTCAAAATGAAAATGAAAATAAAAAATCAAAAAGAGAACGTTGTCGTTAAATGGGCATGAAAACCCATATAAATCGTTTGCAGGAATACGAGCAAAACAAACAAAAAAAAAGATGTCGTCTGTCGTTAGCGATTGCTGGGCTGACTTTTTCGCTGTCTGTCTGTCTGTTTGTCTGACTGTCTTGACTATATTATGGTGTATATTTGTTTTAAACTACAGGCATTATATCACTTTATCTGGTAAACTGTCACTCCTACACAACACACCTTTATTTAGTAACACACTCGCACATACAAATGCACATTCGATTATGTGCACACACACTCAAAGGCATTGGACTCATACAGAGAAACATTTAAAGTGTACAATTGTGTGCAATGGTTAGATGAATTGTGTTGAAGTGTGTTATTGATGGCTGTTTGGTTGAATTCAGATTTGTATAGGCATGTACGAGTAAGTGCTAAAAGAGCACACTTTTATTTTCTCTTTTTTTTTGTATAAAAAAAAAACAACAAAAACAAAGTTAAAAGATAACGATAACATGTTTGTTTTTAGTTTTTCAATGTAAAAAAAGCGATAACAAAGTGATAATTCACTTTTTTATTACACTAGACAGATGGAAAGACTGACAGCTAGTCAGTCAGTCAGGACATTAAATTGATTAAATGGTGACAGTTTGTCAGTATCGTTTAGAAAAATTGAAAAAAAAAATTCAAAATAAATTCAAAATAAATTCAAAAGAACTCGCAAAGTAAAGCTAGCCTTCACTAACTCTTGCATTCAGTGAGGCTTAAAGCAAACTAAAGCTTAAAATAAAAATATATCTTGTAGAGACCCAATAAGAAATATTGCGCTCACATTTTAAACTTGTTTCAAATTCTCTTGCCTGTACTCTCTCACTGGAATACAATTTTTTTGTAATACTTCCAGCCTCTCTTCTTAGTTTGCTCATTTATCTGAAAAAGTATCTTTCGGAAATCAACTGCAATTTTCCAATTGGATCATTGTGCCTTTGACATTGTGCTCTTTGCTCTCCGTAACTCATTTAGATTCGCATACTTTTTTGCTTTCTCTCTCTGCCAGCCAGCCTTCATTTGTTCCCGGTTTTTCATCATCATATAGCCACGATTGTGTGTGTGTGTGTGTGTCTTTTCAGAAATCAAGTCATGCTATTAAGACTTCGTGTACATTTTGCACTAATTTCTCTTCCAGTATTCTTTTGTTTAAGGCACGACTTTATTTTCTCGCTTGTACCAAGCCTTGTTTAGTTAGGCCCTCTGTTTCAATTTTTCTGTTTCTTTTTTTTTTTTTTTGTTGCTACTTTTGTTGGTTTTAGATTTCTTTCCTTTAATTTAGTTCGAGGTATTTTTTTTTTTCGTACAACGTTTGTATAAAATCCGGTTTAGCATGCGCCTGTTATTGTTTCTAGGAGTTATTTTTTAAAGGTTAATATCATTTGGAGTTTATCTAAGAGTTCAAAAAGTGTTACCCTACATAAAGTGAATTTAATTTAACGCTTTACCATTTTAAAGAATGTCTAAGGCAAGAGAATTTTAAATATTTTATAAAGAAAGAACAAGAGACAACGCAAGGACATAAAAACGATTTTGCTTGTGATATAAAAACAACAATTGTCTGATGTTTTACAATGATAAAGGCGTTTTAGTGTGTTAATTTTGTTTGAGAACGTTATAAATTACAAAAAAAAAATAAATAAATTCTTAAGCAAATCAGCAATAAAGTGGCTTCATGTATTAATTTTAAGCCACCTCTCGCCAACACCTAACTTAGTGTTACGTTTTTACCTTTTAAAAACATTTAAAATATGAGCTCATAGATAGCAAATAAAATAAAAATAAATTTGTGTTTAGTTTTAATTAAAATTCTTTATTATTCACGCAATTCTGTGTGCCACTGTTTACAACTTGATGTAAACAACAACAATTACTTTGTTTGTTATTCATCTGTTTATACCCTTTGCATAAACAAAAACAATTACTAGACAATTGTTCGACAGATCTTTGTAACGGAGATCTTCAAACCACGATTACTCTCTTCAAACACACTGCGTCTTCACACAAGACTGACTGAACTTCACTGGCTCAATCGCCTGCTTTGCCTTGGCAGGGTAAACAGTCTGATTAATGTTTTTGAAGACGAATGTTCATGGCTTGTCCTTCTCGAAATATCTATAAATGTAAACATCGTTGTTTCATTATACATAGTTGTATGTGTATTTTGTTTATATTTATTCTTGTAGTGTTTGTTGATGTATTTTTGTTTACTTGTTTACCATTTCTATGCTGGTGTTTGTTGATGTATTTTTGTTTACTTGTTTACCATTTCTATGCTGGTGTTTGTTGTTGTATTTTTGTTTACTTGTTTACCATTTTTTATGCTGGTGTTTGTTGTTGTATTTTTTTTTTTTTTGTTTATAATTTTAATGTTAAGCGATATAAAAGCAAAATACCAGTATCTAGATTCCTTCATTTTAAGGAACGAATGGATTTTCTATGAAAATTATTTTCCACAGATAGAAACAGATAGCGACTACGAGGTGTCGCATTCAGACTACGAGGTAAATATGAAGAGTTATCTGAAGTCATAATAATGTTTGGTCCTTCCTATTAAGTTAGAAATATAATTTCATTTATGTGATCGCCTCTGGATTGGTTACACCACCTTTGTGGTACTTTTCAGTCAGTTTTCTGCACAATTCGGGAGATATCTCGGTGAGAATTTGACCAATTTTAGATTTCAAATTTCTATGAATAGTCACGTAGCCTAGGTATTTCACATAGAATTATCAAACAGCATCAAATCATACGATATCGGTGCCCAATTACTTAATGGGTAATTACAACCCTTCAGTCAAGATTACGACCTAGCTTCTCACACCACTTATGTTGTGTCCCTAAGTGGTGGGACATGCAGTTTAAAGTAGTAATTTTTGAGAGAATTTTTCAAGGCAATTTTATTTACTCTTCGAGTTTTTACCAAAAATCTGCTGAGAGGAAGTCGCCGAATAAATATTTTTTCATATTTCGTCTTGTTGAAGATGTCTGACCTGGCGTTTGAACCGTGGTCTCACGTCTAATAAGCCAGCACACTGCCTACTGAACTGCAACGACTTGGTGGCCAATTATTGTCCCCAAAACGTTAAGTTATTTCATCTAGAAACTTCTTACATATTAAAACCAAAATAGGTCATGTTATGTGACTCGTAGCATTGCCTTTATGAAATCATATTGTGCTGAATTAACAACGGTCATTTTCGAAAACGATAATATCATAAGAAGTCTCCTTTTCCGAATGCAATGGCTTTTCCACAATCATTTCTGGGTTTTTGGGGCTCTGTATTTGATTTGTTGGTATAAACTCCGAGTGAGAAAAGAGGCTTAAACGCTGAAAAAAAATTCTTCCAAGAATCAGCATTAAAAGTCTGTTATTCTAGCATCAATCAACATATTTAAGGCATTGTGAGTGATCAGATAGGCCCTTTTGTTAAGAACACCATGAATTCAAAAAATTCGTATTATTCACCACACAATTAATAACAGAATCAATATATTCGGGCACGAGCCTGACCACAATTGTAACGCTTTCAGTCTTCTGAAATTACTTTACATACATACATACATAATTGGTCATTACAACCCTTCAATCAGAATTACAACCTAGCTTCTCACACCACTTACAGTCAGGGGTGTTGTGCTAATTTTTTTTACCGGAACGCGTATATATAATTATATAGACAGGGCCGATCCTGGGTAGGCGCCGCTCTGTGCGGTCTCATGTCACAAATTCAACGACGGGGGTGATTTTCCATGATAATCCTGGCGGCGGCGTTTTTTTTTTTTTTAGGTCTCATGTCCCAAATTTGACGACGGGGAGAGGGAGATTTCCCCCAATTTTCGCCCGTCGCCAGGAGCGGCCCTGTATATAGCATAAAACTAATTGAATTTCCGAGTGCAATCCCGTCATCGCGGGAATTCCCGTCATTTGACCCACAGTTAAAAACCATGATTTAACGATAAAAAGGCGGAAATACCCGCTCTTCATTTTTATATGGAAAAAATAAGTGATTCTCTTGGTAGCAGCAGTTAAATTTAAATGCGGCCGAAATGGTTAAAAAATTGGTTTTAAATACTCAAATTCTTAAGTAGTAATTAGTTCGGGTTCGAGTGTTCACGTATTTGTTTCGGTTCGGGTCGAGTTCCGGTTCAACAGAAAAAAACGTTCCGGACTCCGGTTCACAGTTTGGAAAAACAAGCCGATTCGTTCCGATTTTTGTGCCGGTTCGGTTCAAACCGTTATTTATAAATATATGTACATATAAAAATTCGTCAAAAATTAGAAGAAAAAAATCAGCAATTCTTTTTAATTTTTTTTCAAAACGTCAGCCAATTCTCGTTATCAGAAATCATCTTTAGTTCCGGAACGCGTTCCTGTCCAAAAAGGAAGTACCGGAACAACGTTCCGGAGCGTTCCGGCTCGACAACACCACTGCTTACAGTGTGTGTGTTAATTTTATACATAAATAAGTAGTGGGACCTACAGTTTAAAGCCGACTCCGAACGAATGATTTTTGAGAAACTTTTTCATGGCAATTTTATTTCACACTCAAAGTTTTTGCCAGAAATCTGCTGAGAGGAAGTCGTCGAAGAAATATTTTTTTCTGTATTTCGTTTAGTTTGAGTTGTCTGACCTGGGGTTTGAACAGAGGCCTCATTTCTAATAAGCCAATACACTATCTACTACTAGACTACGGCGACTTCGTAAGTATACGCCATGCTTTAATCCAGGCCTTTAAATCCTTGTGTAAGAATATACGTGACTATCGAAATACGTTTCCAGTACTACCAGGATTGTTCGTAAATTTTCAATTTGCGTATGTACATAGTTATTATATGCCTTTGGTAGCCACTTATTTTTCCCTTCGAAAACACTGTTAATCAATATGCATTATTTGGCAGAAAATAAAATTTTGCATACATGAATCAAAATAAAAAAAAAACAAAGAAAATTATGCGAACACCAACAAACAAATCTTACTACCTGTCCACTAAACGTTGTATGGCCAGCCCAGTCAGCCAGGCTTTTGCCAAAAAATTTGCTTCCAAAATATGAGATTTCATCTTTCCAGAGGTTCCTTTTGTTTTGCCAAAAAAAGAGAAGAAAGCAAGAACAACAAAAACTAAATATAATCATATGAGCCCTTTCAACATTATTTTCGTAATTTTCTTTTTACCAGGTTTTTTTCCCCCTTTTTGTTTTTGGTGTTGCTGTTGTTGGTGCTTTGCATTTAACAATTGTTTTTGTTTTTCGTTAAGAATTATGGCTGTGCTCGTTCTTTCAAAACTTTCAAAATTATTTTCTTGTACCAGATCTGTGGCATCGTTTATCTGTTAAGCGCAACGAAATCTTTATTATTGTTTTATGCTCCTTCAAAAACAATATTGAAACGAAAACAAAAACAACAGCAGCTAAGCAAAATTATAGGCAGTTGAACAGGACGATATGTTGCACCCTACAATGCACGGAACCGCTTTGGGAGGTTAATGGTGTTTTCTTTTCTACAATGAAAATGTCACCCTCTTAAAAGGTGCATTAAAAAAATTTTTGACCAACCCAGTTGTAATGCCATTTTTTATTTGAGAAGAACATAACACAAATATTAAAAAGGGTATGCCCTGTGTTTACCACTTATTAAGAAAATGAATGAGCAAATGCCAATTTGTTCAAAGGTATTGCCAGATCGCTAATTTTTCGACTTAATTTTTTGCACGCTTTTTTTATAACAAAAAAAATATTTCAACACTGTTCTAACATTGAATGCAATTCTTTATATTGCTGACCATGTAGCTTTAATAATGTAATATTTCCTTAAGATTACTCCACAAAACAATGAAAAAATTAACTTCAAGTTGGTTAACAATACCAGACGACTTTTTTTAAATTTCATCTGGTAGCCCTATAAATAAACAAAAGTCATCTGCTTTACAGGGCATTATCAGCACTCTCGATTTATACAGGGCATAAAATGCAATGCCTTCCACCATTGGCAAGTGCAAATTATTTAGAACAAAACATACCACCCTTTTAGAGGGCGAAACATTTTTAAGAAACAAACGCAAAATTGCTTTTGCGTTAATAAAATGCACGTTTTTTGGTAAAAAGAAAACACCATAAGATTTGCTGCAAGCATTCTAAGCGTCAGTGTGCAATTGAAACACACTACGGTCTTTCCGTGGGTTTTAAAGTTTACGTGATTGCCAGTTATTACGTTCAAGTATTTAATGGACTTATAAACGATAGCCAAACGGCTACGGCACTGTGCCACTGTTCACACTTAACCGATACAACAACAATTGCTGGTTCACTATTATTCACACGCAACTATTCTGCTCGCAACGGATATCTTCGAACACAACTATTTTGTTCACACGCAACTTCACTCAAGACTGACTCAATTACAACTGACTCGCTCGTCTGCTTTGTCTTGCCCTTTTATAGTCCAACACGAACAATACATCGAACGTTCTTGAAGAAGAATGTTCGCGGTTTCGCATTCACGCAATTACTATGGCGATTGCATTGCTTGTTGTTGCGCTTGCATACTTGTCTGCCCCTTTTTCTCTCATACTTGTTGTAGCTGGTTTACTTGTAAGAAGTTCGATGCATGTGTTAGTGTTACTTGTGTCGTGTGTATTGTGTACGCATTGTCTCTTGTTGTTGTAGCTTTTGTTTTTATGTGAAACAATATTAGGTCGTTTCGATCTGCGTAACAATATATTGGGGATCACTTTAGGTACCTGCAAACTTTTAATTGACAATGCAATCATGGACCTTGACAACAGTAGATGGGCAACTTCGGACACCGGCTGAGTGGCGCAGAAAATTTGGCCAAGGCTGGATAAGAGGCGCGCGGCGGCCTCTGCTTGGAGTCCAAAGAAGTAGGCTCAGCACTGTTATCGGGGTTATCACGGGGCATTATATTATTGGAACGCATGTGAGGCGCATTGGTCTTGGACACCTTGCAAATGATTTCTCCAAAAGCTGTGGATATGAGGAGGACGATCAGACTGTCCTTCACCTACTGTGCACATGTCTAGGACTCGGTCGGAGGAGAAAGAGGCACTTGGGTGCATACTACATGGAAAATCTGGATGAACTGTAATTCGTTGTTCAAGCACCAGTCCAGACAACTCGAACAAAATGAAATATGAAAGAAGATTTCTTCTGGCGCCTTTCTCTCAGCATATTTCTGGCAAAAACTCTGAGAGTAAATAAAAATGCCATGAAAAGTTTCTCAAAAATTTGTCGTTCGGAGTCGATCACTCCTGCCACTGATGTCTTAACGAGGCGGCGAAACGATATGATGTTTGCATCACACATCGGTACCGGGACATAGGGACATTCCCAGTAACTGTAGAGCGGATGAACTGGCCAGAAGGGGCACGACCATCGAACTGTCTGATGAATTCTCTACATTAGGGATCCCTTTGGGTACCTGCAAGCTTATAATTGACAATAGGTTAGAGGACGTGTACTTGTCCGTTAAGACAAGTACAATACCCGGAGGTCGAAATTGACCCATTGTACTATAATTGACAATACAATCGTGGGTCTTATCAACAGTAGATGGGGAGCTTTGGACACGGGCAGAACAGCGTAAAAAATCTGACTAAGGCTGAATAAGAGGTGCGCGGCGGCATCTGCTTGAACTTCAAAGAAGTAGGCTCAACACTGTTATCGGGGTTATTACAGCGCATTGTATTACAGGAACGCTTGCGAGGCATATTGGTTTCGGACACCTTGCAAATGATTTCTGCAGAAGCTGTGGAGGCGGCACTTGGTCGGAGGAGAAAGAGGCACCTAGGTGCCTACTACGTGGAGAATCTGGATGAACTGTAATGCATGGATATTGGCAGTCTGATCCTCTTTATCGAAAGCTCCGAGTGGTTCCTGGACTAGGGGAGAATGTGAAACTGTGGTATCACAATGGGCCCTGAGTGCGGCCTAAGTGAATTTGTTCAAGACCCCATTGAGGGGACAGCCACTTCGACCTACCTACCTACCGTTTATGACATAATGCGCTTCTATTCGGCGGTGCTTGTGCTTACCTCTTCCGGTATACATACATAATTGGCCATTACAACCCTTCACTCAGGATTATTACCTAGCTTCTCACACCACTTATGTATGTTGTGTGTGTTAATTTTTTTTACGTGAGTGATGGAACCTACAGTTTAAAGTCGATTCCGAACGACAAATTTTTTTTGAGAAACTTTTCATAGCAATTTTTAGTTTCTTTCAGAGTTTTTGCCAGAAATCTGCCAAGAGGAAGTCGCCGAAGAAATATTTTTTCGTATTTCGTTTTGTTGGAAATGTCTGGCCCAGGATTTAAACCGTGGCCTTACATCTAATAAGCCAACACACTGCCTACTAGACTATGACGAAGCTTACAGGGTTTTTGTAAGAATTCTGTCCAGTTTTGTGTCTTTCTTATGACATGTTCGAGAGCCGGGCTATTTTTCTAAAGTTTTCCTAATAATTCAGAAAGTAACCAAACGTCCCCCAAAACCTAAAATACCTCCCTTTCCTTCAAAGCAATCGAATATAAGCTAACGAACCCTTAAAGGCATTTGGTTATGAACAATTGTAATCGATTTTTATTTCACATTTTTTTTTTCGGTTGATTATTTAAATTTGTTTAAAGAAAAAAAGAAAAAACATTTTAATTCAATTAAATATGAAACTAAAGTACAACACACATACACGTACTGGTTTAAGAGCATTGTGTGTCCACTTCTAGAAATTTGATAATTCCCGGCACTCGTATTTCTTTGGTTTTCTTTATCGTTGCAGGCATCTTTATGGCTCTCTGTCATGTTGCTGAGTTGGCTGGATGTTCTTTTTATAGAGTCTTCTTAATCTGTAACTTGATCTGTTTCAATAAATAATAAAATTTGCAATATTCAACGTTATTGAACAAAATAAATAATTTTTTTTTCTTTCATTATTTCTGTTGTTTTTTGTTTTTTTATTTTTATAGTTTTTCCTTTATGTTGTCACTTTAATATAACAATTCCATTTTTAAAAGCGAACCTTCTTTGTCGCATAAATATGCGGGGGCATTTATAACAAATAAAGTGAATCTTAATGCAGGGTTAGGGTTGTGCTAAATTTTTAAGATTTTTTTTTTTTGTTTTTTTTTTTTTTGAAATAAATAACACGGTGCAACAGTGAATATACACCCGAGTAACTACATAGTCAACGTTGTTCAGTTAGTTAAGTAGAACTCAAAAATACCTTTTTTATATTTCTCGAACCCTCCAAACTTGTTTTATTTGACAAAAACTGTTTTTTTTTTTACTTTACGCACAAATTTCTGGATTACTCAAACATTTCCGACCCGATTTCTAAAATTTAAATCTTGTTAGAAAGGGGAGAGATGGACCTTTAAAACGGTATAGATATATCAATTATTCGACTTAATATGCTATGAGGTTTGATTAGGTAAACTTGGAAAATTCGAATTTTTTTCATATATTTTCAAGTTTGTCCATTCCAAATTACCGTAGTTATTATTTAAAGAGTCTAACAGTCGTGTTATATTTTTTATATATGTCATCTCATCAAATGAACTTTTAGTTCAAAAATTTTCAGAATTTTTGATGGATCTTGATTGTTTATTACAAAATGTGTCAATTTCACGTTTGCACGACTTCCAGAAGTCGGCTAATATTTGTGTTTTTTGCAAATATTATTATTTCTCTTTGCGCAAACATTGGCCAACTTCTGGTGGTAGCTCAAACGTGAAATTGACACATTTTGTAATAAACAATCAAGATCCATGAAAAATTCTGAAAATTTTTGAACTATAAGTTCATTTGGTGAGATGACATATAAAAAAAATATAACACGATTGTTATATTATTTATTTTTGTCCGATTTGATCAAACTAAGTGCCAATCTCTTAACAAGATAATACACTTTCAGAATGTCATCACTTATTTCATATTTTTTAAGTAAAGTTTGCTACTATGAACGGACAAACTTGAAAAAATATGAAAAAAATTCGAATTTTCCAAGTTTACCTCATAAAAACTCATAGCATATTAAGTCAAATAACAGATATATGTATACCGTTTTAAAGGTCCATCTCTACTCTTTCCAACCAGATTTCAATTACGGAAATCGGGTCAGAAATGTTTGAATAATCCAGAAATTTGTGTGTAAAGTATAAAAAAAAACAGTTTTTGTCAAATAAAACAAGTTTGGAGGGTTCGAGAAATATAAAAAAAAATATTTTTGAGATCTACTCAACAAAACTCACAACTTACACTATGTCATTAGCCGGGTGTATTTAATTTTTTTTTATTTTGTCGCATAGTGTAATCTGTCGCTTAAGGCAGCATAAATTTAAGACTTACAAAAAATTTAAATTGTTGTTCAATGACTACTTTCCTACGATCAGATATGAAATATATGAAAATAATCTTCCATCTTCAACTGGCCATCTTTTTCTAACAGGAAAGGTATTGTGTCCTATCCGAACAATAACAGATCACACTCATTGAAAATTTCCCATTCTTATATAAGGTATTCCAACTGGGACTTTCGAACTTTGACATTAGATAACAGCCATTTTGTTTAAGCTGCATCTGTCAAATTAGTTTGTCACTTATACAGTTATACATACATACATAAACAATTGATCATTACAACCCTTCCATCTGGATAACGACCTAGCTTCTCACATCACTTATGTTTTGCTTGTTAATTTTATCCTTCTGTTTAAAGTCGACTCCGAACGACAGATTTTTAAGAAACTTTTCGTTGCAATTTTATTTACTCTCACAGTTTTAGCCAGAAAGCTGCAATCTGTTTTGAGTAATCAGTGATGATGTCCATTTTTGGATAAAAGAGTACGTGAACAAAAAAATTGTCGAATTTGGGATAAATCCACGTGAGATTCAAGAACGTCTAATCATACGTCCGTGCATCCCTTGCGCTGACCAACTTCTTCCTTTTCCCTCATTGTGGTGGAACTTGGTCAGTACAGGTACTGCGTTCACCCGTGGCATTACAACGGGCCGCTATGCGTGCTCAAGTGAGCTTTGTGACATAAGAGCTACCACTCCGACCTAACCTAACCTAATCATACGTCCCGAAAAAACCACTGTTTGGTTTAGATTTTTAGCTGGCGGCGTCAACAGTTCACATTTCTTTAAAAAAGACATTGGCCAGGCCATTATTACTGCCAATTTCGACTACAACAGGTCAATGATATATACATAATTGATTATTACAACCCTTTAGTCAAAATTACGACCTAGCTTCTTACACCTTCACACTTATGTTGTGTGTGATAATTTTATACATGATTGGCGGAACCTACAACTTAAAGTCGACTCCAAATAACAGATTTTTAAAAAACTCTTCATGACAGTTTTATTTATTCTTAGAATTTTTGTAAGAAATTCTGCTGAGAGGAAGTCATCGAAGAAATATTTTTTCATATTTCGTTTTGCTGGAAATTGTCTGGGGTTTGAACCGTGGCTCACACTACCTACAAGATTACGGCGACTTCAGCTTAAAAGCTGAATTAGTTGTCACTTATGCAATCTTTTTTGACAAATCAGTTATGATGTCCATTTCTGGAATCATAGAATTTGAGATGAATCCACGTGAGCCCAAAAATGTCTAATACAACCCGAAAACGACGCCGTTTGGTTTAGATTTTGTGCTGGCTGCGTCATGAGTCCATATTTCTTTGAGAAGAACATTGAAAACTAACTTCTTTTGCACCAATGTGGTTTCAACAGAACGGCGCTATTGGTCACACAGCTCATGTCACATTGGCTTCTCTACACTAGCGATTTAAGGGCATGGTCACCTTAAATAAAGGTGATGTCAACTTGACATTAAAATCGTGCGATTTGACCCCCTTATACTTTTTCTTGGGAGATGAAAATAAGCCACAAACCAAAGCACTGCTCAAAGCCATACCAACGGTCAAATTCAGTCTAATTTATGTGTCAGAGTCATTAAAAATTGGACATTTCGAATGATGAGATAAACGATGTTATACTTCACACTTAAAGGCACCCATAGGTGTTTCAAACGACTGAAAAAATTTTTAAGATATCTCCACATATTTTGTTTTTTTTTTTAATTTTAAGAAACACATACAAATGAGCATAAATGATCATGACAACCCTTCAATCAGCATTACGACCTAGCTTCTCATGTTGTGTGTATTAATTTTATACATGAGTGGCGGGGATTATACAGTATTCCCTCGATTTACGTCGTCTCGATTTACGTCGTCAAAAATGTTGTTCCCTTCAACTTCGATTTGCGTCGTCATTCGATTTACGTCGCCTCTGTTGTATATAAACAAAATCAGGGGATTTCCTCTTTAAAAAAAATTCAATGCATAGAATAAAAATTTAATTATTTTAATTTCTTTTTTGTAAAATGTACATAAATAAATGCATCTGATAGTATGAGTTATTTGAAATTCGATTTACGTCGTTTCGATTTACGTTGCCTTTTTCCGGAACATTCTACGACGTAAATCCAGGGAATACTGTAATTTGAAGTCGACTCCGAACTACAGATTTTTGAGAAACATTTTCATGGCAATTTTATTGTACTCTCAGAGTTTTTGCCAGAAATCTGCTGAGAGGCATTAAGGCCTGTTCCTGTCTAGAGCGGATAATTTTTTCAAGCGCATGAAGGTTCAATAATTATTCGCTGGAGCCAGCACAAGACTAAAAAGAATCATTCAAGTGTAGACAGAAGTATTCATGTGCTTTGGATAGCGCAGATAGTAATCTACGCTTTATCTAATTTTCTTACAATTTACACCATTTATATGCTAGGAACACAAATCATGTATGGGTAGATACCAGAGATCAGCAATGAATCGTTTTTCCGCTACTCATAAGCACTCATGCAATTTTGAGTATGAGTGAATCAACAGAATTGAAATTCAACTACTCTGATTCATTCGTACTCGCTACAGCATTGATTTATAAGTATAGGTTACAATGAGTATGAGTACAACGTTGACATCAAACTCACAACTACGAAATGTGTTTGATTCATACGCCTACTCATTCTGATTCATAAATTTAGAAAAATACTTATAATACTTATAATTGATTCGAGTGGCTCGAATCATTCATCAAAATTTACAGCCTTTGTTATTGTTGCATATACAAACAAAGAAGAAAGGAAAGACAAAGACAAAGACAACAAGCAAAGCATACACATAATCTTCTTGTGAGTATAGTAGTGTTCGTACGCGAATCATACTTATTTTGTGCTTCGTGTAAATGTTAAGTAGAGACGAGTCGAAGTCAATAACGTCATGCGTATTGTTAAGTATGAATACGACGAGTACTTCCAACTTTGAGTATGAGTAGTATGAGTATGATATTAAAATAAGTATGAATGCGTATAAGTATCAGAAATAATAAGTATGACTCGAATCTACTCATCGTTTTGAATACTCGTTGCTGATCTCTGGTAGATACCTCGAACACAATTTTAAGGCCTCTCAACTGCATACGAAAGAACGTAAATGTTCTCATTTATGACAGTAGATAATGCAATTCTGTTGATTCATTGAAATTATGACTGACATAGAACCTCCTCCCTAAAATATCGTATTTTTACTCGTTATACTGGCCTTTCACGTACAGCACATTACAGAAAAAATTCATTTTTCAGACGCACTATCCGTATGTGGAACGCTCTTCCCACATAATTTATTACAATCACTTCCAACGTCCATAAACAGTACACACTCTTTCCTCTTACACACAACCTATCTTTCTAGTTCCAACACAGTGCACTGTGATCATCTGAGTGTACTGTGTGTAGATTCCCTGTTCCTGTCTAGAACGCATAGTTTTTTTAGGCGATTTTTTTTTTAAGTATCGTATTCAAAATGCCTTAAGAACGTTCTTTTTAATCAACGATGAACTCAATTTTTATAAAATTACGTTATAAGAATTCGAATAACCCAAACCCTGACTTACAACATATACACTTTTCTGTGTATCCTCTTCTCATATGTGTGACAACACCATCATCAGCATCATCTATCTCTCGTAAAAAATTGGTATTTGACAATGCAACAGGAGAGATTTTTTTTCTGATGCTGTTGTTATGCTATAAAAAATAAGACACAAAAGCAAAAAATAAAAGGGCTGCTGCGCATCAGTTTATCTCTTGTTCGGCCTCATGCGCACTCATATTGTTATTGTCGCCATTGTCGTCGTTGTCGCTGTTGTTGTCGTCATCATCATCATCGTCGTAGTCATTGTAGCCGCAATCATCATTGTTTAACATAAAAATTCATATTGCAGCAGGAATATCAGTAAGACAGCAACTATTTTTTGTTGTTTTTGTTGTTTTTTTCTTGTTCATCTGCTTCATTCTTCATCATCGTATGCATATTTACCTTTTCAGACTTTACGTGAATTTATGTTCGTATTTCGATATCTCGATATTGCTACTCCGTACGAGCGGTTGGTACGTTGGTGGTAGCTGGCACGATTATACTTGTAGTTCACTACCCATGTTGGGCCAAAACCCATACATTTACAAAAAAAGAAAAAATGTTCGTTGCAGAATCGTCATCATCATCATCATCCTTTTGTTCTTATCGTTTGCCCATATTTACATTTAAACGTTGGTCGGGTTGGGATGAATATGTGTTACAACATTTTGGATTCGTTTTTTATATTTGTGCTCTCTTTACTGTCATATTTCATGTTTGTCCGGATGGGTACCATCTACGCATTCAGCCTACAGAAACTCTATTCTTTATTTCTGTTCGAACACCCCAGAAACAACAACAATAAAAATAAGTCGACAGGCTGTATACCAACATGTTGTTGTTTATTTAATGTAAAGTAAAGTGAAAAGCAAGGAACTGTAACAGAACTGTAAAAGAATAAATTCGTCAAAATTTTTAAACGAATTGGGAACATTATTTTTATGATCAAATGGGAACGTGAGCTTATTGTAATCCTATTTCAAGTTATTTTCCTTCTGAAATTGGACTTAAACAGGATGTAAAAGAATAAATTCGTCTAAATTTTTTAGCGATTAGGAAACTTTTTTTTATCAAATGTAAACGTTAGCTTATTGCGATCCTATTTCAAGTAATTTTCTTTCTGAAATTGGAACTGAAACAGGATGTAAAAGAATAACTTGGCCTAAATTTTTCAGCGATTAGAAAACTTTCTTTTTATGATCAAATGGGAACGTAAGCTTATTGTGATCCTATTTCATGTTATTTTCTTTCACAGGGCCATATAAGATTATTCAAATATTAGGGAGTCACCAGGTTTTCATTTTCTGGACATGAAAATTCAACGTAATGTTCTCTACAACCAACATATTTTTCAAGAGTCGAAAGCAGCATTCTAGTACCTCGGTTGCTTAAGACGATGCAAGAAATACTTCACTCTATCCGAGCTCCTTACTATTTACACCACTTATAGCCGACTGATAATGGAATACAACTCTCTTGTATGGGCTGGTGTCTCGCGTCTTTCGACCGCTTATAAGAAAGGGCAAAAGTTCTCATTAATGACGGTTAGGTATCCAACTCTATTGATTCATTGAAGCAACATCGCAATGTGATTTGTATTTCACTGTTCTATCGGTACTACAATCGATTCTGCTCTAGAGAAATATGGGAACTTGTCGCCGTAGTGTAGTAGATAGTGTGTTGGCTTAACAGACATGAGGCCACGGTTCATATTCCACGTCAGACATCAAAGCGAAAATATGAAAAAATATTTCTTCGGCGACTACTTCTCAGCAGATTTCTGAAAAAACTCTGAGTGTGAAATAAAATTGCCATGAAAAGTTTATCAAAAAAATCTGTCGTTCGGCGACGACTTTAAACTGTAACTCCCACCACTCACGTATAAAATTAACATACATCACATAAGTGGCGTGAGAAGCCAGCTCGTAACCTTGACTGGAAGGATTATAATTAACAATTATGTATGTATGTATTTATGTGCCCGAAAATCATATATATTGTTACGTTTTTACCTTTTAAAAACGTTAAAAATATGAGTTCGTAGATTGCAAATAAAATACAAAATAAATATGTGTTTATTTTTCAATCAATTCTTTATTATCTGCACAACTTTTGTGCCACTGTTCGAACTTATTCCACGTATACAATGATAATTTTCGCAATATGTTCTTATTCGTGATATTTCTCTGCTTACAACCTTCTTGTAAGCAACAACAACACTTGTTAGTTATTCTTCTTTGCTCACAACCTTTTTTGTAAGCACAACACTAACAACTGTTTTCTTCACGCAACTTGTCTGCACACAAGTCTGACTGAATTATAACTCGATCTCGTATCTTCACTTCAATTCAACCTGTGGTGTGAATTCTCACTCAATTCAACGCGACGTCGTCACACGACTAACTTAACTCGAACTCCGAGAATCACGTGTCTTCATACACGACTGACTGAATTCTAACTGAATCCCCGTTGCTCGCTTTATCTTGCCTTTTATATCACTGGATCAACAGTGTGATGAATGCCCTTGAAGGATGATGGCGGCCTTCGGGAACAATCCAAAAATATAAACATCTCGTCATCATTGTTGTTCGTGTATCTTGTTTACTTTCGTCCAGGCAGAATTGTTGTTGTTTTGTTTATTTGTCTTTCCGCTATATTTTTTTTATACACGGACGTTGTTGCTATATTTTTGTTTATTCATCGATCTTGTAAACAAGCCTGTTGTTTTTGTTGCTATATGTTTACTTATTCGTTGATCACGTGAACAACTGCATTGTTTTGTTTTTGGAGCTTTTGTTTATCATTTTATGTGTGACAAGTCCATTGTGTTGTTTTTGGAGCTTTTGCTTATTATTTTAATAACACCATTTCCATTTTCGTAACAATATTTATACGTGGTACTCGTCTTTTTCGCTGAGAACATCTGCTTGTGGTCGATTGGCCACTGGAACTTAAAATGCATTACAGGAGAAATTCGTTCTTCAGTCCCACTTTTTGTATGTCGCATGCGACACGTTTAGGTTTAAATCTAATGTCCATAAACATTACTCCGTCTTTCCTTCCTCCCTCAATCCCTCAGAGGGCTATCCCCTGACAGTAACTTACTATAAAAAATCTAAAAAATGCCTGGCAAATCTTTACAAGGAAGTTAGTCCAGATGATCAATTTAATCTTCAAATATCGAACTGCAATGAATTCATTCTTTTAATGTCTGCTACCATATAAGTTGCTGTATGCAACATATTCAACGTATTGAAATTTCACTAAAAGGGTATTATTGTACACGTAGGAAGTTTATGTTTTAAAACACGAATGGTAAGTAGCAAGTATGTAAAGTAAGGTACTCGTACCAGGTATGTACGTTTGAAACATTGTGCACCAACCAGCCAAATAGGCTGAAGGAATATATGGAATTATTGTGTTACTCTCTATTAGGACTCTGCATTGGTAATTTTTTAGTTGTTCTTTGCATTTTCTCTTTTTTATTATGATTTTAGATGGATAAACAAAGAACGACAGTTGATTGTGCTTATTTAGAACTGCCTTGAGTATTTGCCAATGCTTTGTTTGTGTTTCTAAGCCAAATCTGGATGTATTGATGAAATTCTTAGTGCAAAGCAACAAAAACAAATCCAAATCGAATGTTTCTTTAGTTTTTTACAGTGTTTGAACCATTTTTCATTTCAATCTTTAAAATTTAGTTCACTTCATATGCACAACATTACCTATCTACCTACCTACACTGCTCCCTTTAAGGTTGTATTTCTTTTTTTCATTTTTTTCTTCTCAATTCATGTTTAAAGAATACAAAATCTGAATATAATAGAAGAAGAGGAAGAAGAAGAAGAAAAAGAATCTGAGCAATCGGTATTTGTTCGATATTTTACTACAGTGAGACTTTGGATAATATTTGCTCGTATTGTTGTTGTTGGTGATGTTCAGTGATGCATACAGTTGTTGTGTTTTACTTGACGGCATTACAAAACAATGCCAATAACAACGACAGCAACAACAATAGAAAATTGACAACAATAACAACAAACAACAACATGCAACATACAAAGTTGTAGCAGCATAAGTGTGCTTCATACCAAGCGAAACATGTGCCACAGAAGCTGCCTGCCTTACATTATTATACGTTGTTGTGGAAGTGTGTTATATTTGAGCTGATTTTTGTAACGCTAATGTTAAAAATATTATTTTTTGATCTAAACTTGCCAATTCGGAATGATTTGTAAGTCGAGATTGAATTTTCAGTGTAGTGTCTCCATCATAATCTGTAGCCGGCAAAAACTATTTTCTAGGAACAAAAAATTTTAAGGTATGATCCCTTAAGTGGCCCTTTTGATCTCTTTTAACCTTGCTCTTCTATGCTCTATACATTCTCCGTGTACAGAATTTAATGTCAGAACACACCTCCAGTACATACCGAAAGAATATTGCAGTGACTGCCGTGATAAATACGAAAATTTAACAGAATCAGAGAATATATATATATCGAAGAGGCATAGGCGACGTGTGTGGATGAAAAGGCGGAAGCGGGGAAAGGAGCAGCTTGGGGTCAGAAATGAAAGGGTGGCGGGGTGTGGGGGGGCCTATATATATATCGAAGAGGCATAGGCGACGTGTGTGAGTGTGTGGATAAAAAGGCGGAAGCGGAAGCGTTGAAAGGAGCAGCTTGGGGTAAGAAATGAAAGGGTGGCGGGGTGTGGGGGGCCTATATATATATCGAAGAGGCATAGGCGACGTGTGTGAGTGTGTGGATGAAAAGGCAGAAGCGGAAGCGGGGTGTAGAATCCCAACTTCCAATTTCAACTACTTTGCAGATGCCAGTTATATACATATATCTTTTATATACCGTGGATCATAGCCCAAGACTTTTGGAGTTTCAAGTGAAAACTGTTAATATGAAAGGCACACTTGTCTCTGACCCTCAGACAATCTTCGAATAGGGTGAGACGAATTGTCATCTGTAATCGCTGTTGTAAATGCTGTTGTGTCTGAAACTCTTTAAGTTCTAAACATGAAGAGTCTGTACTTATTCGCCGGAACCAGCACAAGAGTAAAAAGAATCATTCAAGTGTAGACAGAAGTATTCAAAGTATTCATGTGCCTTAAGTAGCTCAGGTAATACTCTACACTTTATCTAATTTTCATACAATTTACACCATTTATATGCGAGGAACACAATTCATGTATGGGAAGATGCCTCAAACTCAATTTTAAGGTCTCTCAACCGCATACGAAAAAACGCAAATGTTCTCATTTATGAGGGTAGATAATGCAATTCTGTTGATTCATTGGAATCATGGGCGACATAGTACCTGTTCCCGAAAATATCATATTTTTACTCGTTGTATTCGTCTTTCTCGTACAGCACATTATAGAAAAAATTCATTCTTCAATCGCACTATCCGTATGAGGAACGCTCTTCCTACAGAATTTTTTACAATCACTTAAACGTCCATAAACACTACTCCCTCTTACCTCTCACACACAAACTATTTTTCTAGTTCCAACACAGTGCACTGTGATCACCTGAGCGTACTGTGTGCTATAAGAACTGAACACTCTGCACAGGTTCCTGTTATTGCAATTCTGAAAACTCTTTGTTCTATCAGTAGAACACTATGAATTGAGAGAGAGATTCATTCCATTAAGTAGACCTTATTTTGGGAAAGAAGGTATCCTTGCCTGATTCTTAAGACCATTTTCTCTACCACATACATACATACATAATTGATCATTAAAAAACTTTAGTCAGGATTACAATCCACATTCTCACACCACTGATGTTGTGTGTGTTAATTTTATGCATGAGTGGTGGCACCTACAGTTTAAATTCGACTCCCAACGGCAGATTTTTTGAGAAACTTTACATGGCAATTTTTTCGGATAATTCTAGGATCGTCAGGGAATGCCGCCACAGCCTCAACCTTCTTTCTCGGCTATTCAGTGTAACACTTATCTGGGTCCCCGGACACTGCGACATTCCGGGAAACTGCAGAGCGAACGAGCTAGCCAGAGCTGGCGCACTTCTTCCGGAATCTTCTTCGATCAACTTGGGAATGCCACTTACCTCGTTCAAACTGGCCATCGCGCGGAAATTCTCCCGGGACGCCAACCTATCCTGGATCAATGAGGAGACCTGCTCCACCGCTAGGCTCACTTGGTCCTCAATGGATAGAAGGCGCACCAACCAGTTACTTGGACTTAGTCGTAACATCATCTCGATCACAGTGGCCATGCTTACAGGTCACTGTGTTATGGGTAGACACGCAGAAAGAATGCGACTCCCATTTAACGATTTGTACCGTGGATGTAGATCCGCTGAGGAAGAGAAGACTGTTATCCACTTTCTATGTCAATGCCCATCTCTTGAGAGATGCAGATATAGGTTATTTGGCTCTCCAACCCTTGTTAGTTTGACGGAACTATCGTCCATTGACGTCAAGGACATAGCCTCGTTTATAAAACTTTCTGGCTGGTTTTCCAGCGTGGGGTAGTCGTGCTTTAAATGTGCAGCCCTTGCGCTGATCGATTACCCCCTCATTGGCTTGGAAGAACTTGGTCAGTACAGGGACTGCGTTCGCCTGTGGTGCCACAACGGGCCGCTATGCGTGCTCAAGTGAGCTTTTGGTATAAAGCTACCACATTAACCTAACCTAACATGGCAATTTTATTTCACTCTCAGATTTTTTGCTAGAAATCTGCTGAGAGAAATTCGCGGAAAAAATATTTTCTCATATTTTAGTTTCGACGTCTGACCTGGATTTTGAACCGAGCCCTTACGTTTAATATGCCAACATATTACCTACTAGACTCCTACTCACTTCTAACACAAATAATTTCAAATCTAGCATCCCTAAACACTACTCCCTCTTTCCTCTTGCACAAAACCAATTTTTCTAGTTCCAACATAGTGCCCCCTATGATACTATTGGTGTTTTCTTTTCTACCAAAAAATGTGCATTTTATTAACGCAAAAAAAAACCCTCTAAAAGGGTGGTATGTCTTATTCTAAATAATTCGCACTTGCCAATGGTGGAGGGCATTGCATTTTATGCCCTGAATAAATCGAGTCCTGATAATGCCCTGTAAAGCAGATAACTTTTGTTTATTTATAGGGCTACCAGATGAAATTTAAAAAAAGTCGCCTGGTATCGTTATCCAATTTTGAAGTTAATTTTTTCATTGTTTTGTGGAGTAATCTTAAGGAAATATTACATTATTAAAGCTACATGGTCAACAATATAAAAAATTGCATGCAATGTTAGAACAGTGTTAAAATATTTTTTTTTTTGTTATAAAAAAAGCGTGCAAAAAATGAAGTCGAAAAATTAGCGATCTGCCAACACCTTTGAACAAATTGGCATTTCCTCATTCATTTTCTTAATAAATGGTAAACACAGGGCGTACCCTTTTTTAATATTTGTTTTATGTTCTTCTCAAATAAAAAATGTCATTACAACAGGGTTGGTCAAAAAATTTTTTAATGCACCTTGTAAGAGGGTGACATTTTCTTTGTAGAAAAGAAAACACCATATGAGTGTGCCATACCAACCTTAGATTTCCTGTTGTGGCACAAGGAATAAACGCTTTGCTAGGGCCCTGTGTACTTTGCCAGGGACAGTGCGTTTTGCTAGTGACATTTCAGAGTCGTCTTTGTTGTATCAATAGATAACTATGAGTTGAGACATTTTACCACACCGAGGCTTAGCTGCGATCTATTCAACACTTTATAAGTTTGGTAGAATCTATAAATAGTTTGCCTTAAAACAGATATTATTGCTAGAATAGTTCTTCGGATTTCTGTATCTATTATAGGTAAACACTTACGGTTAGGCCTCCTACCTCCTGCTCCTACCGCTACTTAAAATATTATATGATATTTACTTAAGGAGATTCTTGTGTAGAAGGACTGATGTATTTTTCAAGGTTCCCTTCCATGAACATGTTACTTAGCTAAACATATTCCAAATTCCTCTTGAAGGTTAGACAACCGTCATTCATAATGTTTAGATACTTAATAAGCTTCAAATGGATGATATTTCTCCTCTTAATTCCAACCTGATATAACAATGCATCGTAGCATGCCCTACAGTCGCACATAACCTATATTAACTTACTTCAACTGCCAACAGCATAAAACACGTGGAATTTAAATTTGAACTGATGTTGCAAAAATTCATGCCGGAAAAAACTAAAAACCAAAAATTAAAATGAAAATGAAAATAAAAAACAGAAAATTGTAATAAATATTCAATAATTTTGAACAAATAAGGCTTATTGCCAACAAAACATCATAAATTATTAATTTTCCAATGAACTTAAGAAAAAAAAAATGGGAGAAGCAAAAATTAGATTTTATTTGGGAGTAAAAACCTTCACCCCAGTGCACAGTGGTTTCCCTTATATGAACAAGCGGTCAAAAATCAATATCTCCAAAACCAAAAAAGCTAGGGTCTTCAAAATTGGTCAGCCAATTAGCATGTCCTAATAGCTTAAAGCTTGCAAATTTTTAGGAAAAAATTTTAACAACTGTAGCCAAAGTAGCCATTTGATCTCTGAAGGGTTAATTGGCTTATAGATTTGTTTTAAGAATTTTTTAAATAAAGTATGAAAATTCGTTTGTTTTAAAATATTTTTGTAAATTTTTATTCCATTGTACAAAGTTATAAAATTCAGTAAAAGTTATTATTAAATAATGTAAGATAATAAAGTAAATATTCAAATATTAAGCAAATTTAAAACTCCTTGACTTAACTACTTGTTTTCTTTGTTGGCAAGTTTCGGGCTCCAGAAATGCATGAATCTGAACTTAAAAAGAGCCTATTGAAAAGGTCTGTATTTGTAGCAGTGCGCGATATTTTTCTTGTATGTTGCAATCTAAACTGTTTTATATCCTTATTTTTCGCTTCAGCTGCTTCCTGGGCAGCTGAGGTGCTTAATCACCTAAGCTCCATGGCTTAGAATTTTGTGCACCGATGGAGGCAGGTAGTACCAGGGATACTCTTCAACAAGTTTTCTGGCTGTCTCTACAGCATATTCCTCAAACTTTTCGGCATCAATTTCAAATCCAGAATGTATAGCTTGGAGAATTGTGGCACGTCTTTGCAAAATGTCCTTATCGATTCCTGTTATTTTTGATGAAAGAACGACATTTTGAAAAAATTTCCGAGCTGTGTTACCATAGTTCTAATTTCCAAAACCACCAGCCTTTGGGCTATCTACCAAAAGTCCCATTGGGGCCCGAAATTGTTGTTAAATAAATTGTTTTCTCTTCAAAACACTTGACTTTTCGTTCTTACTGGCCTTCCATTTTTTTAGCTCTAATTTATACGATAAGTGAATGAAAAACTTAAAAAATCGTATATTGGCATGTAATGGTGACAGTCCGAATACGTAACGAGCTTCATCTGCTTTTTTCTCGAGGCATTTTTCAATGCCATTCATTTCTGTACTCATGTTCTTAAAAAGATATAGTACAAAACAAAATGCGTTTTTTATTATTTTTCGTAGGATGACTATGCAAATGACATCCATATGCGAAAATATGCAAAAATCCGCGGCCACAATATTATTTAATTTAAAGAGGGATAAAAAATCTACAATTTGATGTATAATAGGTTGTGGGCAGATGAGAGCCAAATAACTAAAAGTCTACGTTTTTAAGAAACGTGTGTTTTGAAAAGGTCAAAAAAGTATTCTTCAGGGATTTTTTAATGGGCTTAAATTTTTGCAACTTTTATAATTTAATTTGGTAGAAAACAAGTCAAAATTTAATATCTGTTTGGTTTTTGGAGACTTCTGCCACAATAACACGAAAAATTTTGTAATTAAACTTAAGTTTTTTTGTATGACTATGCTACCACAATATATTCAATATAAACATACCTCCACTTTCAAATGACGCAAATATTAAATCTCGCAAAAAAACCAACAAAATTTGTTAGATTCATAAAATTTAGAGTGTTGTCAATAAATTTAGTGCAATAAAGCTTAGAAAAAAAAACTAACTTTTTTTGATTTTTGGCCTATGGGGGAAACCAGTGTGCAGTGTACCTATAATTATATAAAAATGTATTGTAATTAAAGTTACTGTGCTTCTCTGAAAGTAACAACAATTCTAAGTAATTCAACGTTTTCTATGAATTTTTCTCTGTGCTCATAAATAAAAATCAGATTTCATTTGAAATGAAATGTAAATGATTTCTTCGTATACACAATGTTGTATTCACAGAATACATTACTTTTCACTCTTTCTGTCTCTCTCTCTCTCTCACTGTCTCTTAACAATGTAAAATGCAAATTTCCAAATGTATTGTTTAGGAAACAAATAAATTCTGTTGTTTTAAACAAAAACTATAATCAAAAACAAGAAAAGAAGTTTAATTAATAGAAAGAAATTCTTTAAATCGGCTTTAAAATGAAAAATTAAAGCCTCCATTTTATTTGTTGTTTCTACTTTCGAAAAAGCGCGCACACATGTAACGGGGATCATGACTTTTGAAAATAATTAATCTTTAATTAACAGACAAAAAAAAAAAGAACAAAAAAAAACAACGTATAAGAAACTAATTTGTAACATGTACCCGTAACATACGCACCAAATCGTATCACATCATATCGGTCAGAACGAGCCTACAACAGACGATTAAACGTACCACATAATGTGTGAGTGGTAAGAAAAGGGTGATCACAATGGTGGTGTGGAGCAGAGATCAGCAATGAATCGTTTATTCGCTACTCATAAGCAAGCACTCATGAAATTTTGAATATAAGTGAGTCAACAATATTGAAATTTAACTATGTACTCTGATTCATTCATACTCAATACAACGTTGATTTATAAGTACAGGTTGCAATGAGTATGAGTACAACGTTGACATCAAACTCATACCATTGGAAATATGTTTGATTCATAAGCCTACTCATTTTGATTAATAACTTTAGAAAAATACTTATAATATGTAATTATAAATGATTTGAGTGACTCGAATCATTCATCAAAATTAACAGTCTTAATCGTTGTTGCATTTACAACAAAAGAAAACAGACACATAAGAAAAAAGCCAGAGCAGCAAACAGAGCAAACACACAACCTTTTAGTAAGTATGCTAGTGTTCGTACGCGATTCATACTTATTTTGTGCTTCGTGTAAATGTTGTGTTATGAAGAGTCGAAATCAACAACATCATACATGTTGTTAAGTATGAATATGATGAGTAGTACTTCAAACTTTAATTATGAGTAGAGGTTCGATGATATAAAAATATGTATGAATTCTACTCGATTCTACTCATCTTTCTGAATATTCATTGCTGATAAATTAAATACGTTATTGGAAAAATATTTGACTTTATTTAGGGGCTTAAAATCACGGCAGATGCTATAACTTTCACAAATGGCGAATACAAATACAAACCAAATACAAAAAAATAACATTTTCACTTGAATCAAGACGTAAATTATCCTGTCATCCAACACTTACTGGACAAATCTAGAAGATATAGCCAAATCAATCCGAAATTCAGTCAGTTAGCTCCGAAAAAGCCTTCCTGCTGAGAATATCACAGCTGTGACTGTGAAAATATCGCAGGAGACATCGGAGTATCAACCAAATTACGAGGCAAACAATTCTAATATGTTCTACTACAAACTGTATGGAATGTATCCCCTGCTAGCCGTTTGCTGTTAAGCACGTATAACCTACCTGAATGCCTAGTCATGAGGGAGAAAACTTTTCTTCGAAACACCTTGTACGTAAATAAGCGGAATTATCCGCTTCCGGGCCGCCGTAGTCTAGTAGGTAGGGTGTTGGCTTGTTAGACGTAAGGCCACGTCTCAAACCCCAGGTCAGACATTATAACGAAAATATGACAAAATATTTCTTCGGCGACTTTCTCTCAGCAGATTTCTGGCAAAAACTCTGAGAGTAGAGAGAAAATTGTCATGAATAATATCTCAAAAATCTGTCGTTCGACGTCAATTTTAAACTTTAGATCCCGCCACTCATGCATAATATTAACACTCACAACATAAGTGGTGTGAGAAACTAGGTCGTAATCCTGAATGAAGGGCTTTAATGACCAATTATGTACGTATGCATGTTAATAATTGAAGTGGTGCTCGTGGAGACGTCTTAATTTTTTTCACAAATCTTCAGTCGTAGGCTTGAGATCATGTGGATCCAACAAATTTTTATGACTACATTTCGTAATCTGGTGATTTGATGGTTTCTAATAGCTGGTTAGATTGTTTTAAGTCATTTGACAAACCTCAGATTGTGAAGACAAATTTAGAGAGAATGGTGGATAATGTCGTAATCTGGCTCGTTTAGTAGTTGTAACTGAGGATTTTTGTAATTTTGCGTCAAACTCGAATTTTTTTCCATTTTCTCGTCAAATCTGATATCAATGGCTATCAAATATATCAAATATAAACTTTATGACGCAGCTTGTCATCGTAACTAGCGAAGCCACCTTGTATTTGAGGAACTTTCACAGAATGAGACCGTCAAAAGTAGCCTAATTCATAGATTTTTGTCATTTTGCATCAAACTCACATTTTTTTTCCATTTTCTCGTCAAATCTAATATCAATAGCTATCGAATAAAAACTTTATGACGCAGCTTGTCATCGTAACTAACGAAGCCATCTTGTATTTGAGGAACTTTCATAGAATGAGACCGCCAAGAGTAGCCTAATTCATAGATTTTTGTCATTTTGCATCAAACTCACATTTTTTTCCATTTTCTCGTCAAATCTAATATCAATAGCTATCGAATAAAAACTTTATGACGCAGCTTGTCATCATAACTGGCGATGGCACCTTGTATATCAGAAACTTTCATTGAATGAGGCAGCCAAGAATAGCGTAATTCACGGATTTTTGCTATTTCGCATCAAACTCATATTATTTCCATTTTCTTATCAAATCTGATAACATTGGCAATTAAATATAAGCTTTATAATGCAACTTGTCGTTTTAACTAGCAATGCCACCTTGTATTTGCGGAACTTTCATAGAAATAGGCAGCCAAGAACAGCCTAATTCACGGATTTTTATCATTTTGCATCAAACTCAAATTTTTTCCCATGTTCTCGTCAAATCTGATATCAATAGCTATCAAATATAAGCTTTAAGACTTAGCTTGTTTAAATTTTGATAGCTTCAGCTGCTTAAGGCTTAAGACAGGGGCCGGCATATGCATAATATCACGTGCTTATTGTCTCAGCCTCGTATATATATTTCTAGGAGCATACCCAATAAATTTGTGCCCTTTTCTTATACCGGCTTATCCATTTCGTGGTTACAAAAGTAAACGTAAATAAAACACATATAAAATATTTTTTTTTTTTCATGATATTTCTTTTTTATTGTAAAGTTTGAACGTTGACATTATGTGTGAAACACTACATCATTTAAATGACCTCCACGCGTAGTGTTGCAAGCATTGATTCTTTTGAGTTAATTTTCGATCACTTTTTGACACATATTGGGCGGTATCTCAGCCATAACTTGACGAATGTTGGTTTTTAAGTGCTTAAGAGTTGAAGGTTTATCTGCATAGACACGGTCTTTCGCGTAGCCCCACAAAAAAAAAGTCTAATGGTGTCAAATCGCATGGTCTTGGTAGCCAGTTGATATCGCCACGACGAGAAATTACGCGGCCAGGAAATGTCTCTTGCAATAAAGCCATATTCGCTCGAGTTGAGTGGCATGTGGCACCGTCTTGTTGAAACCACATATTCTCCAAGTCGTATTCTTCAAAAGCAGGCAAAAAAAATCGGTTATCATATGACCATAACGCTCCGAATTGACGGTGACAGTCATTCCATCGTCGTTTTCGAAGAAGTAAGGTCCAATCACACCTTCGAACCAAAGAGCACACCAAACAGTGACTTTTTCTGGATGTAATAGCCTGTCTTCAATTACTTGAGGATTCTCAGAACCCCAAATACGACAATTTTGTTTATTAACATACCCACCGAGTGCGGAATGTGCTTCATCGCTGCAGGAAATTTTGTTCGAAAAATTGCCGTCCACCGCCTGTTGTTCAAGCACCCATTCCACGTATCTACGAAGTTGTGAATGGTCAACTGGCTTCAGTTGTTGCGTGAGCTGGACTTTATATGGATGTAGGTGTAGATCTAAATGCAAAATACGCCATAATGTGCCGTAAGACAGTCCTAATTCCTGAGAACGACGAGGAATCGACACATGCGGGTCTTCGCACAACACTTTCACTTACAAAAGCGATATTTTCAGCGGAACGAGCGGAACGAGCGAAACGATGATGCACAGGCCTTTCAATATTTGAAGTCGCCGTGGTCTAGTAGGTAGTGTGCTGGCTTATTAGACGTAAAAGCCAGGGTTCGAGTCCCAGGCCAGACATCAAAAAATAAAAAAAATACAAAAAGTATTTTTTCGGCGATTTCTTCTAAGTTTCTCAAAAAATCTGTCGTTCGGAGTCGACTTTAAACTGTAGGTCCCGCCACTTATGTATAAAATTAACACACACAACATAAGTGGTGTGAGAAACTGCGGGCTTCTTGGGGACGATTGCCTGCAGACTGTCTAATGGTGAAGGTATATAGCACTGGCCATTTTATAGTCACTTGCAGCAACTCGTTTCCTTGCCGTTCGCATCTTCCCCCTTTCCACCTTTCCTAAAAAAAACTGCACAATGCACTGCATGAGTAGGGGCCATCCCCTGAGTGCTGGTTTCATAAAAAAAAAAAAAAAAAAAAAAAACCACTCCAGTCTCTTCAAATTTCTTCACAAATTTGCCATTTTCGTCAATGTCAGTCTTTCAACTGAAAAGAAAAAAATTGGTTTCATAACTTAGTTTGACAGATGTCGAATTTCAGTCCCATACTTTTGAAACCACGAAATGTATAGCCCTTTACATCAAAACGATATTCAAACGTTTAAAATTTCATTCCTCATATTGCAGACCCCTTTATTACCACAAAGTCTCCAAGACACTGATGAGCATTATTGTGCAAACAATCTAATCCTCTTAATGAAAACCAATAAATTTTGACGAAGTTTTTTTTAAGTGTTTGAGGAAATCCAACTGTGAACAACTGACAAACAATGATCAATCAATAAATTGTTAATAGAAATAACAGCAACAGCAACAACAGCAACAGCAACACCAATAAGTTCAATAAACGTAGTGAAATTCAATGTTGATGCCACACAATAAAAACAAAAAAAAAAATAGAAACGAAATAAAACATTCATGGTGATTTTGGAATTGAAAATAATGTTTCACGGCGTTTTATAATAAAAAAAAAAAAAATTAGAAAAAAAAGGGAAACAAAAATTTTTTTTTTCTTAACAAAGAAATAGAAAATCAAGAAATCATAATAAAAAAAAAAAAATTAACAAATTTCATAGATAAACAAAATATTTTCTGCCTCATCATTATAATTTCAACACTTTGAAGCAGAAAAAAAAAGAAATTTTGTGAGTGAAACAAAGACTCTACTCAGTTAGATGGAGTAGAGTGGAGTGCTGGAAACAGCTAAAAAGCAATTAATTTGGTTGTAAAAATAAAAATGAAATCGATAACAAAAAAATAAAAAAAAAATAAAACCTATACAATTTCTGTTAACAGTTTTAAAGGCAATTAAATTATCTTTTTTCCATTAAAAGAAAAAATGAAATTCTGTTTCTTTGGTTTTATAAAACAAGCACACCAAGGGGGTCTTTGATTAGCCCTAATAGGCATACGATATCTGCTTGTAAACCTTATCAAAATAGAAATTATTAATTTAAAAGGTTATTTTTGATTTTACAACACGTTCCATTTTAATTCATTTATTTTTATTACAACGACAACGACAACAACAACAACAACTGGAATGAGATTTAACCTCTTCACACCCTTGTCCACAAATGTGGACGTTTGATTTTTTTTAATTATAATTGTAATAATAATAAAAACAACAAAAATTTGATAATAACTTATTGACTACCAAATCTTCTAACAAGAGAAGTAAACATTTTACCGTTTGTCTGCACTGATGATATTATTTCCGATGTATAGTTGGATACTTAAAAAAAATATCAAATAATTCTTTGACAATCTGTTTTATTGGATTATATCAAGAAATCGTTAATATTTGAAAAAAATAATATCAGATTTATTTAATATAATAAGTTTTACCATCACTACCTAAAAAATCTAACACTAAATCTAAGCACTAAAGTTAACTGGAACTATAGACCCCTGGAATCAGACTGGACGGTATAAGTCATTATCCTAAATACAAGGAACTGAAAAATCCCCCCAGATGTCACGACAAAAATTGTGTAAGACGAACTCTCTACATTTGTGAGAAATGTTAAGAATATATATGCCTGATATGCCCGGAATGTATGAAAGCATTTCACACATATATTACCACTAGCAGATTGTACCCGGCGTTGCGCGGGTTATGTAGTTTGGATTAGTTTAAAAAATTAAAAAAAATTATTATTGGGTCATTTTTGCATTAAAAATAACAATAAATAAAAAACCGGTTTATATGTTTCGTAACCGCTTTTGAAACCGGTTTCATAAAGAATGCAATTTTTCAAATTATTCGTAAACCGGTTTAACAAACAACCCAGTTTTTTGAATACTCTAAGTCCTAAATATAAATGCACTCAATTTGCCCGTTTTGGCCCTTTCCCCCTTTTTGGACCCCTTTCGGTCCAACTTTAGAAACGGAACACCTCCAATAGCTATTTGGGAAACTTAACCAAGCTAAATCGTAAAAAATTACCTATAAAACAGATAAAATACAGCATTTATGCATAAAAGTACTAATTTTTACCCATTTTTTCCCCCTTTGGGTCAAAATTTTGAAAAGATTTATTGCCTATAACCTGCACCGACAAAAGCTCGATCTATATCCCAAATTTCAAGAAAATCGGTCCAGGCGTTAAGGAGTGATTGGCTATGCACTCAATTTGCCCGTTTTTGGCCCCTTTCCCCCTTTTTGGACCGCTTTTTGTTCAACTTTAGAAACGGAACACCTCCAATAGCTATTTGGGAAACTTAACCAAGCTAAATCGTAAAAAATTACCTTTAAAACAGATAAAATACAGCATTTATGTATAAAAGTATTAATTTTTGCCCATTTTTTCTCCCTTTATCCCATTTTTTCTCCCCTTTTGGTCAAAATTTCAAAAAAAAGATTTATAGCCTATAACCTGCACCGGCAAAAGCTCGTGATTGGCTAACAAACAAACCAACAAACAAACAAACAGACTTACAGAAAGATTTATAATATATATTAGGATTAACGCTCAGTGGCCACAAATGTGGACGTTATCCCTTTTTGTGAATTTTAATTTTTTTTGCTTTTTGAATTCCTATTAAAATAAAGTTAATTAATTTAAAAAGAAAACAAAATTTAATCATTTTTTTGTCACCATAAAAAAATCGTCTCTGAAGAGGTTAATTTTTCAAATTTTCATTTTTTTTTCTTTCTTTTCTGTACTGATTTTTCAAACAAAGAATTCAAATTTTTGAAAGTTTAAGTTAAAAACCAATTTATCCATAGAATTATGATTTAATTGTGTAAGATTGTTGTTAATCGGTTGCTTGATTTTATTTAAAAAAAAAACTAAAAAAAAAATCTTTTTCCATTGAATTTGAAAAAACAAGTTTTATTGTGTGTATTTCAAACAATTATTTTTAATTAAACTAAAATGAACGAACGAAAACAGAACATTTAGTAGCAATAAAATGCAATTTAAAGTCTCATTTCATTGAAAAACTAAAGGGTCCGCCAAATAACATTTTTTTTTTTGAAAATGCTTTAAAAAAAAAACTACTGAATATTTTCTCAATTTTTTTTTTTTTTTTTTTTTTATGAAACCAGCACTCAGGGGATGGCCCCTACTCATGCAGTGCATTGTGCAGGTTTTTTTAGGAAAGGTGGAAAGGGGGAAGATGCGAACGGCAAGGAAACGAGTTGCTGCTAGGTGACTATAAAATGGCCAGTGCTATACCTTCACCATTAGACAGTCTACAGGCAATCGTCCCCAAGAAGCCCGCAGTTTCTCACACCACTTATGTTGTGTGTGTTAATTTTATACATAAGTGGCGGGACCTACAGTTTAAAGTCGACTCCGAACGACAGATTTTTTGAGAAACTGAGAAGAAATCGCCGAAAAATACTTTTTGTGTTTTATTTTTTTTTTATTTTTTGATGTCTGGCCTGGGACTCGAACCCTGGCTTTTACGTCTAATAAGCCAGCACACTACCTACTAGACCACGGCGACCCCTCAAAGTAAAAGTGAAGTGAATGAAGTGAAAGTGATTAAAAGTACAATCCTTCCGGTTAATAATGGAAAATAATTTCATTCAAATGGCTGCCTCGGCTGGCCATGCAGTAGCCTACACGATCGGTCTAATTTTTAAGCACATTATCGATTGTGTGCAGCTGTATTTCACCAATGGCTTCACGAATATTGTCTTTTAAAGCGTCAATTGTCTCTGGCTTGTCGGCGTAACACTTATCTTTGACGGCACCCCACAAATAATAGTCCAACGGTGTCAAATCGCAGCTCCGAGGTGGACAAACGACATCAGCTCTGCGGCTGATAATGCGATCTTCAAAAATAGGGCGCAAAACATCAAGTGTAGCTTCGGCTGTGTGGCACGTAGCGCCGTCCTGTTGAAACCTAATGTTGCCAATATCCTCCTCTTCAGTTTTTGTGAACAAAAATTCGTTCAACATGGCCCGATAACGATCGCCATTGACTGTAACGGCCACTCCTTGCTCATTTTCGAAGAAAAATGGCCCAATTATGCCTCGGGACCAAAATCCGCACCAAACAGTGACTCGTTTTGGGTGCGTCGGCTTTTCAATGTATGCGTGCGGGTTTTCTATGCCCCAAATGCGACAATTTTGCTTGTTTACATACTCGCCAACATCAAAATGAGCTTCATCTGAAAAGATGATTTTTTTTGCCAAAATCTGCATCTTCTGTAAGTCGATCGCAGGCCCACTTAGCGAAGCGAAAACGCATTGGATGCAACCATATTCGTTCAGCGGAAGGATAAGACTAATTATCTGTCAAATCAGACATGAGCTAAGTGTTACCATTCACGAAATAAGCACTAGTTGAAAAAAAAACGTTAGATGGGGGACCCGATAGAAAAAAACCCGTGACAGCAGCCGATACACAATCACCAAATTAACTCTTAAAGCTTGGCTTAGCATTGCAAATGGTGTTGGGGTGTGTCAAACAAAGTCTTGAAAACAAAATAAAAAAAAAACTGCCTCAATTAAATTGTATTAAATAGGTTCTATTTCTGTATTGTTTTTAAATACAAAAAAAAAATATTAATAATATCGTGGTACAGTCATAAATATTATTTTAAACAAAATAAGTACAGTTCACCAGCTGCAACTGCTTAATACTCTACAAAACACTATTCATTCTTCAAACTCTACAAGACAATGTGATCCCAATAAACACAAACATAGAAGGGAAATATTGCACACAGGAGTCTTCAAGGCAGTCTCCAACGAAGATTTTTTCCTGCCCACTATTTTTAACCAATATCACTATACAAATTCAATTATCACAAACCTCGAACTGGACCCAAATCCTTAAAAAATAAATCCTGTTTGACCTACTATCCTACTATAGATTGTTTATAATTTGTGCAAATGGTGCCACGCCCTAAAAAGCAATTTCACTTTTACAACACATGAAAACATCAAATTTATTTATATGAAGATGAAGACACTGGTAAGAGTCCTTGATGTTCATATTATTGCCTCGTTTGATCCATCACTAAATGCTAAATCTAGTACTTATTGATTCCATGATTCCAGTTTGGGCATTACTGCCGAAGTTATATTTTTCTAAATTTGCGATTCATCTAATTGACCTGCTAAGCATGAAATAGGCAAGATTATAAGAAAAATTGTAATAGAATGGAACTGTTTTACACGTGGTCGGGCCTGGCAATCATTGCTCTACCGAAAATATCGCCGAAAATAATCGTTTTGACGATTTCGCGATGTTACCAACAATTGTGCCTATCTTATGGTCCATTTACAATCCAACTCAACCAATAATTAAAGTCGGCTGACTATTCACAAGGCTTTTATTTCTGGTTCTTTGAAGAAAACTTCCTTCCGCGATGAAATTTATTTCGCGCTTAGTGGTTACGTTCAGAAAATTGTTGCAGAATTGATTGTGAAAAAGCCACTGTTAATTGCATACATATTATGGCCTGGAGATGTCATATTGGGCCATATTGTTTTCGAAAGTGATTCTAGAACAGCCGTTACCGCCAATTCAAAGCGCTATGACCCTATGATAATCCACTTTACTAGGCCTGCTATTGCTAAATATTAACTGCATAGTGTTTGGTTTCAACAAGACAGCATATCAAGCCATCAAACACGTCAAATTTATGTTTTATTTCATGAGATCTTTCCAGAAGGGGTAATTCGCCATTTCAGCGACGTCAATTGACCATCAAAATCATTAGATTTGACGTCACTAGACTTTTGTGAAACTAACCGAACAGTCTCCTAAAATTTTAGAATTTGGAAACAACATTCGTGGAACTCAAATGTACGCCAGCAAAGAGAAAAACGATTACCAAGCGTCAAATTTTGGTTTTATTGCATAAGACATTTCCAGAAACTGTGATTCCTCATTTCAGAGATGACAATTAGCCACAAAATCAGACGATTTGACGTTGCTAGACTTTTGTGGGACTAAGCGAAAAGTCTCCTAACATTTAAAAATTTGAAAACCAACATTCGGGGAACACAATGGTGTACATTTGCAAAGAGAAAAACGATTATCAAGCCATCGAACACGTCAAATTATAGTTTTATTGCATGAGAAATTTCCAGAAAGGTTAATTCTGCATTTCAGCGTTGTCCATTAGCCATCAAGATCAGTCGATTTGACGTCGCTAGGCTTTTGTGGAGCTAAGCGAACAGTCTCCTATATGGCCTCAACAAGACAGCATACCAAGCCATCAAACACGTCAAATTTTGGTTTTATTGCATGAGAAATTTCCAGAAAGGATAATTCCCCATTTCAGCGATGTTCGTTAGCCAGTCAAGATCAGTCGATTTGACGTCACTAGACTTTTGCGGGGCTAAGCGAACAGCTTACTAACATTTAAAAATTTGAAAACCAACATTCGTGGAACACAAATGTACACCAGCAAAGAGAAAAACGATTACCAAGCCATCGAACACGTCAAATTATGGTCTTATTGCATGAGAAATTTGCAGAAAGGTTAATTCCGTATTTCAGCGATGTCCATTAGCCACAAGATCAGTTGATTTGACAAGGCAGCATGCCAAGCCATCAAACACGTCAAATTATGGTTATTGCATGAAAAATTTCCAGAAAGGTTAATTCTCCATTTTAGCGATGTTCATTAGCCACAAGATCAGTCGATTTGACAAGACAGCATTCCAAGCCATCGAACACGTCAAATTATGGTTTTATTGCATGAGAAATTTCCAGAGAGGTTAATTCTCCATTTCAGCGTTGTCCATTAGCCATCAAGATCAGTCGATTTGACGTCGCTAGGATTTTGTGGGGCTAAGCGAACAGTCTCCTATATGGTCTCAACAAGACAGCATACCAAGCCATCAAACACGTCAAATTTTTGTTTTATTTCATGAGATATTTCCAGAAAGGGTAATTCCCCTTTCAAGGATGTCAATTGACCATCAAAATCATTCAATTTAACGTTGCTAGACTTTTGTGGGGCTAAGCGAACAGTCTGCTTACATTTCAGAATTTGAAAACAACATTCGTGGAACACAAATGTACACCAGCAAAGAGAAAACGATTATGGTTTCATATAAACAGCTGTAGTGGATCAAATCAGCATGTAATTGATAGAATCTGTCAAAAAGTTGTAGGGCATCAAATAGTCCAAACTGAGCATTCCTATGCATATTTCCATTTGCATCTGCGCATACCCGATAATAACTATACCTGGTAGCAATTTATAAACTTGATTTGTTATTAAAAAAAATAAAAAAAAATGAAATAAAGTGCCCCACCAAACTAAAATATTTACAAAATTGCAAAGAAAAAAAAGTAATAGTCGACATAAGCCGTCTGTCCACTAGCCTTTAAGACGGCCGTCTGTCCTAAATTTGTGTGTTAAAGACTACTGCGACTAAAATAGTTAATGCTGGGGTATGGAAAACATTTCATTATTTTTAGTCTACAACTAAACAACAACAACAAAAATATGGGTAAAAATAGGCGAAAAACAAAAAAAAAAAAAAACAAAACAAAACATGGATATAATCTGTGTTGAGTATCTGTAACTTTTCAATTCATTTTGCTATAAACGCTGGGCTCATTCACGGCTGTACACCTGGGCTCTGTTATGTTCTCTTTTTTTAAAGTTTTTTTTTCATCGTTTTTTCAGTAGTGGTTTGGTGTGTCTTTCAGCTGGTTTACCATACCATAGTGGAGGCCTTTGAAAATTTTTCTATTTACTACATTGCATACGAGTACACGTACATTAAGTACTTACTTACTTACCGACCTAGTATGGGGGATAGTAGTGTATGGTAGACTGTAGTATGGACTAAAAAAGTATTGCAGCAATACGCGTGCTTAATCATTAAACTACAGATCGATTAACTATGTAGCCTCACTACAGCTGCTTAAACTTTTCTGTTCACAATCAGTCAGTTTCTTGTCTTGTTATTCGTTTTTTCTTTTTTTTCTTCTCTCTCGAATTTTACAGGCAAAACGCCCAAATGCAAACATTTTGAAATTATTTTGAATTTTCCAATTCCAATTCCAATTTTTTTTCTTCGATTCGAATTTGGTTGAAGTGTTTTATAACACCACCTACACGTGGAAAAATGATTACAGGGTGGAATAAATTTATGGCCCAATTATAATGGATTTGGTATCGTAGGAAGGAAAGCAACGCTTAAAGAAAACGTATGAAAATTATTAAAAAATTCTGGCCAGAGGGACATTAATTAAAATATGTTGGCAGCCGGAGGGTACTTGCAATATTGCCAGACTCTGCTGGACACGTATGGACAAGAAGAGGACTGACTTACTTAGTATATCATATGGCCATCGTAAGGCCATCCACTGCACAATGGCAATCTTTAACGGGCCATTGTCCTTTTGGTAGGCATGCCAAAAGACTCGGCATTCCAACTAATGACTTCTGCAGAAGCTTTAGGTCTGGGAAGGTGGAAGAGACTGTCTTTCACCTTATGTGTCAGTATCCTACTCTTGTCATGAAGAGATGGAGGCTTCTGATCTCTAATTTTCTGCCATCGTTAACAATGCTAATGAAGTCGCCGTAGTCTAGTAGGTAGTGTGTTGGCTTATTAGACGAAAGGCCCGAGTTCAAATCCCAGGTCAGACATCAAAACGTAAATATGAAAATATTTCTTCGGCGACTTCCTCTCAGCAGATTTCTGGCAAAAACTCTGAGAGTAAAAATTGCCATGAAAAGCTTCTCAAAAATCTGTCGTTCGGAGTCGACTTTAAACTGTAGGTCCCGCCACTCATGTATAAAATTAACGCACACAACACGAGTGGTGTGAGAAGCTAGGGCTACAGTAGACCTCCGGGTACTGTACTTGTCACAGTTGACAAGTACACGTCCTCTAACCTAACCTAACAATGCTATCCACTATAAAGATTGCCGCAATAGCAAGATTTCTTTTGGACTCGGCATGGTTTTTTCTAGGGAATGGAACAATGGGCCTAAATGCAGGCCTAAGTGGGACCTCTTCCGTTTAGGGGAGCCCGCCACCTAACCAAGTCTAACCTACTACTTAAACATACATACATAATTGGTCATTACAACCCTTCAGTCAGGATTATGGACCTAGTTTCTCACACCAGTAATATTGTGTGTGTTAATTTTATACATAAGTGGCGGGACCTACAGTTTAAAGTCGACTCCGAACGACAGATTTTTTTGAGAAACTTTTTCGTGGCAGGTTTATTTACTCTCAGAGTTTTTGCCAGAAATCCGCTGAGAGAGGAAGTCACCAAAGAAATATTTTTTTCATATTTTCGATTTGATGTCTGACCTGGGATTTCAACCGTGGCCTTACGTCTAATAAGCCGAACACACTACCTACTAGACTACGGCGACGATTACCGTAATAGCAAGATTTATTTTGGACTTGGTATGGTTTTCTCTAGGGAATGGTTGACCACCCGGGTAGAATCACTTGTGGTATCACAATAGACTTAAATGTTGGCCTAAATGGGACCTCTTCATTCGAAGGGGTGCGCCACCTAACCTAACCTACAACTTAAATAACAAAAGAATACTTTTATCACGAGTAAACGCCTTGAAAAGTATAATCTTGGACAAAAGAGTATGATTATGCCAATAAACCTAAGTTAAAATGTTAGTTTAGGTTAGATGGATAGCCCGTCATTAGCTTGAAAAATATTTAAAGGCAATTCAATACAAAAGTCATGGAAAACATGTCCCCTGAAAGCTCTATTTCCGCCAGTACAATCATCCAACATACACAGATAATACAGAGATCCCGAAATAAACTTTCTTACTTACTTAACTGGCCATTAACAAAACGATTAACTTGTTTAACTTGATTAACTGCTTCTTGCGCGCCTACGCCAGCTGGTCACACCAATCAATAACTGGGCTTCCTCGATCAGGTCCTTCCAACGCAAATAAGGTCGTTCTCTTCGCCGACTTCGGCATATTTCCGCATCAATACCCGTCTCGCCGCAGTATCCTCCTCCATTCGAACGGCATGCCGAGCCAGAGCAGCCGCTGGATGTTAATAGGCTGGACAACGTCCATGTCGTTGAGGACCTCATACAGCTCACTGTTATCGCCAACTCGCAGTGGACCGAAGATCTTGCGTAGGACTTTTCTCTCAAGGCTGCTGCATCAGTCCTTAAGAGTGTCCATGACTCCCGGAATAAATCTTCTTTCAAAATCTTTCAAGCTTTCCTTCAGCGGTAGATAGTGTGTTCCACGGTTCAAATACCAGGTCAAACATCTTTCGCAAAACGAAATATGAAAAAATATTTCTTCAGTGACTTCCTCACTCAGCAGATTTCTGGCAAAAACTCTAAGGGCCATTATTACAACTTGCTATTGAACTTGGGTTTAGTTAAAGGTACCTTTAGCTAAAGGGAACTGTAAATTACCTTTAACTGATTTTCGTTATTACAACTTACAGATAAAATAAATTTAAAATATGGCAGTGCCGGAGCTAGGTCGATAAAACTGCTCAATTAAACAAGTTTTTTTTTAACGCAGTGGCAACAGCGCACTCCGTTTTTTTGTTGTATATGCTCATTTTGTTTAAATTTGAAACTGCCATATCTAAAATAGTATATGATATGTCAAGTTCAAACATAAAGTGCCCTTTAAATGTTAAAGGTAGGATGATCTTCCCTTTAGCTTAACGATCACTTCTATCTTATTGGGTACTCATAATAATGAAAAACAATTTATCTGCCCGTTAAAATCCTCCCTTTAGTTAACGGCAAGTTGTAATAATGGCCCTAAGAGAGAAATAAAAACTGCCATGAAAAGCTTCTCAAAAAACTGTCTTTCGGAGTCGACTTTAAACTGTAGGTCCCACTATTCATGTATAAAATTAACTCTCAAGCATAAGTGGTGCGAGAAGCTAGGTCGTAATCCTGACTGAAGGATTGTAGTGACCAATTATGTGTGTATGTTTGTAATCCTTTGTCAGTCAAATAAATTTTTTTCGTTTTAAAACACACGAATTTTTCACAGTGTAAAATTGGCGGCAGAGTATGAAATGTTTTCAATGTTTTACATTTTTAACAGACACATTTTTCAAAATGAAAAACTTTAAATTTCAAATTCGAATCGATTGCGCAGACACACAATTTTGTTACGTTTTTTGTGTTTTTTCACTCTCTTGTGCATTTGGCCGGGGTCAAAAATGTAGAAGCCTTTAATTTACACTGTGTACATTCGTGTCGTCTACTTGGTTTATGGTAGATCAGTACAGTGCCATGTCTTGCAATTTCGGTTTTGGTGAGTTTTGTTTAAAATTGTAAAAATATTGTAAATTGAATAGTTTTTTTTTTTTTTTTTGCATAAAGTATTTGAAAGTAAAACTAAATAAACAGCCAATTAATCAATTGAAAAATTGCTTAACAATAGTTTCAATAGAAAATGAAAAATTAACAAGAGTTCTAAAGGGTTTTTAAGAGGCGAGAAATCATTAATTTTTTTAGAAGGCGCAGACATAAAAAAATAAAAATTAATGTAGTTTTAAAATCCATATTTTTTTTTTTTTTAAGTTCGAAAAAGTTCAAAAAAAGTTCAATAAAGTGTAAAGTAGTAGGTAGTGTATTGGCTCATTAGACGTGAACCAGCCCAGACTACGCTAACTTCCTCTCAGCAGTCCTCTAGCAAAAACTCTGAAAGTAAATAAAATTGCCATGAAATCTTATTTAAAATTCTGTCATTCGGAGTCGACTTTAAACTGTAGGCCCCGCCACTCATGTACAAAATTAACACACACAACATAAGTTATACGAGAAGTTAGGTACAGTGTAGCATTTTATTAAACAATTTGGAACTACGAATTTAAAATAGAATTGAAGTAGAGACTGAAATCAAACTGAAAGGCTTACAATTGTCCTCAGGTCTGTGCATTATCGCACTGTACGCTCTTCTGTTAGTGAAAATATGGCGAATAATCAGAGTTTGTTGATACCATGGCGTTTTCAGCAGTTAAGTTGCCTGGCCACACATGAAATAATGAATCAAACTCTCAAATTTACGTCAACCAGCAAACATTTTCACACATGGGCTTCGAAGAACCCAGGAGTTATTATGAAAAAACCACTACATCTGGAAAAAGTGCCTATTAGAAGCGCATTATGTTCTATAAAAAGGAGTATAGTTTCGAAAATGACCCTAGAAGTATAATTATCACCAATTCCGAGCATTATGGCCGTAACAGAAGTTCTCTGAATGAAAAATTGTTAACTGAACGTAGCATCAACCAGGAGGTGTCACAAGCCACACAGCGCGATTGATTTTGGTTTTATTGAGTGGGCGACATCAATGGATACCAAAATCATTTGTTTTAACTCCACTTTAATGGAAGGCTAAGTCAAAGATCGCGTCTCCGCGAATAGTCTCCTACAGTTTAAGAATTTTAAAGCCAATATTCGTCATGTGCTAAATGTCGTCATAGTCCTGTAGGTGGTGTATTGACTTTTTAGATATTAGGCCGTAGTTCAAGCCCCAGGTGAGACATCCCGAGCAAACTCTGAGTGTAAATAAAAAAGTTTCTCAAAACTCTATTGTTCTGAGCTACTCATGGGTAAAAATTAATACACACAACATGGTTGGTGTCTGAAACTAGGTTGTAATCCTGACTGTATGGTTTTAATGACCAATTAAATTAGTAAGTAAGCTAAATATGTAAAAAGTGCTGCATAATGGTAATATTCAAGCATCTCATCATATTATAGCTCTGAGCGTGTTTTATTTAACTTCTATTGTAAACACCATATGTCAATGTGCTTATAAGAGACTAAACATATATCATACTGGTAATCAAGATGATATTCCAAGTGGTCAATGGAGATGCAAACAAACAACTGAGCATTCACTCTTGCTATAATACTATCCAGGAAGAAACATGCAACCCTATCTATCATCTTTACTTACAACTATCCTATAATAACACAGGGTTTGTTCTGTTGTAAGACATGATAGTTAGCATCGAAAAAATAGGCTCGTTATTAGATTATTATAATCAATAAAGACGCGCACTGATTAAGAGTTAACAGTTTGATAAATGATACCCATATCTAAATTATTGTATCACGTTATGTTTACTAGGATTAGCGTATTACTATTTTCTAAATTTGACAATTGTTACATTTTTACCTTTTAAAAACGTTTAAAATGTGAGCTCGTAAATTGCAAATAAAATAAAAATAAATTTGTTTTTAGTTTTAATTAAAAATTTTTATTATTCGCACAATTTTATGTGCCCGTGTCCACAACTTGATGTAAACAACAACAATTGCTTTGTTTGTTATTCCTCTGTTTATACCCTTTGCATAAACAATAACAATTACTAGACAATTGTTCGACAGATCTTTGTAGCGGAGATCTTCAAACCACGATTACTCTCTTCAAACACACCGTGTCTTCACACAAGACTGACTGAACTTTACAAGAACAGTTTATAAACCTCGACCTATGACTTATGGTGTTTTCTTTTCTACAAAGAAAATGTCACCCTCTTACAAGGTACATTAAAAAAATTGCTGACCAACCCTGTTGTAATGTAATTTTTTATTTGAGAAGAACAAAACACAAATATTAAAAAAGGGTATGCCCTGTGTTTACCACTTATTAAGACAATTAATGAGGGAATGCCAATTTGTTCAAAAGATGACGAAGATGAATCTAATAACTGATTTCTTTACTTTTTCGCAAATAAAATAGATGCAGCAATATCCATATTTATATTTTTTTTAAGGTTTTAGATTTAAAAATATGTTGTATTTTTTGATTTGTTTTCAATAAAATATGTAAATATGAAAAAGGTGTTGCCAGATCGGAAATTTTTCGACTTCATTTTTTGAGCGCTTTATTTTAAAACCAAAAAAAATTTTTAACACTGTTTTAACACTGAATACAATTTTTTTTATATTACTGACTTTGTAGCTTTAATAATGTAATGTTTCCTTAAGATTACTCCATAACAAAACAATGAAAAAATTAACTTCAAAATTGGATAACGATACCAGGCGACTTTTTTTAAATTTCATCTGGTAGCCCTATAAATAAACAAAAGTCATCTGCATTACAGGGCATTATCAGCACTCTCGATTTATACAGGGCATAAAATGCAATGCCCTCCACCATTTGCAAGTGCAAATTATTTAGAATAAAACATGGGTACCACCCTTTTAGAGGGCGAAAAATTTTTAAGAAACAAACACAAAATTGCATTTTTTTAAATAAAATGCACTTTTTTGGTAGAAAAGAAAACACCATTAATTTCTCACAGAAGATGAGTTTAATATTCTGAATGCGAACGGGAGAACCTCCTTGGATACTAACTAGAATACCTCTGTCTATCCTTCTTTAGCATCTCTATAAACTTTATTTCAAAATTTTATACTTTGTTTGATTAAAAAAGAAAAAGAATCAAAAAATACTTTTAAATTAAGAAAATAAAAATTCAATGTATCATTAAAAGCTAAAGCACTTTTCCCACCCAAAACTACATTTGAAATTCATAGGCGAAGTTATTGCAGTTCATTGGAAATCATCACATGAACAATAAACAAAGAAAACACAAATCATCAACGACAGGTGTAAAATGATCTGATCAATAAATAATCTTTGAAAAATTAAATTAGTTTAGTTTAGTTTGGGTCTGTCGAAAATAGGAAAATAAAAAAAAATAAAAATCATCAAATAAAATCCCATCACCATCACCACTAGTATCATCATCACCACGCCACAATATCATCAATTCACACACCACAAATATTTCATGAATTTTTTTTTATTTTTTTTATTATTAATTAACCCACTAAATATATTCCCATAAACAAAAAAAACAGAATGCTGATGACGATGACGATGACGACGCACCACCGCATTGACGGCAAGTCGATATGTCGATATGTTTTGTTGTTTTTGTAAGTGATCTTGTTAAACAAATAAAACAAACAGAAAAAAAAAATATAAAGAAACCTCGGAAATGATTTGAAAAAAATAACAATAAAATTCTTTAATAGTGTTTCTTTTGTTTCTTTTCTTCTTCTTTTTTTGACGATATTTTAGTACTTAAAAGCCCATAAAAATCGACTACTGTTCCTCGCACGCATACCATACTTACCGCGGGTAAAGGGTGTGAGAGTTTTTAACTTCGCATAGACGACACTTCTAAGAAATTTCATTCGTAAATGCTTTTATTTGATGATGATTAAACACCTGAATTATAGGCTGTGCCTTAATACACAGAGAGAATCATTGGGTTAGAATAGAAATTGGACTGACCTTTTGTTTTTTCTGAATTTAAAAAAGCTAAGTAGCGAATAAAAATTTAAGACCTCAATAAGCCCCCATATCGTCATTGAAATATGAAAGAAGTGATATTTGTAAACTTTTCAGATAAGGAGTGCGCAGTAAAAAATTTTGGGCATGTACTTTTATTCATATTGGATTATTTTTCACATAATTGAGGCGATCATACATACAGGGTGGCTGATATGTATTGCAACCAACTTCAGGTTGTTATCATTTGTAAACCGCTCGTCTGACAGCTGACAGATTTATTCCAGTGACAGTTCATTTTATTATTTACAAGCTTACAAAAGCATTTTGATCTATTGCATTCAGAAAAAAAGTTATTCGTGATGGAATTCAAGCGTGATAGTGTGATTGCTTTATATTTGGCTGGAAAACCACAGGTGGCTATCGTTAGAGCCCTCTAGCATTTAAATGTGAATAAATCTTTTGTTTCTCGTACCATTGCTCGTTACCGTGATACTGGCAGTGTTGCATCGCGTCCAAAAAGTGGACGAAAAAAAACGGTAACAACACCAGAAATGATCCGAAAAGTGAAGGCCAGATTTGATCGAAATCCACGCCGCAGTGGTAAAAAAATTGCTCGTGAGCTGAACATATCGCGAGAACGAATGCAGCACATATTTAAAAATGAGCTTGGACTAAAGCCATTGAAGTTCCAAAAAGTGCAAGAGCTCACCGATGGACAAAAAAAAGTTAGACTGGAAAGAGCCAAGGAGTTACTTCGCTTGCACGAAAGTGGCCAATTACCGAATTTGGTTTTCTCCGATGAGAAGCCATTCCACATTGAGCAGTTTGTGAACAAACAAAATGATCGGGTTTACTTGCCAAAGAGGTCAGCTGAAAATTTACACCTGCGATTGGCCACCAGAACTCAAGCGCCGCCGATAGTAATGGTGTGGGCCACCGTAACGGTCGATGGTCGCTCCCCGCTCGTATTCATCGACCGTGGGGTCAAAATAAAAGCCGAATATTATCGGGAAAATGTCTTAAAGACAGTATTGAAGCCCTGGGCAGACAAACATTTCGGCCGCTGACCATGGACATTTTAACAGGACTCAGCACCACCGCACTCAGCACGCGTTAACCCAGAATGGCTTAAGAAGGAGGTTCTTCGCTTCATTTCTACCGCACAATGGCCACCAAAATCTCCGGATCTCAATCCGTTGGAATTTTGCGCCTGGGGTATTTTGGAGAGTAAGGTTCTCACTAAAAAATACCAAAGTGTCGATCATCTCAAGACGGCGCTTCGCCGGGAATGGGCCAAAATACCACAGAGGTGGCCAATTATGGCCGTTTGAAGGCCATAACTCGTACCTAAGGTGGCCAATTTGAACAAATCTAAACTGATTCTAAAATTTGATGTTATTTCCAACATTTTTTGCTTTTGAACAATAAAATTAAAAAAAAATTAAAAAAATATAGCGCTTTACTTTGTTGCATTATACATAATAGGTCATTACTACCCTTCAATCAGAATTACGACCTAGCATCTCACACCACTTATGTTGTGTGTGCTGATTTTATACTTGAGTAGAGGGACCTACAGTTTAAAGTCGATTCCGAACGACAGATTTTTTGTGAAATTTTTCATGGCAATTTTATTTACTCTCAGAGTTTTTGCCAGAAATCTGTTGAGAAGAAGCTGCCGAAGAAATTTTTCTTTCATTTTCCGTTTTGTTCGAGATGTCTGGGACGGGATTTGAACCGTGGCCTCACATCTAATAAGCCAACACACGACTTTTAGGCTATGGCGCCTATGAATCTGTTAACATTACATTAGTTTATAGCCCTATGCACTGCTGAAAGACTCCTCGAGGCCATAATGGTAACTTAGGACGTGTGAGAAAGAATAAAAGGATAGTCAAGAAGGTGAACGCCTTCGAAAGTTTTACTGAATGGTAGTCGTACGTTTTAAGTTTTACGTTTGACATGTGCCATTACCTAGCGGTAATGGCAGTTATCCTCAAGAAGAGACACTGCCTGATTTGTTTATTATGCTTGTTATTCACGTTATCTCCTCTGAGGAGAAAGGGCTTACAACCCGCTGTTTTTTAAATTTGAAAATATTCGAAAACTACGATGAATATTTTTCGTTTTAGTCCGGTATTTGAAGTTTGACTGCTCGGTTTGAGACGGGTGCCATATATATACGTCAATCACTAGGTGCATCACAGCGGCTGACGTCGTGTAAATACAGCAGTTGGTTATTCGTTCACAGAGGCTGATGAGGGCTTACACTGCAATCATTTATGTGTTCACTTCCGTTTACGCGAACGCTGATAACGATGAATGGTCAGTCGCGCCATCGTGAAAAGTTGAAAAGTATGGTGCAGGTGCGACGTCGTAAAATGTGCACCATAATTGCCAATATTGCCACTGTCGTTGACGCTGCGATTGTCGCTGTAATAGCTACTGTTGTCGCTGTTGCCACTGTAATTGCTGCTGTAATTACTACTGCAATTGCGGCTGTTGCCATTGTAATGGCCGCTGTTGTCGCTGTAATTTTCTCTGTAATTGTCGCTAGTGAGCCAATAACATTCTCTATCCAAAAAAAAGATAGGTAAGGTACAGTATTCCCTCGATTTACGTCGTAGAATGTTCCGGAAAAAGGCGACGTAAATCGAATTTCATATTGCTCATACTACAAAGTAGTATGTTTTTAACAAGGAACTTAAAAAAGTTACAGTAATCTTTCGATTTACGTCACAGTTGGTTAAAAAAAAGCGACGTAAATCGAATGACAACGCAAATCGAAGTTGAACGGAACAAAATTTTTGACGACGTTAAACGAAACAACGTAAATCGAGGGAATACTGTACTCAAGCAGAGACTTATGCCAAGTGTATTCGTCTACTCTAATATTGAATTCTACTGTATTTTTCTCACAGTGTCAACGAAGAAAAAAACATGAGCACCGGTATATTTAGCATATTGAAAATACAATTAAATTTGTTAATATATCGGGCAAACAATGTTGTAAAACTCCTAAAATAAAGAAAAAAAAAATACAAAAACGAATTTCAAATAATAAAAATTCAATTCGAATCTGAAACTGAATCTGGAATCAGAAACCGAATGAGAAACGTGAATTGAATGGTTCTGTTTTATTGTTTGTATTTTTTTTTTTTTTTTTTTTTTTGAAAACCAAGTGCGTCTATAAACATTTGTTGAACCAATTAACGCTTATTTTATAGCCCTTTAAACAAAATTCTATTGACGCAGTCTTTTTCTTTTTACCGCTTTGTCTGTCTACTTCTTGGAGTGGAGTTTTTTTTAGGAAAAATTACAACTGAAATCAACAAACAAACAGTAAGTATTTGTTTATGAATTTTTTTTTTGTATTGCATTGGTTGGTTGGCATTTTAATTGTTTATTTACTTAGGCCTCAGCAACTTAACAATACGACAAGAAATTTAAATGGAAAAATTTTGTTGGTTTCGAATAGCTACTAAAATGTAATCGATAACACATTAAATCCTATAAAGAATAAATTCTTTGAAAATATAATGTTATCGATATTTAGTTTTAAAAACCTTTTTTTTTTTTGTTATCGAGTTAGATTATGGTGCGCCTTACATTCATTTAAGTGTAGAATTGACACAACGTATCGAACTGCCATTAATTTTAACACTTGACTGGAAATAAACTCAATACTTATTACTGTTATTGCCGGTGTTGTTGGTGTTCTTGATGGCATAAAATATTATATCGTTACCTATTGCAGGATAAGAGTGCATAGTTTTAAGATGACCAGCTTTTAACATTTCTTTTATTAAGAAACTTTAGTCACTTGGAAGAAATGGAATTTCGATTTTCAATATGGACGTAGACCATTCTGTTATCTTTATTGGCATAGTGGAGAAATCCATTCCGACTATCATGCCCACAATGATGCCAAAGAATTGCCGTATCCTGTCTGGAATTCAAGTGGTAGTTCATTCCACTGTGATCCGATTTATATTGTTACGAAAATGGAAATGGTGTTATTGAAATGATAAACAAAGGCTCCAAAAACAAAACAATGGAAATTTGTTTACATGGTCAACGAATAAACAAAAATATAGCAACAACATTAGTATAAAAAAGGGGATAAACAAGTAAACAGGCAACAACGTAAACAAAATGCACAAATAACAATAAACAACTTGTTTACATTTATAGAGATTTCGCGAAGGTAAAGACATTCTCCTTCAAGTGCATTCATCAGACTGCTTACCCTGCGATATACAGTAGCGAGAAAAAAAATGCAACGCTATGTTGTATGATATTCAATCGAGGCTCAAAACTTATAACGTTATCCAATTCCACTCCACTTTTGTTTTTTTATTCATTGATTTCTAAATTTTAATAAAAGGTATCATTAAGCGTTTTTTGCTTCCCTTTCTACTTAATTTTTTTCGATTTATAAAAAAAAGTGAAAAAATTTTGCGAGAAAAAAAATGCAACGCAATGTGGTAAAGGTAAAAGGAGATCAACTAGAGGAATTAAAATAAAAGTTTATTGAAAACTTTGCAAACGACCAAAGTTTTGTGGAGCGAAGAATCAAAGTTTAACTTATTTGGCTCTGATGGGTTAAATTACATTCGTTGGCCCCTAAAACAAAGATATTTACAAAATTCTGTAAATAAACAACATTCTGTACCACCAGAGCCAAATAAGTTAAACTTTGATTCTTCGCTCCACAAAACTTTGGGCCACTGCTCTTTTGACCAATGCAGATACGTCTAGCAAAGTCGAGCCGTTTTTTCTTAATAACTTTACTTATAAGTGACTTCTTGGTTGGTCTTCTAGCTAATAAATTTTCCTCTCTTAACCGGTTTCTGGCTGTGTGGACGCCAATAGAAACCCCTAATTGGTCGTTTGAATAATTAGTAACATCTACTACCGTTTTCCGATGGTCAGCTTTTACTATTTTTACCATTTGACGGTCTTGGCGGGCAGTAGATTTACGAAGTCGACCACTTCCTCTTTCTTTCCACGATATTTGTTTGACGATATCGCGATGAAATCGGACAAACCATTGATTTGTTGATATTAAATTGATGAGCAACTTCATTCATTGATTTGCCTCTTTTTGCCAAAGACCTTACAATGGCAAATTGCTATCTGCTGACAGCTGTTTCTATTTTAAAATTCACAATTTGCAAAGTTTTCATTAAACTTTTATTTTAATTCCTCTAGTTGATCTCCTTTTACCTTTACCACATTGCGTTGCATTTTTTTTCTCGCAAAATTTTTTCACTTTTTTTATAAATCGAAAAAAATTAAGTAGAAAGAGAAGCAAACAACGCTTAATGATACCTTTTATTAAAATTTAGAAATCAATGAATAAAAAAAAACAAAAGTGGAGTGCAATTGGATAACGTTATAAGTTTTGAGCCTCGATTGAATATCATACAACATAGCGTTGCATTTTTTTTTTCTCGCTACTGTAAGAGGCAAGACAGAGCAGGCAACGGGAATTCAGAAATAATTCAGTCAGTCTTGTGTGAAGACACGTTGCGTGTGAAGAGAATAATTGTGGTTTGAAGATCTCTGTTATAAAGATCTATTGAACAATTCTTATTGTGTACGCGGAAGAGTGTAAAGAATAATAACAATTAAAGCAAATTGTTGTTGTTTAAGTCAAGTCGTGAAAGGTGGCACACGGAATTTTGCAAATGAGAATCAAGCGATTTATGAGGCATGGTCGAATCATGGTAAGGCGAATTAACGTTCAAAGAGATTCCATAAAGTTTTTGGAGGGTTTGGCATAGGATAGGCTTTAGTTACACACTGGATTAGAGATTTAATTAAAGTCGCGACCTATTCAGTTTGCCCTTTATCTGCACGACAAAGTGCAGATATTCGTGTATAGGGCGTACAGCTTTGTATAAAAAACTCAGCTCAATAGAAGTTCGGGAAAATCGTTTGTCCTAGGCAATAGACACAGAGGGAGGCGTTATGGAATTACGTTCACAACGACAAAATGTTATCGAACCAAATCTTATAAACAAAACCTACCATTCGATGAAAATAACATTGGAATTATTTTTACTACCCCTCCAGAAATCTATCACATATACATACATAATTGGTCATTACAACCCTTCAGTCAGGATTACGACCTAGCTTCTCACACCACTTATGTTGTGTGCGTTAATTTTATACATGAGTGGCGGGACCTACAGTTTAAAGTCGACTCCGAACGACAGTTTTTTGAGAAGCTTTTCATGGCAATTTTATTTACTCTCAGAGTTTTTGCCAGAAATCTGCTGAGAGGAAGTCGCCGAAGAAATATTTACATATTGTCGTTTTGATGTCTGACCTGGGATTCGAACTCGGGCCTTCAGTCTAATAAGCCAACACACTACCTACTAGACTACGGCGACTATCTATCACATATGGTCAGTCTAATATTACGCTACCATTTCATCATTTGCAACAGTGTCAACATTACCACACCAACAGCATCATCATCATCCCCATCTCAGCTCAACTCAACTCCGCTTATACAGAAATAACATGAATGCGGACAAGCACTTGGCATCATCTTATCACACATTCTGTCCAAGATAAACTCAAAAAGCAAATGAAACGAAAATAAACGCAATCAGCACTAAAATTCCCTACATGACATGCCACAAAATGCGGATGCGCACCTCCAACTTAAGGCCACAATCAAAAGAAAGACATTTTATTACGTTATAAAGCAACCGCACAACACTCGTTGAGACGCATTCTCTTGCCTCTATCGCACTCCAAAAACAAAACGTAGCTTTGGGCTAAAAATCCAATGTTTTTTTCCACTTTTTTTGTTTTTTCTTTTTCATTTAGGCTTTTGACATTCAATTCAGTTCAGTTTTACAAACCAGAAGCTGTTTAAACACATCACAAGGAGAAGAGTGCTTAACATAAGCTGGACCTTGTTCATAAAGTGGCTAGCAAGCGGCAACATCATCATCATCATCATCGTAAAGTTTAAATGGAAATTATAATTTCGGATTCGCTTTCGGTTTTTGTGTCTTTGTTTTTCGTTCGCATTTAAACGAAATGTTGTGTAATAAATAGGCTTTACAATGTGAAATGCTTTAGAGTACATGGCCACTTTATCATACAATCATGCCGATCGGTTAGCTAAACAGATTGCCTGTACGGCTCCTTGTTGGTTGGAATTGGTTGAATGGCCAATTAAAATAAAAATTTCGCTTTTCAATATCAATGTATCAATAATTATAGGTTGTCTATTGCATACCTTTTATTAAGTACGTGCTTAAGTTACATTTTAAAATAGAAGACGAATTAAAAGGGCCCCTTTTTTAGTACTTAAATAGCAATAGCGTCACTATAACAGGTCGATGCAAGGGGATCGAAAATAAACAAAAAAAAAAACACGCCTTAAACCTGAAATCTATTGAAATATCAACAGACGAGTTTACGAGTTGTGGATAATGTAATACTCCTGTACGATCCGTTAGTATAACCTTAAGTAATCAATAAAAGACCACGACCAATAGACCGGTAGACCAGTCATCTTTCCACTCAGTACTCCAATAAGAACAACTTCGCTGTCTACAAAAGGAGGACAAAAAGGAGGTATGGAATACATGGATATCATTATCGAAATGTAATGGACTACGATTTAATAATACTAGATGACCCGTGTGAATATTTCGCACCGTTAGTTGTCACGGTGCGAAATACCGTTAGTTGTCATTTTTGTAACATAAAATGAAAATAATTAATAGAAATTTTATTAAAAGTATAAAAATATTAGAAATCATAATATATCATACATATTTACATACATACATACATATGTTTAAATGCTTTTATAATACTTCTTTGAATACAATGTTAGAGGTAATGACATGATCATCGTTAACTTTTTGCCCGTACGAATCCCTAATACAAACAAAAATTTCTTTAACCTTCCTATACCCGCATCACAACGGGCCGCTATGCGTGCTCAAGGGAGCTTTGTGACATCAGAGCTACCACTCCGACCTCCTATACCCGCGCGTTGGTCTGTGAGACCGATTTTTTTATTATTGCGATTTTTTTTGTAAAAAAATAGTGCCAGTAAGTTGATATCACTGGTAGCTTCATTATTCGTAATAAGCTTCGTTTTTGCATCAAAAAAAATTTTTTGAAATAGTACCAAGGATATAGAATTTCCCATTGTCGGTCTCACAGACCAACGTGCGGGTATTGGTGTTTCACTTTTTGGCGCGGATATAGGAAGGTTAAACGTACGCACTCGAGAAAAAGCCACGTATAACTGCCCATGTGAAAAGACCGGTTCTGGTAAATACAATCCTACCTTTTGAAGGGTTTGACCTTGTGCTTTGTTTATCGTCATAGCAAAAGCAACCTTCACAGGGAATTGTTTTCGTGTCATTCGGAAAGGCACAGTTGGATCAGAAGGTGTAAGGTTGATTCGGGGTATGAGTACAGTTTTATCGGTATGAAAAGACACCGTATTAATACACTTCATAAAACAAACAATGCCATGACAATAACGACATTACCAAAATGGCTTTTACAACTTTATATATTATGTGGAATAGCATTACAATTAAGCGACCCTGTTTATCGCACTTGATCTAACAACTACTGCAAAGTATTGCCAAAACAGCTTTTTACAACTTAATATGCATATTATATATAACTGACTTAGTAATAAGCGGCATTATAGTAAATAGCGGTATTACCAGAATGGATTTTAATACATACTATATTATGTAGAACTGCATTACTATTAAGCGACCCTGTATTACCACACTTGAACAAAAACATATAATCATAGTGACAACAGTATTATCATGCAGTTCTATATAAAATATAATTTTTATCAACGAAAATATTAATTTTTCAATTTCTAATTATTTTTTGTCATTAGTGTTAGATATAAGCTTTAAAATGAGATATCATTCATTAAATTTGATGCGGTGGTATGGGAGATATTTGCAACCGACAAAAAAAGTGCTTTAGAAATAATATATATGATTAATACGAAAATGAAAAATCAAGACACTGGTGTTTTGCTATGATATCGCTGAACATTAAAGTTTATAAACAAAAGCTACAAAAACAAAACAATGCAAGTAAACAATCCTGTTTACAAATTATCGTACTGCTTACTATAACAACAAATACCAGCATAAAAAAATGGTAAACAAGTAAACAAATATATACCAACAACACTGCAATAATAAACGTAAACAATGTTGTTTACATTTATAGAGATTTCGAGAAGGCAAAGTCATGAACTTTCGCCTTCAAGAACATTCATCAGACTTTTTACACTGCCATATAAAAGGTAAGGCAAAGCAGGCGACTGAGTTAGTGAAGTTCAGTCAGTCTTGTGTGAAGACGCGGTGTGTTTGAAGAGAGTAATCGTGGTTTGCAGATCTCCGTTACAAAGATCTGTCGAATAATTGTCTAGTAATTGTTATTGTTTATGCAAAGTGTGTAAACAGAGGAATAACAAAGAAGAGCAATTGTTGTTGTTTACATCACACAGAATTGTGCGAATAATAAAAAAATTTAATTAAAAATAAACACAAATTTATTTTTATTTTATTTGCAATCTACGAGCTCATATTTTAAACGTTTTTAAAAGGTAATAATGTAACAATATATACATGGAACTTGCATACAATTCCTGGAGTAGACATCAATAAAGTACTTTTTGCCTTTATACAAAAAATACTTTTTCTCTTCTACACAAAGCATTTCCTCAGTTTATACTGAATGCCTTTTCCTCCTTTAAAAAACTTTGTATTACAAAAAGTAGCCCTTTTTTTACAAAAAGTACTCTCTTTTCTTCATTAGAAGAAGTCCTTTTGCCGTAAAATTTTTTTCTCTTAAAACTACACCATATTTTTCTTTACTTTCTTTTTAAATAGAAGATAACAAAAAGGAATTTTCTTTTTACGTAAAGAACTTTATTTTACAAAAGGAACTTTATTTACAAAAAGTACTTTTTCCTTTTTTATAAAATGAGTTCCTTTTTCCTTTTTGAAGTCGCCGTAGTCTAGTAGGTAGTGTGTTGGCTTATTAGACGTAAAGCCAGGGTTCGAGCCCCAGGCCAGACATCAAAACAAAATACGAAAAAAATATTTCTGCGACGACTTCCTCTCAGCAGATTTCTGGCAAAAACTCTGAGTGTGAAATAAAATTGCCATGAAAAAGTTTCTCAAAAAATCTGTCGTTCGGAGTCGATTTTAAACTGTAGGTCACGTCACTTATGTATAAAATTAACACAGACAACATAAATAGTGTGAGAAACTAGGTCAATAATCCTGACTGAAGAGTTCTAATGACCAATTATGTATGTATGTTCCTTTTTCCTCGCTTAACGGACTTTTAATTTTTGTGCTATAAAGGACTTTATTTTACAAAAGGTACTTCATTTACAAAAAGTCCATTTTCTTTTTTATAAAATAATACTTTATTTATTGCAAAAAGTACTTATTCATCGCATTTAAAGACTTTCCGAGCGTATTATGGAAATCCACCAATGACCACATGTTCTAACTACCCCATACCTTGGCAAATAGCCATGATTACCAAGTCGGCATACTCCATCTTCTTGTCCACCACTAAAAAGCAGCATTTGATTACCCATTAAGAGATCGCATTTATGTCGCAATTTCTGAGCTGTGAGACTGGATTGATAAAACTTTACACTAAGACGCTAAGGACCTCTTACAACTTCATAAAGTTAGGAAAGGACCTTTCGTAACTTGTTAATAATGTGCGAGGTTTCAGTCAAGGTGACCCTCTATCATTTGATCACGTCATCTTAGTTAGAAAAAGTGTTCTGCCAAAGACTGGAGTCCATCAAAATTATGCCTTGCGTATGCAAACGATATTGCCATAATTGAGGGTCCTATAGGACTGCCGGGTTGCCGTAGTCTAGTAGGTAACATGGTGGCTTATTAGACGTGAGGCCACGGTTCAGACCCCAGGTCGGACATCTCGAACTAAACGAAATAAGAAAAATATTTCTTCGGCGACTTCCTCTTAGCAGATTTCTGGCAAAAACTCAAAAAAAAAATCTGTCGTTCGGAGTCGACTTTAAACTGTAGATGCCGCCACTCATGTATAAAATTAACACACACAACATAAGTGGTGTGAGAAGTTAGGTTGTAATCCTGACTAAAGGATTGTAATGACTAATTGTGTATGTAAAAAATAGTACCAAAAAAAGTACATACATACATAATTGGTCATTACAACCCTTCAGTCAGGATTACGACCTAGCTTCTCACACCACTTATGTTGTGTGCGTTAATTTTTATACCTGAGTGGCGGGACCTACAGTTTAAAGTCGACTCCGAGCGACAGTTTTTTGAGAAGCTTTTCATGGCAATTTTAATACTTTCAGAGTTTTTGCCAGAAATCTGCTGAGAGGAAGTCGCCGAAGAAATATTTTCATAATTTCGTTTTGATGTCTGACCTGGGATTCGAACTCGGGCCTTCAGTCCAATAAGCCAACACACTACCTACTAGACTATAGCGACTTCAAAAAAAAAGTACTTTTTATTTAAATTCAACCACAACGAATAACTAATATTACCTACCAAAAGAGTAGCTGAGTCATGTAACAACATAAAAAAAAACCCACTAAACAGAGTCTGATTTGTTTAAAGTGTTGTACTCATTTGTTGCCTAAATTGAACACCAAAAAAAAAAAAAACGCAAAAGTACTAACGAAAAATTTAAACATCTTTACTGTGATTATGCAGTAGCCAACACGCAAACTTGCAACAACAGCGACATAAAAACTGAAGAAGCAAAGAAAGCGCAACCAATTGCTAATCATGAACAGGCCGTTGATAACGTCATTGTGTATTACAAGTAAAATGGCAATGAAAATACATTAATTTTCACTTTTTTTTTTTTCTTTTCTTACAAACCTTTCGCCAGGAGTACCGTCAAACAACAGCGACTAGTAGAATTACAAAAACAAAACTCACGTATTTAATTATGAATTATCAAAAAAACAAAATAAAAGAAGACTTTTTAATGTATAACCAAACCAATCAACATTAATTTATGAAAATATGGAACAATTATAACCAAAGGCCATCACTATCGCCATCGCCATCACCATCACCATCATAATCATTACAAGGCATCTTCAAACGGAGCGCTTTTTATAATGAAACGTCTTTTGTTTGTGTAATGGCCAAACAAAGTACTTGTTAAAGTACTTTTATGGTAATGAGCACAACAAATAAATTCTGTTGCAATGATTTGTTGAATTTTTAAGAAATAATTACAAGGTTAAGGCATAATTAATGAGTGAACACAAGTTGTTGTACGAGTAATAATGAAGATGATGTTGCTAAAATTTGCAAAAATAAAGTGAAATTTTGCAAATGAAGAAAAAGTACTTAAAAAAAGAAATAAAAGATAAAAAAACCTTTCTTTTGTTCCACTTACATTTTAAATGGCAATTAAAGGGGAATAAAAATTTATTGCAGTAGAGATTCGTTTTTACGCATTAAAAATAGTTACTTAATCAGACAAAATAAATGGTACTTGAAGTACTAAACTAAAGTGATTCGTTGCAAAATGGTATCATTTTAATATTTTTACTTCAATAGTTACCCTTTCGGTTTTCCAGTATGCAACATACAAGGTGGCTGATATGTATTGCAACCAACTTCAGGTTGTTATCATTTGTAAACCGCTCGTCTGACAGCTGATAGATTTATTCCAATACCAATTATGTATGTATGTATGTAGAAATTTTTACCAGCCAGAATGCCATATCGTGATACTAGGAATTTTATACGCTCCAGCAAACAAGCGCTGTTTAAAAAAGACGACACCAAGACGATCGACTTCAACCAAGTTACTAAACATCGTTAGAATGAATTTCAGACGATTGGACACAATGTTCAAATGTATGGATATATACATATCAGGGTGGCTGATTTGTATTGCAACCAACTTCAGGTTGTTATCATTTGTAAACCGTTCGTCTGACAGCTGACAGATTTATTCCAGTGACAGTTCATTTTATTATTTACAAGCTTACAAAAGCATTTTGATCTATTGCATTCAGAAAAAAAGTTATTCGTGATGGAATTCAAGCGTGATAGTGTGATTGCTTTATATTTGGCTAGAAAACCACAGGTGGCTATCGTTAGAGCCCTCTAGCATTTAAATGTGAATAAATCTTTTGTTTTTCGTACCATTGCTCGTTACCGTGATACTGGCAGTGTTGCATCGCGTACAAAAAGTGGACAAAACAAAACTGTAACAACACCAGAAATGATCCGAAAAGTGAAGGCCAAATTTAATCGAAATCCACCCCGCAGTGGTAGAAAAATTGCTCGTGAGCTGAACATATCGCGAGAACGGATGCAACACATATTGAAAAATGAGCTTGGCCTAAAGCCATTGAAGTTCCAAAAAGTGCAAGAGCTCACCGATGGACAAAAAAAAGTTAGACTGGAAAGAGCCAAGGAGTTACTTCGCTTGCACGAAAGTGGCCAGTTACCGAATTTGGTTTTCTCCGATGAGAAGCCATTGCAAATTGAGCAGTTTGTGAACAAACAAAATGATCGGGTTTACTTGTCAAAGAGGTCAGCTCAAAATTTACACCTGCGATTTGCCACCAGAACTCAAGCGCCGCCGATGGTAATGGTGTGGGCCACCGTAACGGCCGATGGTCGCTCCCCGCTCGTATTCATCGACCGTGGGGTCAAAATAAAAGCCGAATATTATCGGGAAAATGTCTTAAAGACAGTATTGAAGCCCTGGGCAGACAAACATTTCGGCCGCTGACCATGGACATTTTAACAGGACTCAGCACCACCGCACTCAGCACGCGTCAACCAAGAATGGCTTAAAAAGTTCATTTCTACCGCACAATGGCCACCAAAATCTCCGGATCTCAATCCGTTGGACTTTTGCGCCTGGGGCATTTTGGAGAGTAAGATTCTCACTAAAAAATACCAAAGTGTCAATCATCTCAAGACGGCGCTTCGCCGGGAATGGGCCAAAATACCGCAGAGCCACTTTCGTGCAGCCTGTGATGGCTTTGTCGGCCGTTTGAAGGCCATAATTCGTACCAAAGGTGGCCGGCCAATTCGAACAAATCTAAACTGATTCTAAAATTTCATGTTATTTCCAACATTTTTTGCTTTTGAACAATAAAATTTAAAAAAAAAATTAAAAAAATATAGCGCTTTACTTTGTTGCATTATATATCAGCCACCCTGTATATGCTTAGTAATCATGAGAAGAATGTTTCATATCTTCATAAAGATAACCGAAAGTCCTCTACTAAATTATATTTCGCATAACATCCATCAGAACATTTAATGCCAATTAACTCCCAGTATAAATTCGGCTTGCAATGCTCGATCATAGTATATTTAGCTGCATTTCTGCTTTTCTCAAAAATGTAAAATCCTGTGAAACAGCACAATATGGACATACATACATACATAATTGGTCATTACAACCCTTAAGTTAGGATTACGACCTAGCTTCTCACACTGTTTATGTGTGTGGACTATATAGACTCCAAACGACAGATTTTTGAGAAACTTTTCATGGCAAATATGTTTATGCTCAGAGCTTTTGTCAGAAATCTGCTGAGAGGCAGTCGCCGAAGGAATATTTTTTCATATTTAGTTTTGAAGAAAATGTCGGACCTGGGACCTAAAGACGAATACAATTGTGACCTAAAGAGGAATACAATTCATTTATATGCAGATACCTCGAAGTCAATTGTGAGGCTTCTCGACCTCATACGGAAGAACGCGAATGTGCTCTTACTTCCGCCGCACTATCCGTATGAGGAACGCTCTACCTACAGAATTTATTACAATCACTTCCAAGGTTCATAAACACTACTACCTCTTTCCTCTCAATAACAACCTATTTTTCTAGTTCCAAAACAATATACTGTGATCGTCTGAGCGTACTGTGTGTAGATTCCCTATTATAGTATAAGAATTGAACACTTTACACAGGTCCTTATTATTACAATACATGGTCATCTTTGTTCTTTGAGAATGTTTACCACACTGAGAACTTGTTTAAGACTCATGTTGGTAGAATCCGCGCAGGAAATGTTCTTTACAGATTCGTATGCCATTTTTATTTACTAAACTTTATTTTACTTCAAGAATCACCCGTTTTTACAGCTCGTATTACCATTATAGACTTGAGGCTTGCATCAAAATTATACATGATTGACGGGACCTACAATTTAAAGTCGACTCCGAACGACAGATTTTTTAGAAATCTTTCTTGGCAATTTTATCTACTACCAGAGTTTTTGCCTGAAATCGTTTTTCATATCTTCGTTTTGATGTGTGACCTGTGTTTTGAACCGAGGCCTTACGTCTAATAAGCCAACACACTACCTACTAAACTCCGTCGACTTCCTTGGTCCAATATATTTTGAAAGTTATTTTTTTGCTAATATTCTTGACAATGTTGCCTTAATCAGTTTCTGAACCACTCCCCTCGTCGAACACTCAGGTCTCTGAATGGCTACCCTCTGTTATTGAATCTTTCTCGTAAGGGCTGAGTCAGCGTAACCGCCTTATGGATATATTGTACTCTTCTCAGTGCTTCAACTGATACACTTACACGCATCGTTTCAGTTCCTTTAAGAATACGGCATCAATTTCAATATCGCCAAATATAGATTCCAATTAGCAAGTTCGCTGAGTTAGCGTAACTGCCTTAGGGATTTATTGTACTCTTCTCAGTGGTTCATCAACTAATACACTTGCAAACATCGTTCCAGTTGTTTTCAGGAAACGGAATCAGTTCCAACATCGCCAAATATAGATTTCAATACGCAAATTATTAGAATCATATCGAGCTTCGATATAAACGTTACTTTTACATGGGAGATCATGGTGCTCCTGAACAGAGTCGATTACTAGACAGCAAATAACAAATGAAATTCAGGCAGGGCAACCTCTGAGGTAATCAAAAGTCCACAGTACTAATCCTAACATAACAAGCCAACACATTTTCACAGAAGGCGTTGTTTTTAGACACCTACACTTGGCAACCCTATCATTCTAGAGCCTGCTACAATTGACTGCCTATCGTCTGCTTAGCTGGAAAAACTTGTTTAATTAAAATGAAACAAAGGAAAGAACCAAGGAGATGGAAGAAATGCTTTTTGAGTCCTTGAAATACGAAAGGAATTAAAAAATAATAGATTCGATTGATACAAAGCATTTTAGAAAAATAGTACGCCCAAAGAGATGAATATAAGTTTTTTTTCCATCAATAGTTGGTTAATGATGCCGACCACAGGCCCACCGACCTTTAAATTTGTGAGAACCTTCAGCTTTAATCCCTTTATAGTTGACTTATCTCAGAGTGTGCCTTGATGGCTTGTTTTTCTGCTTATATCTTGCCAAAGCAAGTCGCCGTAGTCTAGTAGGTAGTGTTTTTTAGCTTATTAAACGTAAAAGGCACGGTTAAAACCCCAGATCAGGCGTCAAAACGAAAATATGAAAGAAATATTCCTCGGCGACTTCTTCTCAGCAGACTTCTGGCTAGAACTTGGAGAGTAAAATAAAATTAGCATGAAAAGTTTCTCAAATCTGTCGTTCAGAGTTGACACATTAAACAGTAGATATCACCACTCATGATTAAATTTAACACACACCACATGAACGGTGTGCGAATTAAGGTTGTAGTCCTGGCTAAAGGGGTTGTAATGACCAATTAAGCATGTCCCATCTGTAATTGGTTCATAATGCAGATCTCAAAGGGCCACCGATCTTTAGAAATATTTTGTCATTCCCTTTAATATTTCTGTAAGAACCTTTATCTTTAACCCCTGTATAATTGACTTATATATCTCTGGGTGTAACTTGATCAAATGTTTTGCTGGGTTTCTCTTCTATATTACCAAAGCTACTGTCATAAATAAAGGTTATGTTTATCTCTATATTTTTTAGGGTGCCCACACAGGTGAACCACAAAGTTACATTATTCACACGTTACAGTTGCTAAACTCGTAAAACCATTTGAATCTTTTTGAAAATTAGTTCATTTTTGAAAACACCACTGCCAACACAACATTCCCTTGGTGTCTTTAACGTCTGGCGAAACTTTTTGCCTATATGTACCAGAGATCAGCGATGAATCATTTTTTCGCTACTCATAAGCACTCATGAAATTTTGAATATATGTGAGTCAACAATATTGAAATTTAACTATGTACTGTGATTCATTCATACTCACTACAACGTTGATTTATAAGTACAGGTTGCACTGAGTATGCATACAATGTTGACATCAAGCTCATACCATTCGAAATATGTTTGATTCATAAGCCTACTCATTTAGATTCATAACTTTAGAAAAATACTTATAATACTTATAAATGATTAGAGTAACTCGAATCATAGTTATTTTGTGATTCTTGTAAATGTTGTGTTAAGGAGAGTCGAAATCCATAACATCATACGTGTTGTTAGGTATGAATATGATGAGTACATCAAACTTTGAATATAAGTATGAGGTTCTATGATATTAAAATAAGTATGAATGCGTATAAGTATCAGAGATCAGCAATGAATCGTATTTTCGCTACTCATAGGTACTTATGAAATTTTGAGTCAAGAGTATTAAAATTCAACTATTCTGATTCATTCGTACTCACTACAACATTGATTTATAAGTATAGGTTGCAATGAGTATGAGTACAACGTTGACATCAAACTCACAACATTCGATTCATTGTTTGATTCATACACCTACTCATTCAGATTCATAAATTTAGAGAAATACTTATAATACTTACGAATGATTCGAGTCACTCGAATCATTCATCAAAATTTACAGTAGTAGTTATTGTTGCATTTACAAAAGAAGAGAAAAGAAAAGACAAAGACAGCAAGCAAAGCACACACACAACCTTCTAGCGAGTATTGTGGTGTTCGTACTCGAATCATCCTTATTTTGTGCTTCGTGTATATGTTGAATCATGGAGAGTCGAAATCAAGAACATCGTGCGTATTGTTAAGTATGAGTACGATGAGTATTTCTAACTTTGAATATGAGTAGTATGAGTATGATATTAAAATAAGTATGAATGCGTATAAGTAGCTGAAATTATAAGTATGACTCGAATCTACTCATCGTTTTGAATACTCGTTGCTGATCTCTGATAAGTATGTAAAAAATTATGAGTATGATTCAATTCTACACATTTTTTTGAATACTCATTGCTGATCTCTGATATGTACCGTATTGCAAAGGGCATAGGGTAGCGTCTAATTGCTTTGAATTTCATTTCAGGGATATCCACAACAAACTTTCGAAAGTTTTGCATTCTATAACAGTCGCAACATAATTATTCTGCTTCATACTCAATCAATGCCTAAGTACTGCTCTATTGTTTGGAACAAATGTGTGGAAGTTATCGATGCCAATTGCTAAACTTACAGCATTTCATGGTTTATTTCATATTTTCCACTATATTTGGCATGAACAATTAAAATTTAAAGAAAAAAACACACTGAAATGCCTTTAAAAACTGATTTTCTGATTTTCACAATGTGTTGTACACTTTAAAACTGAATTGGTTGGAGAAGACTTAAATAGTTAAACGAGTATCTTACAAGTACTCCAACTAATTTTACATGCAAATGCCATTTCATAGCAAAGAAGAAGATCTCACAGGTAATTTTATGCATTTGCCAAGTATGAATTAAGCCAATCACTTTTGGTAATAATCAGCCTTCTTTTTTACTTTTAGTTGGTGTTGTAACAGACATCTCTGGACAGAGAGACAGACAGAGAGACAGACAGACATACAGCAAATATTGAAAGAAAGACGGCATTACCTTATTCTGCTGTTGCTGTTGCTATTGCTGTTAAGGCAAGTGCAGCTTGAGTGGCAGCAGTATTGATATCGTGCTGCCGAAGAATTTGTTGTTATCCCAGCACTGCTGGTGGGCATGTTCAGCATTTTAATTGACACAAATGCGGATAAAATAAATCCTGAAAGAAAAGAAAAAAAAAACATATTCAGAGCAACAGTGGCTACAGTGCCATTACCAAGCACTGTTAAGCTTTAAATCTTACCAATACTTGTCTGTCTGCTCTTCTTTTAATGCAAATACTGCACAGAGATATGGACAGCAGCAGCAGAAGAGGATGAAGAATTTTTTAAGAACTCAAAAGTTCCGACCTTAGAGAGCTCAACAATGTTCACAGTTCTGGATTAGGATTGTTTTTCAAGGTAATTAAGACATTTTTTCTTTTGTGTCTTTCTCTTTTTTTTTTTTTTCTTTACTTTTGAACATTTTAGCTGCTGTAGTTCTGTATGCCTTATGTTGCATGTTGCTGTTGGTGTCGTCTTTATTGCTGTTGTGTTTTAGCTGCTTTGATTTTTTTTTTTTTCGTGTTTTGGTTTGAAACATAAAAAGATAATAAATGTGAGAGATTATGGGGCGTAATGGAAATTTAATGTTCAATGAAATGAATTTCATTTCATTTGCCTTTCATGTTTGAAACTAATTTTTGATTTGTATTGATTTCACTGAGTTGAGAACAAGAGAAATGGTAATGGTAAATACCACTATTAAACAACAATTTCTGGGTAATTTAAAACAGGCTAAGGTTAATATATTGCATCATATTTTAAAGGATTTCATTTGTAGAGAATTTCATATATTATTTTCTTTATATTGTTACGTTTTTACCATTTAAAAACATTTAAAATATGAGCTCGTAATTTCCAAATAAAATAAAAATAAATTTGTGTTTACTTTTAATGAAAATTCTTTATTATTCGCACAATTCGGTGTGCCACTGTTCACAACTTTATGTAAACAACAACAATTACTATATTGTTACGAAAATGGAAATGGTGTTATTAAAATAATAAGCAAAAGCTCCAAAAACAACACAATGGACTTGATCACACATAAAATGATAAACAAAAGCTCCAAAAAACAAAACAATGCAGTTGTTCACGTGATCAACGAATAAGTAAACATATAGCAACAAAAACAACAGGCTTGTTTACAAGATCGATGAATAAACAAAAATATAGCGGAAAGACAAATAAACAAAACAACAACAATTCTGCCTGGACGAAAGTAAACAAGATACACGAACAACAATGATGACGAGATGTTTACATTTTTGAATTGTTCCCGAAGGCCGTCATCATCCTTCAAGGGCATTCATCACACTGTTGATCCAGTGATATAAAAGGCAAGATAAAGCGAGTAACGGGGATTCAGTTAGAATTCAGTCAGTCGTGTATGAAGACACGTGATTCTCGGAGATCGAGTTAAGTTAGTCGTGTGACGACGTCGCGTTGAATTGAGTGAGAATTCAACCAGTGGTGTGTGAAGATACGAGATCAAGTTATAATTCAGTCAGACTTGAGTGCAGACAAGTTGCGTGAAGAAAACAGTTGTTAGTGTTGTGCTTACAAAAAAGGTTGTGAGCAAAGAAGGAATAAGTTCGAAGAGTGGGTCAAAATTTGTGCAGATAATAAAGAATTGATTTAAAAATAAACACAGATTTATTTTTATTTTATTTGCAATCTACGAACTCCTATTTTTAACGTTTTTAAAAGGTAAAAACGTAACAATATTTTGTTATTCCTCTGTTTATACCCTTTGCATAAACAATAACAATCACTAGACAATTATTTGACAGATTTTGTAACGGAGATCTTCAAACCATGATTACTCTCTTCAAATACACCGCGTCTTCACACAGGACTGACTGAACTTCACTAACTCAGTCGCCTGCTTTGCCTTGCCTTTTATATGGCAGAGTAAACAATCTGATGAATGTTCTTGAAGGCAAACGTTCATGACTTCGCCTTCTCGAAATCTCTGTTTAACGATGTTTACATTTATTGTTGTAGTGTTGTTGGTATATTTTTGTTTACCTGTTTACCATTTTTTTTATGCTGGTGTTTGTTGTTATATTAAGCAGTACGATAATTTTTAAACAGGTTTGTTTTATAATTTTAATGTTAAGCAAAACACCAGTATACCGATTTTTCATTTTCGTAACTATATTTTACTTGTAGAGCAAAGCCCCGCAAGGCCTTTTACCTATATATGAGTATTAGGCCTTAGTAAGCATAATGTATGAAGGCAAATCCTTTTCGCTACTTTACTCTAGAAGAATCCTGAATAAGGCGTTAAGTTACATGGTGGCATAAATTTCATTATATTTAATCGTGTACATACCTACATAATTGATCATTACAACCCTTTAGTGAGGATGATACTTCTCATAGCACTTATGTTGTGTGTGTTAATTTTATACATGAGCGGCGGCATCTACAGCACAGATCAGCAACGAGTATTCAAAACGATGAGTAGATTCGAGTCATACTTATTATTTCTGATACTTATACGCATTCATACTTATTTTAATATCATACTCATACTACTCATACTCAAAGTTGGAAGTACTCGTCGTATTCATACTTAACAATACGCATGATGTTATTGACTTCGACTTGTCTCTACTTAACATTTACACGAAGCACAAAATAAGTATGATTCGCGTACGAACACTACTATACTGACAAGAAGATTGTGTGTATATGCTTTGCTTGTTGTCTTTGTCTTTCCTTTCTTCTTTGCTTGTATATGCAACAATAACAAAGGCTGTAAATTTTGATGAATGATTCGAGCCACTCGAATCACTTATAAGTATTTTTCTAAATTTATGAATCAGAATGAGTAGGCGTATGAATCAAACACATTTCGAACGTTGTACTCATACTCATTGTAACCTATACTTATAAATCAATGCTGTAGCGAGTACGAATGAATCAGAGTAGTTGAATTTCAATTCTGTTGATTCACTCATACTCAAAATTGCATGAGTGCTTATGAGTAGCGGAAAAACGATTCATTGCTGATCTCTGATCTACAGTTTAAAGTCGACTACGAACAACAGATTTTTGGGAAACTTTTCATGGCAAATTTTATTTCACACTCAGAGTTTTTGCCAGTAATCTTCTAAGAGGAAGCCGCAAAGAAATATTTTCCAGATTTCGTTTTGATATCTGACCCGTGGCCTCACATCTAATAAGCCAACACGTTACCTACTAGACTACGGCGACTACATTTAATCGCATAAGCATAGGATTAATCCAGTCGTGTTGTAAATGCTTGATAGATTAGAACTCTGACTTTGAAATGTATTTGTGGCTTGCCTAATGCAAGATAGAATTGCTGATCTCTGCTCAATATGTAAATTTGCAGATGAAGGCTAAGTTTTCTAGCAAGAAACTGTGCCAGTTTCTAATTTAAAACTTTATGCAATCTCACCTAGTTCAAAAGCCATACATACATACATAATTGGTCATTACAACCCTTCAGTCAGGATTACGACCTAGCTTCTCACACCACTTATGTTGTGTGCGTTAATTTTATACATAAGTGGCGGGACCTACAGTTTAAAGTCGACCCTGAACGACAGTTTTTTGAGAAGCTTTTCATGGCAATTTTATTTACTCTCAGAGTTTTTGCCAGAAATCTGCTGAGAGGAAGTCGCCGAAGAAATATTTTCATAATTTCGTTTTGATGTCTGACCTGGGATTCGAACTCGGGCCTTCAGTCTAATAAGCCAACACACTACCTACTAGATTACGTCGACTCAAAAGCCATAATTTTCCCAATGTCTATCTCTTTCTATTAAAATGATCTTCACAAGTTCGTTGACAAACAACACAAGCAAAAAAAAATTCTAAATCACACAAATCTGTGTCGAGTATAAAAATTAGCTCCGTCATAAAATATTGTGTCTCCCTCTCTCCTTTTTTATTGTTTTTGTTGTCATTAATTGTTTATATTTTTCAACAATATGTACGGCCACAATTAATATTTATTTCCTGCTGTTAGTTTATTACAAGGTCTTCTTCTTCTACAATTTCCCTGCCTTGCCTTGTGGCTATTTCTTTCAACACCCATTGTAAATTGCAACGCAAAGATTCTATTCCAGCTTTTAGATTAAGAACAACACTTTTGTGTAAACGTCCTCCGTATGTGCTTAATTATGACACCAATCTATTCAATTATTTACAGCCAGAGGTTCATTTTTCTTCTCTGCCCAGCCGGTCACTTTTCTTCTTCTCGGCCCAAGAAATGATGTCTCGACCAGGAAGACTATCAAAAAAAAAAAAGAAACCCGCATGGAAAAGTAAACATAGAGATGGGATGGAATATATGATTGTGGTACTTTAGACAAAAGGAAAACACATGGAACATTTAATGAAAAATAACATTTTCAAGGAAAACACACGTAGACACCTAAAAAAAAAGTGCAAATTGTTCTTCAGTTACAACAGTTACAGCAGCAGTTATTGGCTCCATGCCACTAGAAGAGCATTAGCAGTAGTTGCATCTAAAGATTACATAGGAAAAGAGGTGCAACCCATGGTGTATTGTGTTGGTTTATTAGATGTTTGCTTAGGATGCAATAGAATGGAATTGTTTTCCTTTAAAGTGTTTTTTATATGAGCTTTTTTTAGTTGATTTTTCGTTTTTTAGTTGGATTTGTTTTCAAAATTAATTGCTCTCATGTTGTAGCATTTGTTCAAAAAAAAATTAGTGACGATGGTTAATTTTTCTCAAAACCAATGAATGGATTTCTTTTAAAACAGAATAAAGTGAAGTCGGCAATAAAAGTAAATACACTGGCAGCAAAACTAAAAGTATAGTTTATACATTTTTATATGTATGCCACCAAATGTTTATAGAATCTCTCTAAGAAATCAAAACAAGGTTGATTTGTTTTTCCACAAGAACAATATCAGTTAGGGAATACTGTTTTGACAGGGGTTTCAACTTCCTGATCCCGAGCAGAAGCGATTGGACCTATGATATGACCGTCCCCCCGGAACTCCTGCATGTATACACCGACGGCTCCAAATTCGATTGCGGGGTGGGCAGCGGAGTCTACTCTGGGAGATTGGACATGAATATTTCACTCCGGCTGCCGGACTATTGCAGCGTGTTCCAGGCGGAAGTAATGGCCATCTACCGGGCCGCACAGTGGATCCTCGCACACGGAGTTCCTTTCAGCTGCATCTCAATTTTCTCCGATAGCCAGGCTGCGATAAAGTCTCTATTGAACGTTTCGGATAATTCTAGGATCGTCAGGGAATGCCGCCGCTGCCTCAACCTTCTTTCTGGGCGATTCAGTGTAACACTTATCTGGGTCCCCGGACACTGCAACATTCCGGGAAACTGCAGAGCAGACGAGCTAGCCAGGGCTGGCGCACTTCTTCCGGAATCCTCTTCAATCAACATGGGAATGCCACTTACCTCGTTCAAACTAGCCATCGCGCGGAAATTCTCCCGAGACGCCAACCTATCCTGGATCAATGAGGAGACCTGCTCCACCGCTAGGCTCACTTGGCCCTCAATGGATAGAAGGCGCACCAACCAGTTTCTTGGACTTGGTCGTAACATCATCTCGATCACAGTGGCCATGCTTACAGGTCACTGCGTTATGGGTAGACACGCGGAAAGAATGCGACTCCCATTTAACGATTTCTGCCGTGGATGCAGATCCGCTGAGGAAGAGGAGACTGTTATCCACTTTCTATGTCAATGCCCATCTCTTGAGAGATGCAGATATAGGTTATTTGGCTCTCCAATCCTTGTTAGCTTGACGGAGCTATCGTCCATTGACGTCAAGGACATAGCCTCGTTTATAAAACTTTCTGGCTGGTTTTCCAGCGTGGAATAGTCGTGCTTTAAATGTGGTCAGCCCTTGCGCTGACCAACTTCTCCCTCATTGGCTCGGAGGAACTTGGTCAGTACAGGGACTGCGTTCACCTGTGGCGCCACAACGGGCCGCTATGCGTGCTCAAGTGAGCTTTTGGTATAAAGCTACCACACTAACCTAACCTAACCTAATATCAGTTAGAATTTTGCTTTGAAAATAATCTGTCCAGTTGAGCATAGGCTACCAAATCCAAAGAACTGTGATAACTGGTTGTGATTTAATAATTATTGTTATTGTTGTATAACAATATAATTGAATAATTTCTTTATGATTGGTTATGGAAAAACTTTAGGATTATACCCTTCATTAACCGCCAGTTGTTACAAAATTAACCGCCAGTTGTTATTTGAATGTTATTAGGAAAACAATGAGCAAAATCTTATACATACTTGAAGTTGCCGAAAGAAATATTTTTTGAATATTTCGTTTTGTTCGAGATACCTGAGCCAGGTTTTAAACCAACCGGAATCTAGTCTCGATGATAGAGCTAAGTGGAAACTAGGTCTACAGTCGCACATGCTAGAATGACAGAGTTGTCAACTGTCGTTGCCTTAAAACAATACCATCTGCTACATTGTATTAGGTTTTTGTAGTGGATGTAGTAGATACACACATAATTAGTCATTACAACCCTTTTATCAGGATGACGACCTAGTTTCTCAAACCACATACGTTATGGGTATTACTTTAATACATCAGTTGGGGGACCTACAGTTTAAAGACAGATTTTTGAGCAACTTTTCATAGCAATTCCCGCCACTCATGTATACAATTAAGAGACACAAAATAAGTGGTGTAAGAAACTAGGTCGTAATCCTGACTTAAGGGTTGTAATGACTAATTGTGTATGTATGTATGCTTATTGGTCACGTTCAGAAAATTGAGCTGGAGATGTCATTGGGCTCTATTTTTTTTTTTTCGAAAATGATTCTGGAACAACCGTTACCACCAATTCAAAGTGCTATGGCCATATAATAACCGACTTTTCTCGGCCTGCCATTGCTGATTACGAACAGAGATCAGCAACGAGTATTCAAAACGATGAGTAGATTCGAGTCATACTTATAATTTCTGCTACTTATACGCATTCATACTTATTTTAATATCATACTCATACTACTCATATTCAAAGTTAGAAATACTCATCGTACTCATACTTAACAATACGCACGATGTTGTTGATTTCGACTCTCCATGATTCAACATATCCAAGAATCACAAAATAAGTATGATTCGAGTACGAACACCACAATACTCGCTAGAATGTTGTGTGTGTGTGCTTTGCTTGCTGTCTTTGTCTTTTCTTTTCTCTTCTTTTGTAAATGCAACAATAACTACTACTGTAAATTTTAATGAATGATTCGAGTGACTCGAATCATTAGTAAGTATTATAAGTATTTTTCTAAATTTATGATTCTGAATGAGTAGGCGTATGAATCAAACAATGAATCGAATGTTGTGTGTTTGATGTCAACGTTGTACTCATACTCATTGCAACCTATACTTATAAATCAATGTTATAGCGAGTACGAATGAATCAGAGTAGTTGAATTTTAATACTCTTGACTCACTCATACTCAAAATTTCATAAGTACCTATGAGTAGCGAAAATACGATTCATTGCTGATCTCTGATTACGAACTGAATGGTGTATGGTTTCACCATGAGGAATAGAGAGGAATACTTCTATAGCAATTGAAATTCTTCAGAAGCAGTATCTTATCTGTTTCAGAGCCAAATACTTTAAATGTCGAATTCTCTCTGAGAAGGTTAACTAACAGCAACAAAATTTAAGTATTTCATTGATCAGTCAATAGCAGTTGTATAACCTAAACTTCATTGTGTTAGGAAATTTAAATAAAAGCGTCTAAGTCCAACGAAGGAAATTAAAAACTCGCATACATATTATACGATTTTTAAAATTGAAAAATAAAAAAATTTCTTGCAGTCCAACAATGTCAACGGGACTTATCAGTATAACACCAACTTCGTAACACTTATTAAAATTGAAAATGGTTGCGTGACTTCTAAAGTTGTATTGCAAAAAAAGGTTTACGTAAAAAATAAAATACCGTCTATTGAAATAATTCCACTTCGATTTCGTTTTCCATACCAAACCAACGGAATGAAATACAATAAAAATAAATTAAATTCAAAAGAAAAAAAAAGAACTTCGAATAATACTTGTATTGTAGACCGCAAAAAAGAACACACACACTCACATTTCACCAATATCAGCCAGCAGCCAGCAAAACACTTAAATACAAAAGAAGGCGCACAACAGTCAAAGGCGTTGGTCATGTTGGACACAAAAATCAAACTCCTACAACATGGTCATAAATTAACCGGACATCGAAATACTGTGATTAAGAAAAATTAAAAAAAACAAAAAAGCATTCACTGGGAGCTTACACAGGCACACTTTATCGAAATGATTGTTGGATGGATGGATGGCTGGCTGAGTGGTTGGCTGAATAACTAAATGAGTGGCTGGCTGACATGCAAGAAATTTGATGAATTCTAATGGTCTCTGAAAACGGGGTGAAAAACAAAACAAAAAAAAACACACAGAAATTCTAAAGGAATTTGAAAAATTGCGTGCCACAAACTAGTCCATCAATTTTGTATTAAATTTAATCATTTTTCTCTGTTCAAATTCAACAAATATTTATAATGGGTCACTTAGAAGTGTTACAAACGCACAGCGATGGGAAACCTTAGAGGCAGGTTAACTTAGAGAATAGAATTGGAGGATTCAGGTTTCGTACATGCATACATAATTGGTCATTACAACTCTTCAGTCAGAGTTACGACCTAGCTTCTCACACCACTTATGCTGTGAGAGTCAATTTTATACATGATCTACGGGACCAATAGCTTAAAGTCGACTTCGAACGACAGATTTTGGAGTAACTTTTCATGGCAATTTTTTTTATCCTCAAAGTTTTTGAAAGGAATCTGCTGAGATGTAGTTGCCGAAGAAATATTTTTTCGTATTTCACTTTTTTGGAGATGTATGACCTGGGGTTTGAACCTAGGCCTCCCGTCTAATAAGCCAACATACTACCTTCTAGATTACGACACCTATGAATCTGTTAACATTACATTAGTTTATAGCCCTATACACTGCAGAGAGACTCCTCGAGGCCACAATAGTCATTTAGGCCGCGTGAGAAAAAAAAAGGGCTGTCAAAATGGTAAACACCTCCGTAAGTATTATTGAATGGTAGTTGCACTGAAAGTTGTAAGGAGATTGGGAAAGTTTTAGTATATGTTTGGCATGTGCCATTACCTAGAGGTAAAGACAGCTATCCTCAAAAGAAACACTGCCTGACTTGTTTATTATGCTTGTTATTCTGGGATGAAGAGGCTTACAACCTGCTATTTTTTAAAATTCGAAAACTATGATGAAATATTTTTCTTTTACTCCTGTATTTTGACTGATTGATTTAAGACGGGTGCCGTGAATATACGGCAATCACTTGGTGCATCACAGCGGCTGACGTCCTGTAAATACAGCAGTTGCTTTTCGACCGCAATGGCTGATGAGGCATACCTCCTATACTACGGCAAATATATTTCAGCTTCATAATAGGAATTAATTGGCCATTACAACCCCTTTAGCCAGTCAAATAGCTTCGCTTCTCATAACACCCATGTTGTGTGTGTTTGATTCATACATGAATGGATAAATTTTATAGATTTACTAACATTTTGTGAACAACATCTTACATTTTAGATGAGTATTCAAAAAGATGAGTAGAATCGAATCATACTCATAATTTCTGATACTTATACGCATTCATACTTATTTTAATATCACGGAACCTCTACTTACATATATTCAATGTTTCAAGTACTCATCATACTCATAATTAACAACACGTATGATGTTGTAGATTTCGACTCAACATATCCAAGAATCAAAAAATAAGTATGATTCGCGTACGAACACTAAAATACTCACTAAATGGTTGTGTGTTTCCTCTGCTTCCTGCTCTATCTTTTTTGCTTATGTGTCTTTTTTCTTTTGTTATAAATGCAACAACAACTAAGACTGTAAATTTTGATAAATGATTCGAGTCACTCGTATCATTTATAAGTACATATTATAAGTATTTTTCTTGAAGTTATTAATCTTAATGAGTAGGAGGCTTATGAATCAAACATATTTCGAATGGTATGAGTTTGATATCAACGTTGTACGACGCATACTCATTGCAACCTGTACTTATAAATCAACGTTGTAGTGAGTACTAATGAATCAGAGTATATAGTTAAATTTCAATATTGTTGACTCACTTATATTCAAAATTTCTTGAGTGCTTATGAGTAGCGAAAAAACGATTCATTGCTAATCTCTGGTACGTACTGTAGCTAGCCCACCTCTGCTATGCTGCAGACTGTAATAAATAATAATTAATTGTAGTTCTGTTTTAAAAGTAATAATTTATTCAATTAAATGTTTAGGAAAATTAAACATGCAAACTTCAAATGCGTTCATTATTCCATTATTCCTTTAATGGCATTTTGCCCTATAAAAGTAGGAAAAAATTTTTTTTTGAAATGAAAAGGATACAGCCAATCAGTCAGCCAATTCAGTCAACCTTCCATTATTAAAGTTTTAAATATGCAAAGCATAGTAAAAAAAAAACAGACAGAAAAAGCATTAAACCTCAGGGCTTTCAATCAAATTCTGTTACTGGCTGACTTTTTTTGAAATTGATTTCTTATCCGCAATTCAGGCCAGCCGCAGACATTCAAACTGATGCTGACAATTCGATACTTTCAAACGTTATTTCCTTTTTTTTTTTCTTTTATTTTTGGTACAAGACAAAAATAACAATAAAATTAAAATAAATTTATAACGAAATTAAAATTGAAAGAAATTTATAACCCCAAGAAGTCCGCTTTAATGTTTCATATCCTGCTGATTGCAAATTCGCACAAATAATTGTTGATAAATGATCCGCTGTCCCGGCTGCATTATGGAAGGTTCTTATGGCTGTTGTGAGTTTTTGTTCATGTTTAAAGCATTGTTTTGCTCACAAATAAAGATTTAGTGGGGTGTCTCCATCACAACATTAATGGTAATTAATGCAGCCGCATCCATAATACAGAGGACCGTAAAGAAAAGCCAACAAATTATGCGTTCATATGCCATTTCATTTGCACAATGGGCTGTATAGGGACATTTTTTAGTTTAAAAAATAAAAATTCAAAATTTATTTTTGAAATACTTTCTCCCAGGAACGTCTTTCAGTTGGCGAAATCCGAACGGGGATAATTGTGGTCTTGAATATTTGCAGTGTCTATGCATCATATTGAAGTTGTTGTAGTCTAGTAGGTAATGTGTTGGCTTATCAGACGTGAGGCCATAGTTCAAACCCCAGATCAGGCATCTCCAACAAAACGAAATATTTCTTCGGCGATTCTTCAATCGATTTCTTGCAAAAACTCCGGGAATAAATAAAATTGCCATGAAAAGTTTCTCAAAAATCTGTCGTTCGTAGTAGACTTTAAAATATATGTACATATGTGCCGCCATTCATGTATAAAATTAACACACACCACATAAGTGGTGTGAGAAGCTAGGTTGTAATCCTGACTGAAGAGTTGTAATGACCAATTATGTACATATGTATGCATCAGAGATCAGCAATGAATCGTTTTTCCGCTACTCATAAGCACTCATGCAATTTTGAGTATGAGTGAATCAACAGAATTGAAATTCAACTACTCTGATTCATTCGTACTCGCTACAGCATTGATTTATAAGTATAGGTTACAATGAGTATGAGTACAACGTTGACATCAAACTCACAACATTCGAAATGTGTTTGATTCATACGCCTACTCATTCTGATTCATAAATTTAGAAAAATACTTATAATACTTATAAGTGATTCGAGTGGCTCGAATCATTCATCAAAATTTACAGCCGTTGTTATTGTTTCATATACAAACAAAGAAGAAAGGAAAGACAAAGACAGCAAGCAAAGCACACACACAACCTTCTAGCGAGTATTGTGGTGTTCGTACTCGAATCATACTTATTTTGTGCTTCGTGTATATGTTGAATGATGGAGAGTCGAAATCAACAACATCGTGCGTATTGTTAAGTATGAGTACGATGAGTATTTCTAACTTTGAATATGAGTAGTATGAGTATGATATTAAAATAAGTATGAATGCGTATAAGTAGCTGAAATTATAAGTATGACTCGAATCTACTCATTGTTTTGAACACTCGTTGCTGATCTCTGGTACAAACGTAAACTTAACTTTAAAAGTTACGGGTAGGATGATCTTCCCTTTAGCTTAATTCTTACTTCTACCTTATTGTACGCTTATAATAATGAAAAACAATTTATCTGCCCTTAAAAATCATCCCTTTAGTTAACGGCAAATTGTAATAATGGCCCTTAATCGAATAACCATAGAATTAAACCAGTCGCGTTGCAAACGCTTGATGACCTTATGCAAGATAGAATTGACTGCATGTCCAGAAAGTTGCTGGATAATGTTCGTCTTCTGGCTTCAGGAATAGAAGAAGAATTTTTTGACTAATACGAAAAAATTCTATCAAAAATCTTCTTTGTACTTATGCCTTGAGAGCAAACATTGCCCATAGTGCAAAACTTGTTGACAACAGCATGTCCTGTTCGTATTTTAACCAGTTTTGAAAGTGTCTTTGGCAACAAATTACCTTTAAAGAGTGAAGAAATACAAGAAAGGAAGAAGAAGAATAAAAAAAAACCCTAAAAAGTTTTCTTTAAAAACCCCGCACCATAGATTTTATTTTTATGGGGTTTTTCTCTCTCTTCTTCCGTATGTACGTACCACCAGCAAAACAGCATAAGGAGTTGCTTATGATGTTGACAATCCATACCACATTCATTATCAATTGCCCAGTACCATTGTGGTTTTTTTGGTCTTTTTTCTCTTTTTTTTTTGTTGTTGTTGGGTTTTGGTAACATCCATAAAAAAGAACGTTTGCGTTGCGTTTATGGCATATCAAGTTCAAGAAATAAAGTCAGCAACATTAAAGGTATGTTGCCGTCAATTTGTGCGAATTTACAATGTTTTTCATAGTTTTTCTTTTCGTAATTTTTTTCATTTTTTTTTTTTTTGTTTCTCTTTTTCTTTTTTACATTCAGTTGGCTGGTCTGCCTACGTTTCTTGGCTTGCCATTACGGTGTTTGAGGTTATGTTCCATTTGAGGTTATGTTTTGTATTTTTTTTTTTTCTTTTCTTGACTTTCTAAAGGGTCCGCCAAATAACTTTTGAATTTTTGAAAACGCTTTAAAAAAAAACTACTGAATATTTTCTCAAATTTCTTTTTTTATTTGAAAGTACAATCCTTCCGATTAATAATGGAAAAAAATTTACAATGCGTTTTCGCTTCGCTAAGTGGGCCTGCGATCGACTTACAGAAGATGCCGATTTTGGCAAAAAAAAATCGTCTTTTCAGATGAAGCTTATTTTGATCTTGGCAGGTATGTAAGCAAGCAAAATTGTCGCATTTGGGGCACAGAAAACCCGCACGCATACATTGAAAAGCCGACGCACCCAAAACGAGTCACTGTTTGGTGCGGATTTTGGTCCAGAGGCATAATTGGGCCATTTTTCTTCGAAAATGAGCAAGGAGTGGTCGTTACAGTCAATGGCGATCGTTATCGGGCCATGTTGAACGAACAGCAAGCAACTCGTTTCCTTGCCGTTCGCATCTTCCCCCTTTCCACCTTTCCTAAAAAACCTGCACAATGCACTGCATGAGCAGGGGCCATCCCCTGAGTGCTGGTTTCATAAAAAAAAAAAAATTGAAGAGAAGGATATTGGCAACATTTGGTTTCAACAGGACGGCGCTACGTGCCACACAGCCGAAGCTACACTCGATGTTTTGCACACTGTTTTTGAAGATCGCATTATCAGCCGCAGAGCTGATGTCGTGTGGCCACCTCGGAGCTGCGATTTGACACCGTTGGACTATTATTTGTGGGGTGCCGTCAAAGATAAGTGTTACGCCGACAAGCCAGAGACAATTGACGCTTTAAAGGACAATATTCGTGAAGCCATTGGTGAAATACAGCTGCACACAATCGATAATGTGCTTAAAAATTGGACCGATCGTGTAGTTAATTAATAATGGAAATTATTTTCCATTATTAACCGGAAGGATTGTACTTTCAAATAAAAAAAGGAATTTGAGAAAATATTCAGTAGTTTTTTTTTAAAGCATTTTCAAAAAAAAAAAGTTATTTGGCGGACCCTTTATATGAAATGCCATCATTTTCTTGCAATATTTGTTAAGATTTTTTTTTACGGGCCGCCTTTTTTAGTTCATTATTTTTTATGTTTTCAAAAGTTTCATGACAACGATTGCGTACAGAGCATCGGCACCAACAACCATATGAGTTTGATGACAGGACAAGTCCCTTTTGCTACATTTACAATTAACTTTCCATAATTCACTTGGTACGACATGGTCTAGTACATATGTAACAGGCAATTGCAATTGTGGCTGTTTGCGTTTGTATTTGTATTGGTATTATGGCCAATTTATAGCCATCGTTCAACAAATATTACTCTGTATGAGACTACATGTGAGTATATATGAGGGCGTTGGTTGAATCTTATTGCTTCAGTGTAAATATATCATTAATTAGCGGCATAGCCATGATAAGCTTAACAAATGCAATTTCAAAACGGTTACTACAAGTCATATTAACTTTAATGGCTTAAAATTTAGTCTTTATGGGCGTAAATTACTTTAGAAAACGTTTTGCATGCTTGTCAAGTTTATTTCATTTCATTCCATTCACTATTAGAGATTACAGTCAGAGAAGTTCGGCTACAGTATGGCCTGAACGAAACTTAATGGTGATTGCCATGTTAACATCCTCTTTGTAATAAGGCCCTTGGTGGTGATGGTTTGTAGGTGATTCCATTATAATCAGTGGTGTTGTCGAACCGGAACGCTCCGGAACATTGTTCCGGTACTTCCTTTTTGAACAGGAACGCGTTCCGGAACTAAAGATGATTTCTGATAACAAGAATTGGCTGACGTTTTGAAAAAAAAAAATTAAAAAGAATTGCTGATTTTTTTTTTTCTAATTTTTGACGAATTTTTATATGTAATGTACATAAAAAAAACGCGAACTGGTGCAAATTTCAAAAAAAGATGAGACCCGTATTTAATTAAATCGACTAAAGATTAAAATATGTTAATTTGGCATTTTTATTACAAACAACCCCGAACAAAAAATTCAAAAACCGCTTTTTTTCACAGAATATCCTTAAAAAAAGGACATGGATGATCGTCCTTGGAAAAATTTTACATACAGTTGGACGCGCCTTAAAAAAACCTTTCTCATGATATACATATTGTATATGTTGGTAAGGAAACAGATCCTCAAATTAACAAAACATCCAAAAATGGACCCTTTTTCAAAATGGTTCAGCTCACGAGAGGTCAAAACTGGAGCCGAAATATTTTAAATGTCATCTTAAAAAAGTCCAAGGTTCATTTTTAGGAGGGGTACATCGAGCACGAATTTCGCTTCCATACAACTTGAGTCGCTCTAATGTACATATATTTATAAACAAGGGTTTGAACCGAACCCGAACCGGAACGAAAAGGCTTGTTTTTCCGAACCGGAGTCCGGAACGTTTTTTCTGCTGAACCGGAACTCGACCCGAACCGAAACAAATACGTGAACCCGAACCCGAACGCCTACCCAGGATCGGCCCTGTCTATATAATTATATATACGCGTTCCGGTAAAAAACAAAAATTAGCACAACACCACTGATTATAATTCTCATTCATTTGTCATAGGCTATGTGCCAGAGCTGAACTGGGCGAATGTTTCTTCAGTCACTAGGAAGTTTAATTATAGAAAGCGACTAATAACTGACAAAAAACAAAACTATCTGACTGACACCTTAACCCGCAACCGATCCAACAGGGCGCTGTATGAGCTCCTCAACGACATGGACATTGTGCAGCGTATTAACATCCAGCGGCTGCGCTGGCTCGAATGGAAGAGGATGCTCCGGCGAGACGGATATTTGATGCGAAGATTTGCGGATGTCGGCGAAGAGGACGACCTTGTTTGCGTTGGAAGGACCAGATCGAGAAAACCCTGTCATCGATTGGTGTGACCAACTGGTGTAGACGCTCAAGAAGCAGAGGCGCCTGGAAGCATGTGTTACGGCAGGTAACTGTTAAATAAGTAACTAACGCCACTTCAACCATTTTCCCTTGATGTTATCATACGTGTAAATCTCTGTAGTCTAGTAGGTAATGTGTTGGCTTATCTGACATGAGGCCACGCGTCAAACCCCAGGTCAGACAACTCCAACAAAATGAAATAGGAAAAAATATTTCCTTTGGCGACTTATGGTGTTTTCTTTTCTACCAAAAAATGTGCATTTTATTAACGCAAAATGCAATTTTGCGTTTGTTTCTTAAAAATGTTTCGCCCTCAAAAAGGGTGGTATGTTTTATTCTAAATAATTCGCACTCGCCAATAGTGGAGGGCATTGCATTTTATGCCCTGTATAAATCGAGAGTGCTGATAATGCCCTGTAAAGCAGATGACTTTTGTTTATTTATAGGGCTACCAGATGAAATTTAAAAAAAGTCGCATGGTATTGTTATCCAATTTGAAGTTAATTTTTTCATTGTTTTGTGGAGTAATCTTAAGGAAATATTACATTATTAAAGCTACATGGTCAACAATATAAAAAATTGCATTCAATGTTAGAACAGTGTTAAAATATTTTTTTTTTTTTTTTTTGTTATAAAAAAATTAAGTCGAAAAATATGCGATCTGGCAACACCTTTGAACAAATTGGCATTTCCTCATTCATTTTCTAAATAAGTGGTAAACACAGGGCATACCTTTTTTAATATTTGTGTTATGTTCTTCTCAAATAAAAAATGACATTACAACAGGGTTGGTCAAAAATTTTTTTAATGCACCTTGTAAGAGGGTGACATTTTCTTTGTAGAAAAGAAAACACCATTACTCTCAGCAGATTTCTGTCCAAAATTCTGAGAGTAAAATAAAATTGCCATGAAAAGTTTCTCAGAAAATCTGTCGTTCGGAGTCGACTTTAAGCTGTAGATCCCGCCACTCATGTATAAAAAATTAACACACACAACATAGGTGGTGTGAGAAGTTAGGTCGTAATCCTGACTGAATTTTAATTTTTTTTATCAATATTTGCAACAATTGGCTTCCCAAGAGGGTCTGAACAGCTGCCGTGTCAAAAGAACAAATGCTTGTTGCCTTTTTTCAACAACTCAGACTGTGTTTACACATTTTTATGGACTGACTGTAGAACTTGGTGTATTTTTTTATTTGTGTTTATATTCACCAACACTAAACAATAACGGATTAAAAACTGCAGGTTTTTTTTGGAAATTTATCACAATAATAAAGTTCCATAAAGACTTTTTACGGTAATTGCATGTAATCGGCTTGATCCATAAAAATATCTTGATTAGTTTTAATATTTAATTTAAATATTCCTAATAATGTAGATTTACTTACAGAATTGATGTAATTTTAAATGCCAACAAGTCACGTTTATTTCAGTTCAACCAGCATGTGATGTCAAAATACCTAATGAGTAGATAATGATAGG